>OZ025196.1:8255087-8447587 GCA_964019065.1 Catostylus mosaicus
GATACAGAAAGGAGACTGTAAATACATTCATTCTTCTTTGAAACTCTGCTTTATTTAAGGGACACTATCTCTCTAAGTGAGTAAATAACCCATAACAGTACTTACTTTTTATCTGCAAAAACCACTTTATCTTTCAATTTAAAATTGCATTGGATAAAGTTAAGCAGGCAAACTTTCAAAACGACCATTCCTATATCCTAAAATAGATACAAAGAGCGCTGTATGTTTTTTCATAAAGTTTCACCATAAGAAAACGTTTGAGACAGAAATAACAGCAGCAATCTTGATCCCGATTCTTACGGCAAAGGTAGTGTCATTTTAAGGGATTCATCTCATATATATAAAACTATATGTCAAAACTTTCAGAAAACTTTGAAAAAGAGAATGGTATACCTGACCAGGGCATTTACGATTGCTTGATCTGGCATCGCCTGTAAATTTGCCACCAAATGTTAGTAGGTAGTCTTTCAAGCTCTGAAAAGTGATTCAAAGTGATTCAATAATCATATCAATCAATCAATCAATCAATCAATCAATCAATCAATCAATCAATCGTTTAACCAGCCATTCAAAGTGGCAGTTAAACAGTTACAATATAAATCACTCACATCATCGATGAATCGCATGGAATCGAAATCATGTGGATCAGAAAATATTTCAGGGTCTCTATGAGCCTCATAGACATTTCCAACAAGGACATCACCTTCATTGATTTGGAAGTTCCCATCACTTGAAAACAATGCAAATGTTGATCTAAAATATGATTAACAAAATGTGAAAGTACTATGAAGAAAAGAATACTTTTATTGATTTGTTAGGAGGGTAAAGGACTTCAATAACAGGCAACCCTTTACCCTATATCATGATATTTGCCTTATAAAACACCATACTTTACAATACCAGATTGAAAGAAGAAGAAGCCAAGGAGCTGCAAATTAAAGAAAACAACACTCATTGACTTTGGCTGATGTTCTTACAATAAAGACTGTTACCTCGCGATTCCAAAGTTGAAAGGAGAAGGTGGTGATAAACGTAGAACCTAAAGGAGAATTGATTGTATTCGATTAGAAGGATTGTTTCAAACTCTTTTTATGAGAACAGGGAAGATTATTTTTACAAATAAGGGCGATAAAAAGAATTGCTGTAACACTGAAATAGCTATCTTCTACAAAATATAAGTTGAACTGACGTCGTAAAGTTCCCATGAATTGACAAGTCTTCCCGGTCACCAAGGAGAGACCAATGATTTAATAAGAAGCAAAGGGGGACTGCCAGGAATATACAAATACATCCACTTATAACCAACAAGAAATCTCAGGTCCCCCAGACTAGCTTCTACTTTTGAACCTTACATTGATTATTTATAGATCAGAGATATAACAAAGTCTAATGCGGGTAATCATATTCGACAAAAATATAAAAGAAAAGCAAGGAAAGACAAACAACAACCTAGTTATATATGATTCAGTTGCATTACCTCTAAAATGAAGTTTTCCAAATGACGCAAGGCTACAAGTGACCTCATTTGAATTCCACAACTCAACTTAGCCTCGCATTCATCAACCAATAAATGCTTGGTTACTATATCAACATTATCGAATCGGCCAATGGCTGACGTCATTGCACGCGTTGTAGTTAGAACTGCATTGAACCTTAAAATATTGAATCAAAGTTTAGCTAATTCATATAAAAGGTTCAGGTGAAATCAGATTGCATTCTGAATTGGGTTGTGCCGTAGTTAAGGTGTTGGACTAACGATCTAAACGCCGCGGGTTCAAATCTTTGTCATTACTTATCATGAGAAAACGGGTCCTTGAGGAAGATGTATACAAAACATTATGTCTCTCTCTCTCTTTAGGAGTAGATATAGGTAGCTGGTTCGAAGTTATGAGTTTGCAAATGATATGCAATTGTTTAAAGCGAATGCAAGCTACTTTCCAGGAAATTGAGATAAAAGTCTCAGGGGTTTAAAAATACTACTTTCGTTCCTTAATGCGCTTTAAATAATTGTTCTTTTTCATGGTATCAAATATTTTCAATATTTGTATGGTACAAGAAAATGCTTAACACTCGCAAATCAAAACATAATGAAAAAAACTTACAAGACAACAAAAAGGGCCTCATTGATGATTTCATTTTCTTTTAGTTTGTATCTTGATCCAATTAAAAACATTTCTTCAAATCTAGGGCAGCATTGAACCGCTCTGTACATTGAAAGGTATGCTTCTTTTGCAGATTTACGATGCCTTGAAAAACAAAGGAACATGGTGTCATAAATGTAATTCTCCATACGAGATTTCTATGATAGGCAATGCTCATCAAAATTAGCACATTTGCAAAGCAGCTTGCTATTATCATTGCTCTTTTTCTAGAAGACTTTACCGATCTCGTTTCTCTCTTTCTTTCTTCTGTTTCTTCCTCTCCTTTTGAACAAGACACTTCTTCATCACATCATTCATTCAATCGTTAGTTCGTTACTTCATCCATTCATCTATTCATTCATTCGTTCGTTCGCTCATTCGTTAATCCATTCATTTATTCGTTCACTCGTTCGTCCATTCGTTCATTTATACGTTCGTCCTTTCGTTCTTTCATTCATTCATTCATTTATCATCATTGCATCCTACCAGGCAAACCCTGAAACAATTGGCTGACGAAGAAGCCTCACCACCTTAAATTGAAAAACCAAAATAAATTATGGGAAGCATATAAAGCATCCCTTTTACCTTGAGTGATTGAAAACAGTGTTTAGCCATGACTTCACTTCCTTAAAATCAAGAATAATTCCAAGAAATGATTTCGAGTAGATTGCAGCAACAAGCTCCATAACATTATCTTCAAATGTGTTGTCATTGTTGTGTGTCCCTAGGAACAGATCATAATAAAAAAATCCAACATTATCATTGCGTTGGCTTGGACAAACAAGATCTGGTGACTTTAAGATCCAAGAAAATTTCAATCATAAACAAAACATCAAATATCCTTTGGTTGCTTGCATTACAAAGTTTACCCCCTCCCTTTCTTTCAACTGTTCTGAATTGAAGACGAACCAATCAAAAGTTGACTATTGTTATTTCCTTGACGACCATGTTATTGACCAATCGAAGGATTCCCTAAGAACACAAAATCTGTCGAGTGCGCAGCCTGTATGTTGCAACCAGTGACGCAGTTTTGCCACCGAGAGACTGTGAAAAGTGACGAAGATTCTCACCCAGAGGCATGATGAAAATTGACAATGGGTGTCCCCTAAGAACTAATATAAATTGATGTCCCACTCAACAACGACATTGAATCTTAATAGTTTGAGATATAAGCACAGTATATGGCAAGCGGGTACCTCTTGGCTTCCATCTGCTCATGTAATGTGGTACAAGCTCAATCAGAGTCTGTAACAAATAACTGCGAGACACCAAATGCACCAGACCAATTATGAAAGCTTTCCTTCTTGCATGGACAAAATCGTTTGTAAAAGCACAAGGTACATATTTGCCAAAAAGCGACAAATTAATTTTTGCGTTACCAAACACTGGCTCTTTGATAACCTAGAAACGATAAAATATTTGGAATAAGACGGTGCTGGTGGCGTGGAAACGGCGATGGCGGTTATTCAGCTGGATCGGTGGTGGTATGGCGGGTGTGATGGTGGTGGATATGGCGTAAGAAGTAGTGATGGTGATGGTGATAGGAGTGATGAAACTGGTAGAAAGGGAAGAGAAAGCGATGAGCGTATTGGAGGTGAAAAAAAATTATAGAGAAGCAGAAAATGATACCGAGCAGAAGATGAGGCATCGAAAATGGTTTATTTCTCTCAAAAACACACTCGAAAGACAATGTCAAATTAAATTACCTTCTATAACTAAAGATAATAAACACATACATTTAAACAAAAATAAACATCGGACTAACCTTTTCATCATTGCAACAACTATCCAAAATAGCTTCACCATCACAAATTATATTCGAAGGTTCACGAAGGGGGAATTTGTAAACTTTGCTCTTGTAGCTCGCAGCTTTTTCGCTTAAATATCTTAAACCATTCTAAAAAGATCAAAGATGAATAAAAAGAGAACTTTTCATCGCATTCATTGTCGAAAAAGCGCCACTTCTTTATAGCGCCTTCGTCCTATGGTTATTAATCCAATAATCAATCACCCTCCACTAGATACTGGACTACATGAGTAACAAGACGAACTGGGGTTCTTCCCCCATGCAGCTATAGTCAACAACAAGAAAAAAGTACCATTCTAGAAAACAGTCTCGTAAAGAGCTTAAAACAGTCGTGACAACGGGTAAAGCTGGTTTTCATTTGGACACAGAAGTATCAAAGAATGGGGTTTGCCATGCTCTGAAGCGAATAGAAGAAGTTTTCTTAACTTTTTGCGACACATGTTATCAGATAGAAATGTAAAAGTTGTTGATTTTGATGCTTTGCAACATTTCACGAGAAGGAAAAACCAGACTTAAAACATTTCCATTAAAAAAGCAATGCTTCAAAGCAATAATAAAATCAAGGTGGCAATTTAAATGACTAGTTATTGTAAACTCAGGAAATAAGCAAAACCTTTCGAAGCATAAAAACATCAATGATGCTTGAACTTTGTTTGCCAGGCATTGGCTTCAGAGTGAAGCCCCTAACATTTTGATTGTTGTCTTTGGGTGAAAATGCTCCAATTGTCAGTCTCCTAACAGTTGCAGCAAACGATTTTCGTTTTTCTACATCTTCTTCATCTCGAATGAATAATGATCCTCTTCTAGCCATCTTAAAACATCTTTAAACAACACGAACTTTGTACTGATGACCTACAGGCGACAAATCCAGTGGGAATTGGTCTTAACCAAATGACATAGTCATCAGGGGGTCTGCTTCTTCTTCTTTGAGTGCCATGTCAGAAGCTGACGTCGGCTACCTTTTCCCTGAAAGCAGCCCGATCAGCCACCCGACGCAACACATCCACAGCACCCCACCCCACCGAACCCCACCCCACCGAACCCTACCCCACCCCACAGTATCAAGGGCTTCACTGAAAATTATGAAAAATCAACATAATAAACGACTGTTAAAACCAGAGGCTCCTTAAGATACTTCTCTTGTTTCTTTTCTTTCTTTCCTGCTCTCCTCTTTTCTTACTAACGTTTCTATTCGCCTTCTGTCGTCTTCTTATAGAATCTGCAGAAAAAAAGGTACGAAACACCATAAAGATCTTTATTTCAACTCTATCGCAAAGATTTTATAATTTAGTGAATAGAAAATAATTGTAGACAAGCAGTTTCGTAGAAACCATTCTATAAATCCAATCAGAAAAATAGAATCAAGGAAATATTTCAATTCGAAGCAAACCCCCTGATAAAAAAATTATATGATGGAGGAGAGAACAAAGCAAATACAGAGAACAAAATAAATTACTGATGGATCTTATGGGACTTGTTATAAGATACTTATAGAAAAAGTAATGTACGAAGTATAAAGAAGCGATTTTATAGTCACATTATACGCCAGAGGTTCTGTTTAAACAGAGTTAGCATTCATCGAATATTACAAAAAATTGGCTAAGCTGTTGATAGATTACAGTATTCATCATGACAACTAATTCTCAAGAGGCAACACCCACATATTGGGAGGTCTCCGGGACGGTTTTTTCATGTAATACATGTTTTTTCTAATAAGAAACCGGATTGTAAGAAACTAGTACTACTGTGCGTTGGCCAAAAATTTAAGAAACTCTAGTGCTAGGTTCAAAAAAACCTAAGAAACAAAATAATGTTCCAAACCCTTCAAAATTTTTGGTCCTACAGCAAATCTGAAGATTACGTAACACTTAATGTTATCAAAGGTGTAGACATGATGTCATTGCAGATGGTTGCTTGGTAACAATTTGCGCATTCATTGACACAAAATACTCAACTTCAAAACAAAAGGGGAAATTTTTGGTCCTGAAAATAAGGATCCAGCTACGAGATACTAAAATGCCAAAATTTTGTTGGCATATTAAGCAACTATTAGTACTAAGGGCTGATCCAGGTATTTTGAATAACAAAAAAAGCTCAGACCAAGAAAGCAGAAAACTAGTGTTAGCTCTTACTTAAAAAGTACTGTGTTGAGTTTCTTGTGGTGAAACGACCTCAAGTAAATGCGTGTTTTCATATTTTAAAATTTCAATCAAAAGATTTAGGCAACTTTCTTGGTACATATCTTACTGGGAGATAAACAGAATTTGAAAAAAGAGGAATTTTAAAAAACTGGTGAAAAGAAGAGAATTATCTCATTTCATGTGATGATTGCATTTTAGTCATCTTAACTTGATTGCGATGTAACCTTGGGGCATCCGAAAAGGGACATGCAAAGAAAGAGGAGATCAAATGGAAAGACTCCGGTTTTTTTCAGTTTTGTATGTATTTTATTGCCATGCAGTTTGGAGGGGGGGGGGAGGGTATAAAATCCGTAAAATCTATTGGAAGGCACGCCTGTCCCACCACAGATCAGAGGATTCTCTAATTTGACATTAGGTACGTCACTAGTTTCCAGTCTCCTTTCCGCACAAGCGAATAGGCAATAACAATAATGGCGGACGCAAGTGCCGAAGCTGTGAAGGGCCTAAAGGAATTACGAACTTTAGTGGTTGGTCATGACGGCCCCGTTAGAGCAGTGCGATTTAATTCAGATGGAAATTATTGTATGACATGTGGTAGTGATAAAACTCTTAGGCTATCAAATCCATACAAAGGGACTTTGCTCAAAACTTACATAGGACATGGGTATGAAGTTCTTGATGCTGTTGCAGCAAATGAAAATGACAAAATTGCATCATGTGGAACGGACAAAACAGTGATACTATGGGATGTATCAACAGGGAAAAGCATTCGAAAGTTTCGAGGGCATTTAGGTGTATGTATACAACAATGAATTTTGATATATCAATAAATAAAAGCTTGGAGTACTTAACAAAGCAACTGCATATAGAAATTATTCAAAGCATCGTTGCTTAATATGCTCTTTTGAAACATGTCCAGCTAATTTCATAGAAAACCTAGAGAATTATTGGCCCTTAAAATTGCTTATTGTATTTTTAAGAGAATTTATAATTGGAAACCAGAAACTCAAACAGTCATGGTACTGTGCTAATTGTAGGTAACTGATTTTAACTTGTAGTTACATCCAACTGGGTGTCATCATAAAAAATATGTCAATGCTTCCTTCCCTCAGGCAGTCAATTGTGTAAAAGCAAACAAACCTGATTTTACAGTATTAGTATCTGGATCATATGATGCCACCATAAGATGCTGGGATACAAGATCTAAGAGGAAAGAACCAATTCAAATTTTAAATGATGCAAAAGATAGTGTACCATCAGTTCAGATATCTGATCATACAATTCTAAGTGGGTATGATTACTTCCTTAAATGAGTTTATGGCAAACTTAATTGTTGAAATAAGGTATGGACAATGATACTATGGGAGCAATTGGTAACCAATAAAGAACATGGATACAATATATTAATGCCGTATCGCTGAACTTTCAGGGCATTGCATTTGAACAGCACACATCTGTATAATTATCTTATTGAAACTCTTATTAAATCTTCTAAGTTTATCATGCTCCAAGCCTCAAGTCACATTAAAATACATTATGTTGTTCTTTTAGGTCTGTTGATGGCCATTTACGTGAATATGATCTACGTCTTGGAAAACTCACAGAAGATTGCATGGGGGAGCCAGTTACAAGTGTTTCATTTACAAATGATGACCAATGTCTTCTAGCCTCATCTTTAGATAGCACAATTCGCTTGATTGATCGACACTCAGGAGACCTTTTAAATAGGTATACATGCCAAATAATCATTTGCTATCAATTTTTTTATGATTTCATCAAACAACTGCCTTCAACGTTTAATATTCTTCGTGCAGTCCATTCGCTATTTTTTTTTTATTTTTTAGTTTCAAAGGCCATGGCAGCTCAACATACAAGATTGACTGTTGCTTAACACACAATGACAAGTATGTAATAAGTGGGTCAGAAGATGGTTCTATATTTATTTGGGACTTGATTGAATCTGAAGTTACAAAGCAAATAAAAAACGGACATAAGAGTGTATCTTACTCTTTATCTGTGCATCCACAAGAGCTTTTTATTCTGTCAGCTGGAAGTGATGCGGTGAAATTATGGGGGGAAAACATGGAAATTGTTGATTAGTTTACAAGAGCACAAATATTGTGAAGAAGAATGAAGGTACTTCAAATAACTCCCAGAAATGACAATTCATAAAAAGCGTTACAAGAAGCTGTATTTCAATGATTTTGTGAGAGTAAGAAAACAGGATAAAGATTTACTTTGTATATGAAAACAGAACAATAATAGTTAGAAATAGCTGCAGATTAGTTTTTAAAAGATTTACTTTTGAATTGTAGATGTAAATGTGTCTTTTAACAAACCTTGAATATTGTTTCCTTGTTGTAGTCATAAAGATATCGAACACATCATTATAGTTGTTGTTCTTCTAAGTCATCTTCAATTCTGCTGACCTTTGTTATTCCTTTGCATACACTTCAGTAGGGACATAGTCCTCATCAACATGCTCCATTTTATTTTTAACTTATCCCATTAATGAACATTTATGGAGATTCACTGTTTCACTTAAACTTCCAACACTGTCCTGAAATTGTTACTTTCTAAGTGTCTAAATTTTTTTGTTGTAACGTTTTCATTAATTATGTTGCTATGATATGTTATGATGTGTATGAAACTGCTGACTATTCATATTTACAAGAAATTACTCAGGTATATCACATTTCTGACTAAAAGAACAATTGCTTTGGAAATAGTTTATTTCAGAAGATGCACTTCACCTTAGAGATTTTGATTGACTCCATGATTAACCAACCTTACAGAGATGCCAGATAAAAATATCACATATGTTAAAGGAATTAAAATGATAATTGGCTTTTAAAAACAAAATCTTCAGATTCCTAAATCATTCAAGTATTTGCAACTGATTAAATATGCCATAGCATGCTATATTAATGTTCAACTTTCACAAATGTTACAGGTTTTTACAAATGATCATCACTTTTCTTTAAACTCATTAGGTAAGGGTTTCATATTTAAATATTCATGCTTATGTTCTTCATATATATTATTGTAAGCATCAAGCATTAATTCACGGCATTGTTTGGCAAGGTCAGAAACATCATCCTTTTTCAGGCCAGTTGTGTCCATTGGTGGTAATATCTTAACTCTCAATATCCCTTTAATTTAAAAAAACATAAATGTTAGAGAAAATAAATAATAAAACCATAAATATTTTGTAGCAATTGTAACATTAAATCCTTTTTGCTAATTAGAGCATTAATAGATTATTACCTGATTCAAAAATTTTATTTGGAATATCCAAAAAATTCCTACAATTTCCAATCACTACAGGAACAACTGGAATCTAGAAGGAAATAGAAACCCATTAGCTTATGTGAGACATTGAATCTCAAATTTATAATGCATCATACTTTGTCTGTCCCACCAATAACAAAGCATTCTTATAAATTTATCAAAACATCTTGAAATATATCTTGAAAAAAAGCAAACCTGAGCAGCAACAGCAAGATGAAAACCTCCCTTTTTAAACGGGAGCATACTATCATTCTGACATCTTGTTCCTTCTGGAAAGATCCAAATATTTGTCTGAAACACACAAAAACAATAATTTAATTCAAACAAAAGCTAAAAAAATTCCAGTGCAGGGAAATATTGAAATACAAAGATATAATTCAATATACAAAGATATATTGAAAGTACCAGATCAATCAGATACAACCTAAATAGAACATGGAGGTCAGCTAACCTTTTTTCTTTTTAATTCTCCTACGAGTTTTTGCATGATGTTAATAGCAGTGTATGATTGTCTGTCAATGAAAACAGTACCAGCTAACCATGCTGCCCAGCCAAAAAATGGGACATACAACAACGACTTCTTAGCAAGTGCTCCAGTTGGTCTTGGTGCATCCTAAATATGAAAACAAAATTTGCTGAAATTTGCTGATGATGAGTAAATTGAAAGTTAAGTACATGAGTGCAAAGAACCAACACATTCAACCAAATGATGTCAGAAGGAAGGAATAATTAATTTAGTTGCATTTAACTAATTTAACTAGACACTTGAGGGCTTGGTAGATTCCACAAAGATGCAAAGCAAGCCTAATTTTCATTGTAAGATGTAGGCCAGTCCGTTGTGCTGAACTTGTCTGCATCCTCTCTCCTCACCTGCACTCCTATTTCACTTATGAACCTCTTAAACATACCTACCAACTACCATTAAGGTAACATAACATAACACAAAATACCATACCATAACAAAACAAAACATAACATAGCATAGAATAAAAAAACATAAAATAGGCTTGACATGACATAACATGACAGAACATTACATAACTTCAGAAAACATAACATAACATAAAATAAACATAACACAACATAACACAACATTACATAACATGACATAACATAAAAATAGCATAACGTAACAAAACAAGACATGGAATAACGTGACATGACGTGACATAACAACTGGTAACACATACTTACATGTAAGTAAGAAGCATGTTGTTACTGATTGTTATTAAAACACAATTACTGGTTTAAATTAACACATATACAAAAGTCAATCAAATTAATAGAGGATCAACCTTTGCAATGACAAGAGCATCTAGTGATGATTGATGATTACACATGAACACCGCTGGCGCCTTCAAGCTGTCAAGGATTTCGATTCCTTCAGTCACGATATCAATTCCAAACAGCCACCATACGAATCTTGATGCATGATAAATGTACCTTCCAACTACGACGTTATCTGCCTTTCCTGGTCGAAAACAGCATGGGATAATCGCGATAGTAAAAATAAATACCATATACAGGTGATATAGGGCATATTTTATGGTGTATTTGCATGCAGAACTTTGCCGGCATAAGAATACCAAAACTAATATAACACAACAGGCCGCTATTACATAATGCAATGTTTCCATTTCCAGTTGTTGAAGATAAATTGTCTCTAATAAATCTTTTGGCTGCGGCACACTAATTCATTTAATTATTCATTTAACTATAATTTATGATGCACTTCCAGTTAGTTCCAGGGTTGCTTCCCTCCAAAATTGACCTCTTGAATTGAAATGGTCGGATCATTTGCACACAAGAGAGGCTATTTCAATATGTTCAATGCGATTACGAGACATATCTAAGATTGCATCCTTTTCATGTTTATCTATTTGCTCTTTGCACGTGAGTTTATGATGGAAGATAAATTGGAATGTTTTCTCAAAGATCATCAAGGTTTTAGATTCAATGAAGAAAAGACTAGGGTATGCTTTGAGAACTGAATAAGAAGCTGTGTTATAGATTGTTAACATGTGCAAAATTTACCAAACATGCAAGCAAAATAACTTTACTTTCTTACAAGAAACTTATGTGCCCAAAAGCAAGCTAGTAATACCAAACCTTGTTTTTAGACATTTTAGAAAAGAGGATAACAAATCAAGCAATTTAAGTAAACAAGCCCTTTGAGGGGCTGAAACACTGATGGGAAAAATTTAAAAGTCAAGAAAAACTATTTTTACTAAACAACTTTTTAGATGATCGGCTAATCAAAAAGCCCCTTTCCAATTACTAGCAAAATCCTGTTTTCCTTTTAAACCCACATTGCAGATTTTTTTTTATTTTTCAGGTTGTTTGCACCATTACTGGTCATGAATTGCCATGTAATGTTACAGCAATTGAGTCCTATGTTAATGGTAAAAAATATAAACAATTAACAAAAAATGGAACATGCAGTATATCAAAAGTTGCTGAATACAAAGAATATTTGGTTCCCACCAAAAAAGGAAAGTAAGAAATGCTTCTTTTGATATTTGCCTTTTGCACCACAAAAATGGAACCCTACTTACTGCACCCTACTTAATAATTTTTTGAGGGAAGCTGTTATCTTTTTGCTTCTTTGAAAAAAATCAAAAAGTTCTGCTATCATCAAATTTCCGCTCTTGCTATAAATCTTACGTATTTGATGTTGGGTTGTAATGGAAAAGCACCTGCATTTGGTACTTATAATCCTTTTGATTTGTATTTTCTTTCCCCTAGAAATTTGCTCTATTGCATTGTAACCAAAAAGGAAATCAACAACATTCCATCACATATAGAAAATCATGTAACAGGAAGAAAATTTCAAAGAGATTTAAAAATATGTAAGTACTCTACTTAACCATTGACTATAACTCGCAAGCCTTTGATGTATGCTTTCTATTTTTCTCTCTTTAAAATCTTTCTCTGGTTCTGTTTTTGTATTTTTTTCAAAAATACTTTTTTGTGAAGAACTGGCTGTATTAAGTACTCACATTTTTTTGTCATACTTTTTGTTGTTATTCCAGACAAAGAGAAAGGTGAAGCATCAAATCAAACAGATGATAAGGAAACTTCTGATGCTGACCTTGAAGGGAAGAAGATGGAAGCAACTGAAGATATGGATGATGATGACATGGCAGATGAAGAAGAAGAAGTTGAAAACAAAGATGAAGAAATAAAGAAAGAGGAAGATGAGGGTTTTAAAGGAGGTATTTGGTACCCAGATGGAATGGACTTAGACAAAATGAAAATTGATGAGGATGGAATGGATATGGATGTAAAAAATTCGACTGAAGAAATAAAGAGGATTGATAAAGGTAAAAGTAGTAAAAATAAATTGAAACGAAAGATGAAAGATAACAAAAAGAACAAAATTTCTTTGGCTGTAAATCAAAAGAAAAAGAGATAAGGTAGTGAATTTATAATGACTTCAAAATCATCTTCGCATTTTATTGTTTTCTTTCTGTGCTATTGTGGCTTTACAATTTCTTAACATACTTTATTAAGGCTACAAACCCTAGTAACCCTTTCTACCCAAGTACTATACTTTAAGCTCAAAACATTTGTATTTTATTTTTTTGTCTAGCTTGGCTGTTGTGGTGATTAAATCACACCAGATTCACTCTCTTTTGACCAGTTAGTGTCTCTGTCTCCTTGTGGTTCTCTTAACTGTTTGCAAGGGCATTTTGAAGAAACCCTAATCCCAAATGGCTCCAAGGAGTATGTAAGTTTGGTTTTGTCTTAACTGACATCAACCATCCAATCCCTATTTATTTGTTTGAATTATGCAATGACTTGCTACTTTGCCAAAATCTTTGCCCAGTTCTTTGCCTTGCTACTTCTGGTTTTGGAAAATGACCATCGTTCCAGAAGTGTTTTTAAGGCCATGTGCTTCTCCACATTTTTGCCTCTTCAGCGTTCTGAAATATTTTCCGCTTCACTGATTGTTGTGCTGTTCACACAACGTGTTCTGCTTTCCTAGAATATTTTTCTCTGCGTAGGAAGCTTACATGGTTTGTTGCTCTCAATGATTGTCAAAGTTTGAATTCACAGGTACCAAAATCAGAACTCAATTACCAAGGATTTATTATCGATTATCCATACCATCAATCAATTCGCATTACCTGCTATTGTCTCAACGTTATTTGAACATTATGATGCGCGCTCCATTCTGTTAAAGAAAGCCGATTTTCAAATGATCAGGGTGGCGCAATTGAAATGCTTGTTTCTAGGAATTTTCAAGACATCGAGGATAACAATTTTATCACGCGACTTTGGCCTAGCATTACAGGTGGCTCAGATAAACATTTCTTTGACCAAATGACAGGTCGCTTAAAGTTCAAATGCGCGGCAGAGAAATGCTGCGTCCAAATAAAACAAAACGACATAGTACTAACGTAAAAGTCTTCAAAACACTTCGATAAATCTGCGTCATTTGCAGCAAGTGCAGACTTTAAAATGAGCGTCACCAGGGAATGTTCCTGTTCCCGCTTTCAAAAATGCCCTTTTTGTATTGTGCCCCTTTAATTTTATAAACTTGGCGTTGAATTTTTCTAAAACATTAAACATACCTCTTTCCTGTCACGAGATGGTTTCAGATTGGTCAGTTTGCTTTTAAAATCACTACCCATAAACTGGCAATTTGAGTGTATTTATTATTTGGGTGAAGCTTAGCCGCACCTCGCATATGCAAGGTCATATACGATAGAATCTTCAAAGATAGTTTCTCGCAAAAATTAGCTTTATCTATAAGATTGTAGTTAGAACAACGCCCGGTTTGTGATGATAGACATCGGCAAAGTTGCTAGGCAGGGATGACCCTACGCAATCATACTATCGCTTGAATATTACTGTTTCTAAGATAATCATGGCAACTCCTTTTTTGCTTCAAAATAATCTCACTTTAATCTGAAGTCATTCACAAAGCCGGATAGACCACACAATCCTACGACTCCAAAGACTCGATAATCCTGCGGTATATGAACTACATCAGACTGTGTAGAGGTTGTTTCTTCAGGTGAATAAAAGTTGATCTTTAATCTACCACAAAAGTTAAATTTTGCTTGCAGCTTCAGAGAGCAAATACCCTGGGCGCCTTTTCAGCTCTGCTTAGCGCTTCTTTTTCTGAACGAAACGTGAAAGAAGCAAGCGAATTAGAAATTACTGAATTTTTCATGAGAATCCGACGATGGATAGAACGGAATTCAGCATTGGTGAGATTCAGTTTCATGGAAAAACCAAACCAATATCTTATCTCTTTTGACTATGTATTTCAATTTAATCTTTACATTTACAAAAGAGGAATTTCGTTTATTGCGAATTGTAACCAACGATCTCGAGTTGCAAGATTAAAACTAATCATCACCAGTCAATAGGATGTTTGGGTCTTTGTTATTCCTAAAAAGAATAAAAATCAGTAGAACTGTTCTGAAGATGGATTCTTGTAGAACCACAACAGTCATAAGCTAAACAGTGATGAATAAAAGGGGTCATGGGGGTCCTTTGGCATCAAAGAGACGTAGCCCTTTCTGGTGGGGAGATTTTTATGGAAATTGCCTTACGTCATGATGCTGCTAAAACGGTGTATAAAGTTTCTATATTTTAGAGTTAACTTAGTTCGTTTTCTCATTTTTACAACTGTCCAGAAGCCCTTAAGCAACCCTAACTTTTCGCCCTTCAAAGATAAGTAAAGGGGTTCTCAAGGGACATCAAGTCGTAGGGTTCCGCGCCCACTCTTTGCTTGCTTGTTTTATTGCTAGCTTGCTTGCTTACTTGCTTGCTTACTTGCTTGTTTACTTACTTCTTTGCTTGCTTGTTTTATTGCTAGCTTGCTTGCTTACTTGCTTGCTTACTTACTTCTTTGCTTGCTTGTTTTATTGCTAGCTTGCTTGCTTACTTGCTTGCTTACTTACTTGCTTGCTTACTTACTTCTTTGCTTGCTTGTTTTATCCCTAGCTTGCTTGCTTACTTGCTTGCTTACTTACTTCTTTGCTTGCTTGTTTTGTTCCTAGCTTGCTTGCTTACTTGCTTGCTTACTTACTTCTTTGCTTGCTTGTTTTATTCCTAGCTTGCTTGCTTACGTGCTTGCTTACTTTCTTCTTTGCTTGCTTGTTTTATTGCTAGCTTGCTTGCTTACTTGCTTGCTTACTTTCTTCCTTGCTTGCTTGTTTTGTTGCTAGCTTCCTTGCTTCTTAACTTTTTGCTTACCTGCTTGCCTCCTTGCTTTCTACTTTGCTAATGATATCCGCTACTGAGGCTTGAAAACCGCTACTCTATGTGCAGTGTTTAGCAAAATTTATTTTAGCGAAAATCTGAGGATTTTTAGCAATCTTGCTTAAAAATGTGTGACCAAGTTAGTTGTTGGGCATCTGACATAAGGTCTTACTTAAATGTCATTAACTGTCATGGATGGATATGGTCACGAAGATGATGCATTAAAATCTGGAAAAAAAAACGCAAGAGCTCGTTTTTTCATCAACTATATTGGCAATCTGGATTAACTTGGTTTGGGTTTGAATGTTAATATATGCAAAGTAAATATCGTTTACTCTAAAATAGGCCTAAAACTCTCTGTTTGCACGTCAAAGCTTTTGACGCTTAAATCAATTCCTACGGTGCGCAAGCAATTGTCAGGTGCACAAATAAACCAATATTTAGTATTAAACTTCCCTTTTCTACTCTATGTACTCTAACTTCTTTGCTTTAAGCGAACGCCAGATTTTATTATGCTAAGATTTAAATTTGTTTGCTCTTAAAAATGGTTGTGAGCAAGCAGATGCGGCTTCAGTGGACTGAGGGTTGTGAATAGTGATAATGGTAGGCTACCGGTCCACTTGTTTTTTGAGAACTTTAAAGAACCTTCTGCTTGATTATCGCATCTCTAAGATAAGTTGAGTGAGGTGGATAATTTCATGCATTTTGTGCGTGCACGAATTGTGTCCAAATCGATGGTGGCAATTTCAAAATTTTAATGATCCAGTGCTCAGAAAAATGTTTCTTTGGCCTGGCAGATTAAATAGATAAATAAATAAATAAATGAATAAATAAATAAATAAACGCGAAGCCGGGTGTTGAATTTTTATTTTTATCATAGCCACCTTCTCCGACTACAAGCCATGGAACCGCACTGTTTTCTTGAGGTGATCCCCCTGGCACTTCTTCTCCTTCTCGTTTACATCATCCTGTCTTGAGATGCAAGACAATGTTGTGTGTGGTTCTACGCCACATCCACGATGGTGTGGATTTGTGCTCAAGACACAACCTTGAAGATTTTATCAGTCAATCTTAAACGCATTCCAATGCCCGCCGCGATAGCGTTTGGACCACTCTTGTAGTCAAATTTGCATTATCGAAATGGATAAGTAGTTTTGTAGAATTAATTTGTGAGGGAAAGCTGTTAAGATACTCTAAAAGAGAAACATTAAGATTAAGTACTAACAGCGGCGGCGCCAGCTTCCACGAAGTGGGAATGTAAGATGATGATTGGGGATCCAGCCACGCCCTTCAGATTTTAGGATACGCCCTTTAAAACACATTGATGCTGTTTAAGAAAAGTTTAGTGGGGTCAAGGCTATTTTGCAATCGATTTGGAAGACAGTATTTGACAAAGAAGCAAAACTTAATGAGGGCCTACCCCTACCCCAACTTCTTGACGAATCTACATGCATTACCATATTTTCATTGAGGTGTAGGGTGAAATCACCCCCGGATATCTAAGTGGCTCCACCACTGCATACTAACCTATTTACCTGGAACCAATGAAACACCGAGTTTTGTTTTGCGCGATGTCTATGCTTATTTCAGATAATGTAAGCCTTTTTTAGAGAGTCGGTTCATGTACTCCTTGGTTTAGTGACATAACATCACCCAAGTGAAGAAGGCAAGTAAACACTGAAAAAAGAAATATTCAAAAACTTCAAAAAAAATAACATTGATGAAGAAAAAAGGTGGAATTTTGTACCAAAACTACTATTTGTGAGAGTGTTTGTTGCATTTTGAGACCGAATAGATAATTGATTAAGAAATTTGAGCAGTTGATGGTTAAAGATAGTTTTCAAATCAAAGTCCCGTATATTGGAACGCATAACGACATTGACACTCTAAGTTGTCATGGATATGCACCCATGGTGCCCCACAGTGTCCTGGAGCACCTTTACCCCTTGACGATTTTCAAGAGTACCAGGTAATTCCAAGTACTCGCAGTTTCCCCTTTATGGAGCCCCCTTACCCCTTGCGGTTTGTCAAGGCTACCAATTAATTCTAGACAATTTGGGAATTGTCATCCCAGCCACACGACAGGAAAACATGATTCTTGGCAACTCTGCAGCTATTCGTAACGGGAAACTTCACACAACGTATCGAATGCTTTTCAAAAGTATGTGAATAAGTTGTAGCACAGCCTTGTAAACCACATGAGCTTCTTAGTGGAGATGATGCCCCACCCTTTCGCATCGATGAGTTGAACCACATTCTACTTTGAGGAAATTGTGGAATGGATCTCTGCTTTTCGTAACGTGAATTCTAATCCTTTTTGACCTTTCAAACTGTAAACTTCAAGACTAAGAAAATCCTCTCCAGGAGCTACCTGGTGTGTAGGTAAAAGTAATTTTTTAATGCATTTGAATTTTCTTTTTTCATTTACAAGTTTTTGCAGGGTTAGAGGTGTTGGCCCAAACTTACTTGGAGCAGTTTTGTCAACATTCAAGTAACGATCGATTGTTTTTGTAACCATTTCTTCAATTGAAATCAAAACAATTATTGCATAAGAATTAGTGTAATTGATGATGTCAGTAACTTATCACATACAAACGTGATTCAGCGGTACAGAATGTTTGTTGCTAAATATAAAAGGAAGAGTGACCAGACTATCGTAAAAGGTTTTGTGAGAGGCGAGACACATTTTTAGAAAATATTTACATTTGAAAAATTTTGTTCCATTCGGGGAGGGGGGTGTCCCACTCAACATGTTTACAAATGCATGCCAGATGAAGCCATTTAGTGAGTAGAAACGCCGAGGGTAGTGGGGGAGCTTTTTCCCTTGCAATATAACCTTACATCTTCACTTTTGCCCCATATTTTGATGCTCTTACCCTTGCAATATAACCTTACAACGTCACTGTCGCCTCTTATTTTGATGCATTCGCCCCCTTTTCCTGATGCGATCAACGCACCCCTTTTAGTGAATGTCGCGATTAAGAAATTAACTGAAAATACTTTATTGTAATTCGTATTTTTTAGACTGACCAAAAGGATTGACTGGAATGGACAAATAGATATGTTGGAACTGCCAAATTGAAGAACCATGGTAGTACCATGCGCGAACTTGATCCGGGCGTAGCATCTTTATAAGAAAGAAAACTGAAAAGAGCTCAGTCATAGAAGATCGGCTTTAGGGTTAGGAAGAAAGCTGGCGAAGGGCAAATCCAGGTGGCATAGAGCACACAATTGCACCCTCAGTTGGAATTATTAAACTCGGAATTCTATTGCGTGCGTTAAATGACACTTAGCATGTTTCTATTCAAGTCCGGCGCCACAACTTGTAAACAAAACCAGTCTAAGAAACTCGTTGCACACGGGCACAGGACATATTTCCTTTAAGATGTGTGAATCAAAAGGATTGCTCATCACCCAATTAAGTTTATTTTATATCTAAGTGATGTGCGAAGATTCTGAGGATAAAGACGCTGATCTATTAAAGGTATGTATTATTTGAATTTTTTCTGCAAAATTTTCACATAAAATAGATAAGTAGCCCGTTTTTAGCTTAGGCCCATCGAGTATTTTAGATTTTTTAATCTATACTAATCTATTTGTCGGAAACATTTTCTTGGTTTATCTAATACGTATACAGTAAGAACTGCAGCAACTGCATCCGTGAACTGAGGGAATAGTTTTATTTGCCTTGCTACGATCTGCAATTTGAGTTTCAAGGCAGAGGCATATGTGGTTCCCTTACGTTGAGTGTAACAAGTTAAAGGCGGGCAGAACCGAAAATGAGCTGTAACTATTGCCGTAAAAAAGTCTAGCGAGTATTAGAAAGAGCTTAATGATGACTGAATCTGTAGACCCATTAAATACCAAGTAGCATTATAAATTAAAGTGTCGTATTTCAATAGATCTGTTTTTGATGGACGGTGTGGTAACGGAGGGATAGATCCCCGCTGTGTTGGGTTTACAGTTTAGTGTAGGCCCCGTTACATACTCCTAACAACCATCACTAAATAGACCCCAATATTTTAGTCTTAACTCAATTTTTTTATTTCAAGTTTAGTTTGTTAATAGCTTGATATAATATCGCTGGGTAATTGGTTGTATCCTTGCCCCAACTGTAACGGATTGCATCAAAAAGAATTGAGCTGTTAAAATAGGTTTTAGCATCACACTTCATCCTCGCGTCAGGGTAACTGGGAAAACAGTCAAACAACGGTTAGGTGGTAAAACATAGATTTTCAAAGGATAACATTTTGAAAAGGGAAGAATTATCGCACAGCCGTGTAAATCTCTCTGGTGTAGAATTATGGAGGAAATTCCGTTTTTCTTAGTCAAAGTGAGGTTTAAGACACTTTTAAGGTTTGAATAAGTACAATGCCAAAAGTAAACCATTATTCAACTACTAAACGAAGAAACGTTTCACTTTCTCGTGAATAAACCGTACATTTTAAGTACCTGTACTCAACAATACCTTGAAAAAGATCTAACGCGGTTTGTACCCTGTACTTAGTTTACTGATCTTGTATTTCTTTATTTACATAGCACCTTTGTTCACACTTCTTTTGTTGGTGACAATATTTTGAAGACCTGTTGATTTTTACACCAGCTTTGAAATTAGCGTTCTACCTGTTCCTGAATGGCAAACAACGTTTTATTTCCACTGCCATGCAATGATTCCTAATATTTTCAAATAATAAAATAAAATCCCAGAACAACAGTTCTGTGGGTGATACTTCCCTATGTCTTTAGCTACTCTCATATTTTTTTAAAAAAATTCAAGTCTTTTGGGGTCAATTTAGTCAGCAGTGGTATCAGAAAGAATTATATTTGATTTTGGTGAGATCTTTAAAATTTTAAAAATTTGCATGTTTGTGGTAAATGTTGATTTTATTATTAGAGAAGAGGAGTGCATCTTAGAAAATTCCAAAAAAAGAGAGAAATTCAGTTAATGTAAAAAATTGATTAAGAAGACATCTTCGCAGGATTCCCTTGATATTTGCAATTGGCTTTGTCTTATATAAATTGAAAAACAGAGAAATATAGAGCAAAAATAGAGTTATAAAGATCGAACAAAATATAGAGAAATGTAGCAGGAAATGGGGAAAAGGGTGGGACAGTTTTCTCAGATATCGGCATGGCAACATTTTAGACCTTTGTCAATGTGTTTGATCAATGAAAACTGGTAATATATAAAAAGTGCAATTTTCCGTTACTTGTTGCTAGCAGCAGGTCTTGGGCGGGGCAACTTTCAAGAAAAAGGTTATTTTAACCATAGTTTGAGTTCCATGTTAGGCTTGGTAATATTTCACATTTTTTCTATTAATTGGTTCTACAACTGTTATTTGTGAAAGCATGGAGTAGCCGCCAAACCCCAAACTCCCAAAGTCACTGACTCCCATGGCTTACATCCCAAAATACAATCCATCTTATTTTACTTAGAGAAATAAATAACTCATTTAGCAGGCAAGTTAGGATGCACACCTCATTCAGATTTTTCTATGTTCAAAAGAACTACCTATAATGCAAATAAATGGCTAAATAGGTATTAACATTCTATTTGTTCTTCTTTACAAATCCCGCATTGATAAATACCTTACAATTTGTATTAATTTTACAAGAATGTCTGTTCTTTTGTAGAAAATATATTTAGCTTTCACTTCAGCTTTCTATCTCATTTTGTTCTTTCACCTTTTAATGCCTAAAATACCCCTTAAAGATTTATTAAAAATTTTCTCAATTTTGATTGAACAATTAAATGAAAGTTACTAATTTGAAGTTATAGTCATCTATATTTCTATTTTTAGGAAACTCAGAGAATTATTAAATGTGTTGAGTGTTTAGAATTGATAACAGACAAATATGTGCTTAGAATAAAAGATGAATTTTGGCATCCTACCTGCCTGAAGTGTGCTGTTTGCCAGCAGGAGTTGGGAGCTAAAAAATCCTGTTACATGAAAGCTGGCAAAGTATTTTGTAAAGATGACTATGCAAGGTAAATATTTCTTTGATTAATTTTTTTAAGTCGCATTTTTTCTTATAGTTTAGTTTTTTATTCTCTGCTGGTTAATATTTATAGTTCTTGTTCTACTCAAAAAAATATTTTTCTAGAAAATAATACTGATTTTTGAAACTGCCATCATTTGTAAAACTTTTGTTCACTTTTTAAAATTCTATTGTTACTCAGCTTTTTATTATCTTCAATCCCATACTGGTGAATTCTTACATTTGTATGTCCAAAATTGCCAAAAACACTTTGCTTTCGTTTTTTACATTTGGAGCCGTTTAAAACGAGTTTATCTTTGAAAGGTACTACCAAAAATATCAATATATCGTCTGTTCATAAATATAACTTTTAAAATAAATGAAATTTCATGTTCCATCCAGACAAAAAGGTTTGTTTCTAATGCAGACTATAAGAATATGCCAAGGATACTGTTTGGACGAAGTTTTGCTTGCAGTCGAAATCTCGAAAGTTCTTTTTCAAGTAGAACAACAAACTTTTGAAATCAATTCGAGCATTGATTTGTAAAGCGGAGAGGATTTTGCGCTAAAGGTTGAAATTTAGTAATTTTGGTTTGTCTTTGATTTGTTAGATATCTGTTTTTGCCTTTGTTAACATTATAAAACCAATCTAGAACGCTACGGTTATGTTTTATGTTCAAAAGTGAAATTTTAAAATGAAATTTCGATCCGAGTAACACAAGATGTGAGTATCTTTAGGAAACATTTCAACAAACTTTTTCCATACTCAGTTTCCAGCATAGAAATTTCTTTTAATATGCTTAGAATCGGGTCTTTTATCAGGTTCGTAATTCGTTTTTAAATCGGTACCCAAATTCGTCGGTACTTTTTGCCTAATTCTCGCAAGAAGTGTAGCACAGTGAATCCCAGTTGAAAAACAAGATAACTCTTAATTTTATTTACAATTAGAATTGATTCTAAAATGATAACACTTAATAAGCCTCCAGATACATATTTTTCGTCTCCTACGTTATCTTTCGGTAATGCTTCAAGTTTAATTTTCATTTCAAAAGACGTTGGATAACAACACGTGGTGATGTCTAGATTAGTTAACTGGCACATGTGACGATTTTCTATTCCTAATAGTATCATTTCTTTTAAGAAAGCAACGAAAATACTTGATTTCCTTCTAATTTCCCTAAATCTAAGCTTCTCTAATTTCCCTACATATTTTACCACTCTATTCTTGGTTTCTTAATTTTGATCAAAAAGTTTGTAGTTGCCCATTTTAGCTTGACAATTTCGCTGTACTTTGCAGTACTTTTCTTGCGAGGCAGTGTTGATATTTTGAGCCAGTAAACGCAATTTCAAATGATGCTCAGTTTGGCTTTGCCAAAAATCTCAGAAATAACAGTTTCATTGCCCTAGAATTCGTGCTGTTCGAATATTTCTAGAACTCAAACTTTCTTAGCAATCGCAAGACTTCAGCACTGATACTTTCTTTGAACTTTCTCAACAACTGTTAGTTACTTTTAACCTCATACCGTTGATATTAAAAAAAAAAACACTTCTTGCTAACGACATTTTATTATCAAACTTATTTTTATAGGTTAACTTTTTCAGAAAATGCATTCTGCTATCAATAAAGGACCTGCGATAAAATTGAGTGTTTAATGCCTTCTTTCATTAGTTGAGCATTGAAAATTTTCCAGCACAGCTTTTCTTCTAGGAATAGAAACTCATGTCTTAAAAATAAGCAATGCACTTTCTTAAGGTTTAAAGATCCAGTACTGAGTTTTCTTTAGGGGCCAGGGACTACTTTCTTATAAACCAGTTTTTTTTGTAAAAATAGCGTGTATAGTTTAGGTTAAGTAAATATTAGTTTAAATTGAATAAAAGGTCCTACAATATACTTTCAAATTGCAAGAACGTACGAATGCTAAAAATTTCTGTAAACTTTTATGATGTAGGCAAACTTTCTGTAGTTCTTTTTTGGCATTGATGTTGGGTGTCTCTCAGAGTCTATAGAAATACGAGTTATCAAACTTCGTTGTTCGGAAAAAGTTTGGAATAGAACTTGCAATTTTGGCTAAAGTTTGGAGTCGACTTCGTCAAAATGCGTCTTTCTCGGTAAACTTTTTAGATGAGCAAAAATTTGCGCAAGATTTTATAAGAATTATATAAATAAGGACCGTAGCACTGAGATGAAAAATCCTTATAACCAGAGCAACTGGCAAGAAATAGAGAAATCACAAGCTATTACCTGCATATTTTTCGGAAAGCAGTTTTATGAGGAATAAACCTTCTTGTTACTTATGTTTATTAAAGTTTATTCCTACTTTAGCCTAAAATGTTACCTATCAATGATATCAAGTATTCGTCAATTCTACCTTTAGGTTAAGAAAGCATATTAAGGGTTTGACAAGAAACTTTGCAGACAGTTTGTTGACATGGAAGACCAGTAAACCATTGATAACTAACAAAGGCTGGAGACACTAAACTTTCTTGCAGATTAAAAACTAATTTATAGATTTCTATTTTGGTTTTGGTCAGATCTTTCGATGATTAAAAATTTTTTAGAATTAGCAATAAAACAGACTTCTCACGGAGAGACACCTTCAGGGTGAGTTTCGTTTTGTTTCGTTTCGTATTGTCAACGGCGGTTAGTTATAGAGCCAACTTTTGAAAATAATGTCAAGTTTGGTTCCAATTGTTTACGTCCGGAACATTTGAAAACGTGAATTATCGCACGAATTAAATCTCTAAAGTATTCGAATTCAATTTAAAAGTTGATATGCACGTTTGTTAATTTTAAGAAATTGGTTTATATCAAAATAATACTCAGCTGCTCGAAACGTTAAGAAGGTTATGGATAAAGAATGTTCAACCGAACTGAAAAAAGTTTGTAATTATTTAAAATGTTATGTACTTTGATTTTAAAGTTACTTCCCATTATGTCGTAAAAAAGTTGCATTTAAATATTTTAGTGGTTAAATTGGTGGTACAAGGCATTCAAGACTTAGTTTTCTTGGATATGCCATTCTTGAAAAATAGTGCAGTATTTTAAAGAGATTTAATCATAGTAAATAGACTTGCAATTGCAAAAACTGCGTAGTCATGATGATAGCTTTAGCCAATCAGATTTCTGTTATTCAAACTGCACACATGATTTCTAACCTGGCAGTGGCAGCCTCATTTTTTTTGGCTGTTGTTTGATCACATGAAAACAGATGATTGATCGCATGAAAGTAGACATGTGGTTATTTCTAATGATCAATGCCTTAAAAATGTTTAAGTTGCTTAAGTTAAGAATAGTTTCATTTTTGATAAGAAAGCTCGAAGCAAGTCTCAAAACTGAAATCATGCGATTGCCAAAAGTTTGAGCACTAGGGAATGAGCTGTGATGATTGAAATTCAACTTAATTCGAAATGATATCAAATTTTCATGATAAAAAGTAGATTTCAGTTGAGCCCCGTGACGGAAAATCTTTCGGAAGGTTAATTCAAGAATCATAGCTTGTAGCTGCAGCTTAGAGAGTAGGTTTACAACTGTATGAGAAATATATAATATTTCGCAAGATGACAATTGCCTCTACCACTTTGACACAGAGATGTGGTTCGTGTAAACGATGTGATATAATCTGAGAGAACAGAACGTATTAAGAAATCATTTTTCGCATGTAAAACCTCATTTAAATACTGAAGAGCGCTCGATGACACATGACCGATTTAGCAAACCATTGACACGAGCTTAATTCCCTCTTAACAACACAAGTTCTGACTTTTTTTTTAAAAGAACGTGACTTCAAACAAGCTCACCTCTGCACACAGTGTCTTTGGGAAAAGGTCACTCTTCCCTCCTACACTTGTTACCCTAGCAATAAAATGCATGCGATAGGAAAAGTTGTTATTGTGTTTCCTATCTGTAAGAAGATAACATTATGGTGTTTATGGCGAATGCTGAAAGACCCCTTCTCAAATGGCAAAGGGCTGACGAGAGGGGGGCAGGGGGTAGGGGGCAGTTTGCCCCGGGGTTTCAGCGTTTCGGGGGCTTCATGAACTATGACTTGGACGGTTTTGCTCGAATCCCTCATGGCTAAAACTAATGAGGAAGCTCATCATATCATTTCTTGGTAATATTTTCGCACCTAAGTTTGCCCCCTGTGACGTCATTGCGTACAGATTTCCTCTTGTTGCAATGTGCAGCAAATGGTTAGAGACGCGGAACAATAGAAACAAAGGGTTGAATTGAATTGAAATTGAATTGAATTGATTCGTGTTTTGTGGTTTTGGTGTTAGCAAGCTGATCCTTTTGGTTTCAATTCAAAATGTAAGTTTTACGTCGCTTTTGGTGCATTAAAATCTTGTTCTCATGTTTATTGCGACATTCGCAGATAAATTTCTTGCTTTAGCTTATTTTGCGTTGTATTTTATCAACTGTTCGCTTTCGTTTACCCTTTAAATTCATGTCTTTGAGGAAGCGGTGAATGGACAATGGGCCTAAATTAAAAACCTTTCGTGTATTCAGCTCATATCCGTGTTACCTTCGCTTTATCGCTGATGCATTGCGGATGAAACAATTTTTTGCGCATTGGTTATAAAGCAGATGTGACCAAGCTTAAACCTGCGAAACAATTTAACAAGTTCAAGTCAATTTTAATTTCGAACCCTCCCCCGTTGCATTCGTACTAACACAAGTTTTTACTGCCCACCGTTCTTCTTGCTGCAGAAAATCATTTAGGTCTTGATTAAATGTTTACAAGTTTGCGGAAGGGAAGATGAGATCAGAAACATACCAAGGTTATTTGGTTGATCAATTCATTTGCGTTTAATGTTAATTTTAGTTTTCCGTTTTAATGGATATTTACAGAATTTATCCGCACTACCAGACAAGTTAAACTACCGTTACTTTGTCGGTGGATTTCTTTGTTGAAAAAAAGCCCTCGATACTGTCTTTTCAAGTATTGCTTTGTCTGTATGAACAATGTTATGTCTTGTTTAGATATGTTTTCAAACTGCGTATTGTCTGCCAATGTTTTCCAAATATAAGGGAAACTTTCACAGGAAAGTCATATCGTAAAATTCATAGGTCTTAAAACAAGAAGGCTTTAAGTTTGTGCACTTACACACGCAATCGTTTTTGATAATAATCTCGCAAATGATTTTAGTGAAGCAGGATAATAGGCAGTGGCTTTACTAGAACAACAAATCAGAATTATCACAAATCTAAAACTACAAATCTTGGGGACAGGGGTATGCAGGGGCAGTCCCCCTTCTGCTGTGTACTAGGAGGGATAATCTGCTCTAAAGGTCACATTCTATTGGAATTTCAAATTTTGAAACCAAACTATATTCTGTTGATGTAAATACTGAATTAATATTTGTTAAGAATAAAAGATATGCTTCTTGGAAAGAGGGGTAGACTGCCCCCCCCCCAACGAATGTTATCTATTTGTGAATTCAATACCCTTTCCATAAAATCCTAGTTGACAATGACTTTTCTTAATTTCACATTTTGATAGTTATTATGCTTTTATAGGCAATACAGAGTTAAATATGCTGTTAAATGCTCATGCTGCCAAAGAGCTATCCAAGAAACAGATTGGGTAAGAAAGGCAAAACAACATGTTTATCATCTAGCTTGCTTTGCCTGTGAAGTGTGCAAGAGACAACTTTCAACAGGAGAGGAATTTGCCCTCATTGACCATAAACTGCTTTGTAAATTACATTATATTGAAAAATTAGAATCTCCCTTGACGCCAGGCTCAAACAGTGTTGGACCAGTGATACTGAACTCATCTGGAAATGACAGTGACATCAGCTCGCATAGTTCAACAATGAGGGAATCATTGATGCCAGAAGGTATGTCTTTTTTGTCTTGGTAAATTTTAATCCTCATTAGCTTCTATTTGTCATTGGACTCTTTGGGCTATGTCATTATAGCAGTATGGTAGTATGATGGTTTAAAGATCAGATAATAGTGCATAGATAACAAAAAAGTTAAGGAGGGGGGCCTTGGCCTGTTATGGTTGGATATTCTGTGTGTATAGTGCTAAATGCATTGCCTAAATACCTCAGTTCGTTGCTCAAAAGCAACACTAAGGCATCACAGGAAATACTGCTGCATCTGCCACTCAATTATCGTTTGAGATGATATCATGAAGATAAATCAGGGTTATTTATATCAATTTGATTAGCAATCATAGTAACACCTAAATAGCTTACTGATTTCATCTTTTTTTCTGGCATGTTTATGGACCCCTACTGTCCAATCCCCCTTTTCTACACTTCACTGTAATTAAGGAAATATATTAAAGATTTGCATATGGTTGTTATGTTTCTGTTTCTTTTGTTTAACTAATTTAAGTTTAAGTGTTTTGGAATGCTAAAATAGAGAAGTTTTCATTGCCTCTGGTACTTGCACATTCAGATCATAAGGGTTATCAGAAATGATGAGGCCACCTTACAATAATTTGCAACTCTTTGCCTTTTGAGGTTTCCCAAGTTACCCAGAGTGACACACTTCAATGAAGGGGTTCATACATCTAAACGAATGCTTCAAAAGTATTGAATTTGATTGAACAGATCTGCTTATGAATGGCTTAATTGGCCAGTGTTAAGAATGTTTTTAACAAAAAGGAGGGGAAACTAATTCTACTTGTTCCTGGCACATATAGGACCACCTAAAGAGGGTTGTGGCTCTCTAAAGCAAAAGTACTATCAAGGGCAGGCCCCTCATATGCAAGCACAGCCCCACCCATTATTATTTGCAATCTGGTTACAGTATAGATGCAGTTTCTGGCCATTTCTTTCAAACAAGGTAAAGATTCCAATAGTTTGAGAGGGTGCCTTGGTGATCTAGTTTCCCTGTCCCGTCTCTTCTAACCCTTTCCCCTGTTTATTCCCTGAGCATACGATGTTACACCACTCATTCATAACATTTTGCAGTTTTCCTTATTTCAAAGTAGCCTTGTTTCACCACACATAAGGTCTTGATGATTCTTTACTGTGGAATTCCATATCTATGGACAAGAATCCCTGGTCTAATCTATTTAATTAAGATTTGACTGAAATGAAACCTAATCCCTTAAACTTTCGGCTTAGAATAATATTTGAAGTTGGATAAAAGAATTCACATTTTTTGAGATTCCTTCCCTTATAGAGGCAACATAATCCTTTTTAGAAATGTGTAAAATGTTCAATCCATACTGGATTAATGGGAACAAAGAAAGAGTGTGCCTCTGTTTATTCTGGGAGGAACCTTTTGTATTAAGAGTATCCTAGGATCATCAGAGGCTTCTGGGATTAAGACTATTTATGTCTTGCAGTGTGCTGTTTCAACTCCATAGTCAACATTGAAATATTCCTTTCCTGATCTTCATCCCGGTTACTGTTAAAAGCAAATTCAAAAGCAAACTCAGCTACTTAGTCATAATTCCCAATGTCAGTTATTTTGAGGCTCAGTTCATTAAATGAAAAACAGTGGCATGTTCATGTGCGTGGATGTTATTTGATTCATCTGCTTGAGTTTAGTGTTCATCATTTTGAAACATTGATCATAGGTCAGGGTTATTAGCTGTTTGTGGGAGGAGTGTAAGAAAGCATTATACACCTCTACCCCTTACATTTTAGAATAGTAGTCCGTAATCAACAGACAGCTCTACCAACATATCTCGGTATGTTTATGATCCCCACACTTTTGGGTATTTGCTTTCAACTTTTATTAATCAGATTGGCCTTCATCAAGGATGATGAAGCTCAAAATTTCCTCAGCATACTTCAATTCTCTTCAAACAATGCCCCATTTTCATAAATAGTTTCACGAATATGAGCCCAAGGTTTTCAAAGATAAGGGATGACCTTATGTTGAAAATTGTGATTTGCTAATCAGTTTTAAACGAAAGACTTCAATTCAATTTGACAAGTCACATAGTAACAAGAAATCTTGAATTTGTAAACAACTTGGCTACTGTATGTGAGTTTCACTGTCTTTGGTGAAGGTTTTATTAGGCATGCTTATCATCTCATGATGCTGGAAAATCCATGAGGCTGCCAGCAAATTATAGAAATATAGTTCATGTGCTTCAATCTATCCATATTCAAAACATTTTTCATTACTTTTTTTCGTTAGATAATGATTCTTTTAAGAATAATCAATCCTTTAACGAGTTGCCCTACACCTGGTTGTTTATATTTCCAAGCACCAAAATACTAGGTTTCTTGGCATGAATTGTTAAAAATTGCAATTCATTTGATTCTATTCAACAGATGAAGAGGACAAAATTAAACGGAAATCGAACGAAAAATTTGGCATAAGTCGATCAAAAAGAGTTCGAACTTCATTCACTGACGAACAACTGCAAATATTGCAAGCAAATTTTGAGGTGGATCCGAATCCAGATGCTGCTGAATTGGAGCGTGTTTCGCAACTAACTGGCCTTTCGAAAAGAGTTACCCAGGTTTGGTTTCAGAATTCAAGAGCACGCCAAAAAAAGCAAGGGAGTTTTAGTAGAATGGTGGCATCAAGCCCTTCTGGTGAGTGCAGCCTTGGCGATTGCAAAGTATCAATCGAGGTTAGCTTCTAGTGTGCAAAGTTTCCCGTCTGTGTGCGATATCATGTCCCGCGCGATAAGCCACGCTCGATATTATATCACGCGCGGCCTTCCCATCTGTCTTAGCTACCGCCGTTCAAGTAAAATGATGTTACTCATTTGCTGCCTGATTCCGTTGATCTCGAAACATCCGAAAGAAAATAAGCATTATTTTGCTACTTATTTTTGCTGTGATAGGGCCGTCGCTTGTAAGACTTGGTCATAGGGAGATGGTAATGGTGTTGTGAAATTTAAATCAAAAGACTTCAAGAAGGGGCTTGATAAAACACCAAATGCTTTATTTAAATATGACTGAGGCTGTTTGATAAAAGTTTCAAATTCATCACGTTATATTCATGTGATCATTAGCAAGATGGCAATAAGCTGTCTCATTTGTATAACCCCCCGCCCCTCCCCAAGGAATTTCCCCCCTTTATTCATGGTCATCCGTAATCATTTTCCATGCCTTGCTAGAACAGACTTTGTTATTATATGTAATATTGCAAAAACCCTTTAATGAACTTTCCTTTTCCTGCATATTTGCTCCATCTGAATCAATAAGAAGCAGCATTGAAACATGATTGGCCACTAAATACGTCAATGGTATGTTTTTTTTCAATCCCACCAACCCCAGATCTTGTAATACCAGTCATTCTAAAAGAATGTCTCACCACCCATTCTTATCTATCGGTTTTTAACTGAAACCAAGATTATTCAAAACTTTCATTTTATTTACTGGTACGGAAGACACTCCAAAACCAAAATCCACCCACGAAAAAGATGCCGTTTTACATGGCAAATTTAGTTTTGACTGCGCCCCATTTTAATATTTTTAGTCTGATGCTGATTGTTTTTCTAGGGAATTCCTAAGATTTTTGAAGAAATTGGACAACAAGAATGGGACTATTAACTCAGACCACATGGCAGCATACTTCTTGGGAAGTTTCTTAATATTGCTTGTAATGATTGACTTTCCGTAATAACGGATTCCTAAAGAGGAATATGACGTCATATTATTAAGAACAAGTGTTGTATATGGCACCGTAGATTGGTTAAAAACCTGTAGCTATCACGTTACTTTGTACAGACTTTGCGAAAATGCTTGAAGCAATAATAGTGTGACTGATTGATGACTTTTTAAGTTTTGCTGAGGCAGTTGAAATACCTTGTTTCCCCTTGAAATGACTCTATCAATAGAATGAGAAACATCTCTCCTTTCTCGGACTACAACCAGCTATTATGGAACATGTTTCTTTGATGAAAAACGCTTAAGTAGGGTAAAAGGCAACTTTTTAACACTACTAGCCTACCCGTTTCACCTTAATTTTGATATTATTATTGATGCTTTATCGTATTCAAATCATATTCAAGTTTTTTTGACAAAGAATAGTCAATTGATATTTAATTCCTCAATTTTTATATAAACATCCTTTTAAAGTATCATCTCCCTAGAGAAGTTGCCTCCCCTTAGGAGGATACTTAAAGGTTGCATCGTGTGTCTTATTTGACAGTGGGGCTTGATGTATGACGCAGAGACCGCTGTGGAAGGGTCAGGGGACTTCTTTCCTATCCTATTTCTGCTGAATTTGATAATAATTCCCATTCCTATTGTCCGATTGAACTGCAAGGAGGGCTGGTTCCCAGACCCCACCGTTTGATTCAGTTATGAACGGATTTTATATCTAAAGAATCTGGAAAGGATGGCTTGTTTTTGCACTTATTTGCGGATCAATTTTGCCCAAAACATGTTGGTGTAATTCAGTATGCTGTTAACTTGTGTAGAAAATCGCTCTTCAAAGTGTTTGAAAAGATCTCTTTGCGTTCAAAAAGCAGCATTACTCGATACAGATTAGGATATACTCATTTTGATAAAAAATTTGATTAGGGCCAATATTGAGTACTCTAGCTTCCTAATGATTATGCCAATTTCAGTTCCAATGTGCTTTAAAGTTTCTTCATATTAATGACATTAATCGAAACTTTTTGGGCCCTTAAACATCCATTTCAACTTATTTATATCAAGAGATTTGGATTCAGAATAAACTGCACTTATTTTCGGCTTTATAGCAAATTTCTAATATAAATTGAGTGTAGTACAGTCCCGCAAACACATCAGATAAAGTTCAACCCCCCCCCCCGCCCCCCACAAAAGAGAATAAACATATATGCAGCCTGAGTATCCTTGAATTTGCGATTCATATTAAATACAATCCAAAACGAACGAAGACTCAGTAAGAGAAAGTTTTGCCTTAGAAGGCGATGCTAACACATGCTGAAAGCTTGCTGTATTATCCAATAACATAAATAGTAAGTTTTAATAGCAAAATGCTGAATATTTGTATTTGGTTGCTTTAAGATGTAAATAGAATTGATTTCTTATTTGTCATTGCCCTTCAAGGACGTTCAGATATACAACGAAATCGTGACTTAGTGATTTTTGGACCCCAAAACATGTTTTGGGGTTGGTGGATTGAAATCTAATTGAATTAGTTAAAGGCATTATGTCTTTTTACAATCTCCTGAAATCGAAAAATTGCCCTGATTTGATGTGTATTTCTACCACTAAAATCTCCATAAAAGAGCCAAGCATATTGCTTAGGCAAGTTCATGTTTGATGGGTATGTACCAACAACATCAAGTTTAGTTTCAGGTAAAATCAATGTCTATTAATGTCTTCTGCTGATACACTATTTTAGTTTTGAAATTTTAATCCAATAGAAATTGTTAGTAAATAATGAATCAAGCTAAAAGGCAGTTAGTAAATCATCCCGCTAGTAAATTATGCTATATCATTTGACATGTTCTTATGCATGTATTAAGAACTATTATTCTTTAACCTTTCACAAAGAGCCATTTTTGAAAGTCTTTGTAAAAGGGTTATTATCATGGGTTACATGTTACCCCGTTTTAGCTCGAATGTTTTTGTGAAAGGCTTTCAAATATAAAGGATTGCTCTTTAGATCTCGATATGCCAAAAATAAAAAAAACCCCTTTTCGATGCCTATGAGGCCTTTGAAGTGAAGCAGGAATTTGAAAATAATAATAATGAAAATACAAAGAAATAGATGGCAATAAAGGCAAAGAGTGCTGAATTTTCATTCATTCTACTGGATGGACAATTCCATAGCATTCCTTTATCCTCGCATATTGGAGGGAATGTTCCTGAGAATTAAATAACCAAATATAACATGCAAAGAAGGACTTCATCCTAGCCTAATATTTACAATTTGATTATGAAAACAAAAAGGTGCTAAACCCAGAAGTGATTGGGGTTTTCCGTTGATTAAGAGACATCAAAACAAAAGTTTTTAAACCTATTTTCTCAGCTGGAATCGTAGAATGTATTTTTAGTGCCAATGGCAAATATGCATTTCAATACCTGGCAGTTGAATGAACCTTAGGGGGGGGGGGTAAATGTCAGAGAAACTTTCTTTCAAAACGTTTTCAATCGAGTCGTGAAATGCTAAAATGAGGGAGGGGGTTCAGGGAGGGTGCCGGACTGGTGAATAACATCCTAGCTTACACGACGTTTGTGGCACTCTGTACAAAATGCAAGGTGGTGCCACATTAGCCCTACAAAATTCACCTTTTGCGGTGGCCATGCGGGTTGCTTTTATTGTTGAAATGCAATAGACTGAATGGTTTGTGTAAAATGCTTTGAATGCAGTGAAATCCATAATTGGCATTTGCTGGAGATACTTGTATCCTATTTAACACCAGGTGAAATATTACTTGGCAGAAATGAATAGAAGTGGGCTGGACATCGGTTTCTGAACTACTATTTTCAAGAAGTTTAAAATTAGCTGCAAATTCTTGATTTCATCGGCAAGAGAATCCACTTCGTGTGTGGTGAATATCGCCTTCACATGGCGAGTCAGTCAGATTTATCTGTCACACGCTCGTGTTGGACAATTTCGCATCTCAAGGAGTCGGTCGAATTTTTAAACTAGGGCTCAAATTTCTGGCTAACACATTATACACCTTTAAATTGGGTGAGATTGTGTACCCTAGGTACCAGACCCACCCAGTGGGTTTTTACAAAGACGCTAAACTCTACATCGCTGATACAGGGGCTAAAGATTGACCCCAACCATATCCCTAGCTGTTATCTTATCACCCTACGCAACAATCCTATCTCCTTAATTGCCACCCTGAAGCATAAATCCGGGGCATTCTAATGAGCGGGTAACTTTTTCAGGAACACAAATCCTTGGATTGTAAAACTGAAACTTCGGATGTATTTTGATTTATTGGTTGTCTGCTAAAATAAGTAACTTAAATTTCATATTAAACCAGTTGTATTTCACCAACTTAAATATGACCTCAAATATGGCCCACAAGATAAATTTAAACTTATTTAAGAGGGAAGATGAAGAACTTTAAATTTTAAAAATAAACTTGTTATCTCTTGTTACAAATATTAAAAGCTGTATTCAGCTTTATTCTAACTTCCTTGGATGACTGTTGTAAAACATTCAAATTCAAATGATTTAGCTGAGAAATGCTAGGTCTCTTGCCTTGTCACTTGCTTTAGTTATAAGCTTTGGCAAAACAAACATATTGAATTAACTTTGGAATGCATACTCAACAGCATACAGCAAAATGCTATGATTGTAAGTGAGTTTTGCTCGGCCCGAAAATATGGGATTCTGTCGCAAGTGCGTTGTATAAATGCAAAATGCTGAACTCGTCAAAATGAAACTAAGCTGAATCTTACCGTTCAAAGTAAGCTGATAATAACTTGTTGCAACTTGTTTGGATGTGCCATCTCAAATTAAACAACATCTCATTCATAAACCCAACAAGCATGACTGTTTTAGCATTGAACTCTAGCATCGATGCTTCAATTACCACTTTGGACTCTGAGCTGGACGCAAAATATTGAATCTAACGCGCTTCAAAGCATCTAATTTATAACGGTTACCTTGCACAAGCATCAAGAGTGAGAAATGCGTTTTTGCAAATCCCAGGGGTTTTCAAACATAGAAAAAAGATCGCTTTGGGGAAAATGGTCTAGAATTTGAGTTTCTAAAGGGAGGGATCCCATGAGGCTTTTCAATGCATGGCAATTTCTTCAAAATAACAACGAAAACAACGAATTGTCCGCCTTAGATTCTTACAACTTGTCATTGGCAGATATTTGCTTTTCAGATGATGAGGTTGGGTATGAGAGATTTTCCAAAACCAACCAAACTATCATCTGCTATTTTGTGACAGATTTTGTGAGACTTGTGGAGTCAGCTGCCCCTTAACCTCGGAAAATTCGCCTCCAAACTTGTTGATGATTTTTGGAAATCAATTGATAACAATGTTGGCTGAGGAAGCATCTTAGTTGAGAAAACAGATAAACGAAGCAGTAGTCTAGTCTCTAATACGAGATGAAAATATATCAGCAATAACCATACAAGCTAAAAAGCTATCACATCAATTTAATTTTCACCAATCACAGCAAGAAGTGTTAATTGAAAATTTAAAAGGAATTACGTGTTATTTTATTGTGTGAATTAACAAGAACCTCTGCACTTTGTGTCTCTTGGATTTGCAGTCAACTTTCGAGTCTAGGTAGTTAAATGGCAAAGCATATTTAAATGCATCCTCCCTTTTAAAATGATGTTGATGATTTATGACAGGTGTAAATATCCAAATCAATTAATTAACTAATTAAGCAACAATGGCCAGTCCGTAATAAATATATTTAACCATAGTATGTGTAATATGATTTGACAAACTGCACAACTCCACACATAAATATTGAGATGTCATGTTCCAATTACATTGCATCCACTGCGGAATCCTTCTCACATTTTCACCTGCCTTTGCAATCCAACGGTATCTTTCCAGTGTAAAGCAAATGGAAGAAGATTGGGCAAAATGTGAGGAAGCAAAACGATATAAAAACTGAGATTCGATCAATCACTTTACATGCAAATTTACATTCTTTCCCATCACACTTTTCTGCACCTTCGGTATATCCACAATCAATGGGCTCTCTTTTGCTAGTTGTATCTGCCACATTCTCATGATTTTCTTCATACACACCTGACATATTCCTTTCAACTATATAGGAGTTAGAAATCTTTCTGCGATTGCCTTGGCTTGTAAGGGACGTGTTTCTGCTGAGCACAGGTGGGTATTTTCGCACAATTTCCACATCTTTCTCTGTCGTATCTTGACGATCAGCTACATTCATTGATTGGATCTCGTCTTCCTTTTTCTCGCTTTTACAAAATACCTTACGGAACATTGCGATGCCTATTCCAATCAAGCATTTATGTGGAGCTTTGAATTTCTTGCGCCTGCTGGCCCTTTCAGCATAATAAGAAGTCATGGCTGTTAGCAGTATTTGCAGGATCGTGAAAAGCAACACGATCATGACGAACCACACGATAATGGGAACGTAATCTGACGTCTTTGGCACGTTGTCCAATATCGTGTCGAGGTACACGATAAGTGCTAAGAAGCAGGTTATTAGCAAAGATGTTCTCTCACCATTTTCCCATGGTAGCAAAACAGAGCAGAAGGTGACGAGACAGATTAAGATGATTGGGCCAATGACAGTCAGTGTATAGTAGCTGAAAAATGAAATAGAAAATGAAAATGAAGGATCCTTTTGGTATTACCGAGAAATAATACTACCCCTTCTCCTTTATCATAAACAGCAAACCACACTCATTGGTGAGCAGAATGGCACCCTATCCTTTTCTTAACCCTTCAGCCAAAATCTGTGCAAGCATAATGGATACTCTACTGTCTATTCTACTTGTAAGACCATTTGGTTGGCTCCCATACATGTCTTCCTTTAATGCTGAATGCTAATCAGGTGGGCAGTATAATATTGGAATGATTAGCCATTTGGTATCAAAAAGAAAGCTGCCATAGTTAATGGCATATGACTCTGTACTTGCTTAGCAGGGAAACAATATGCATAATCAGGGCATGGCTTGATATAGAAGTCTAACTTTTGGCTTACTATGTACAAAAATCTTCCAATTAACCTTTCTATTTTGGTGGGGCTTAGTGAAGCATCGAAAGTTTGAATAGGTGAAACACAAAAACAAATTCAGCCAGTACTGCTCAATAATTCTGGAAACAAAATTTCAGATACACAATACTATCAATGACATTTTTGTGCTTAGATAGAAGAAAATTATGCCAATCAATACATTCATCCAATCTAATAAGGAAATGTGTTGTTAAAAGCAGCAACAAGCCATGGTCTGCCTGATTATTGAACAAATTGGATAAGACTTTAGATGGAAGATCAAAGTACCAATTTTAGATGTTGGTTGATGATGCTCAAAAATATGATGTTTATGGTCTCTGGACTAATGTTTATCATTCACCTGCGCTCTTCCACCGATTTGAAAAATAATGATGAATTTTAATGATTAAAAAATTATAAGATAGTTACCCCGACTTTCTAGTGAAAGTAATTCTCGACTTCAAAGCTGAACTCACGGCACCACCAGAACCAGCCGCTGTTATAAACCCGAACTCTTCAAAAGGGTGCCTTGTCAGTTTCCATAAACCAGTTTCTAGCTTCTCAAACAAACTGTACTCATCAGATAATTTTTTGTTGTATTCAAGGAGAATGACATTTCTGTCGTACGAGATCGTGTTGAAGGTGACTTTGCAGGTATGTGCATCAGCAGGGAAGAGACAAGCGGGCATACTGCATGTCAGTTTTATTGTCAATGCAAAATCGACGGTTGTATAACCAGTTGGATAGATCAAAACATTGGAATTATCAGGGGTAGGGGCAAGAGGTTTCGTTATGGCACTGAAATGGAAAGATAAAGAGATTGAAAGAGAACCATAAGGTTTAATAAGTTAAATTTCAATTGAATATAACAACCACATGATATGCTCAATTCTCAATATAAAAGAAAGTTTAAATTATAAACAGGTCAATAATTTCTATAACATTTCGTCCGTCTCTCCTCTCTTATCATGGCAATGAAATCAAAACACACATTATTTATCAATCTTATGTCTTACAATCTTATGTCCCAAGAAAAGAGAAGCCATATGTTGAATACACTGATAAAAAATTACATATTCCAAATTTTTGCAGGGGAGAGTAATGTGCAAACTATTTCTAGCTCTATTCTAAACGTTCCTCTCTTGCTCTGCAAGATTATTATGTTTATTAGATTGCATTTGTTCGATTAACATTGATGGTTTGGAAGCCAAAACATAACAGTGAGCATATCTAGCAATCATATCTAGCAATAACCAATTCGAAACAATGCCTGTATTTAAATTGATAATATTAACAATACTATTTCTAATAATTGTGATCAAAACCAACATCAAGTCTTGTAACCATAGCAAGTGAGAAGAGACAATAGCACAGCAACAGCTCCATTTCGCGTGGTTCCAGATTTCTTACTTTGCTGTGTCTCATATTTAGAATTTTATGAGGAATAATAATGACCATGATAAAAACCTTTAAATCTTTCTTTACTGGCCATAATTAACATAATTATGATGTTATTAGTAACTAAATTCAGATTGAATCAAATCAATATAACTTAAACCGTAAAATATATAGTTATTACAACTTTCATCAAACTTTTTTAGCAATAACTGACAACAAAATTCATCTTATTTTCTTTGCGTATTGCAATAATTTTTCGATTGATGTTTAATGTTTTTATTGCAAAATTGTGTTTTTGCAAAGTTTCCTTTACAGTTTGGGTGAATGTTTATTTAACATTGCATCTGCATGTGTGATTGTTATTGACAAAGAGTATAAAATAGAATTCAACATATAAAAACCACAAAAAAATCTGAGAGGATTTAAAAAACAACAATTGCCATCATTACTATTATTTCAACTCTGACCAATCATCATGTTTGATCATTAAATAGAAAGTAAATTTTGAATGGGCGTTGATTTTATATCAATTCAAACAAGGAAATGGTGGGTAAACTCATTCAAACGCTTGTTAAAATACACCTTAACATCAACATCCACATTGTTTACCTAAACAGTTCAAGGTAAACACTATTGCATGAAGTAAAAAAACATAAGTGTGATACAGCTGACAGCTGAGATAGGCTTTTGCAAATACAACCAGCCACGTATTTCAATTTCTTATTCAAGAAGATAGCGTGTTTTCAATAATATCGGTTTGCTGGAATGTTGAAGAATAATACGAACTTGATATTGCTTGCCTTAAATTTTTTAACACCTACAGAAGGGGAAATTGGGTGCTTTTGGTTTGATCTTTTTGGTATAGAGTTGCCCCCCCCCCATTTTAGCTTGAGTGCAGTATGCTTACCTACCCTTAACCAATACCAGATACACTAATATCAAAAGATTAAACGTCAAATAAGAAAACATACTTCTCTATGAGATACAATCGAGGAATCCAGACTTTATCTGTTGGCACTTCTAAATATTTAAGTGGATACGCAGATGCATTCCATCTAACCAACTCGCTATACCATTGCTATACAAGAAGAACAGCTCAATACATTAAACTCATCTATTTTTATCCTCATTCTCTTATATGAGGCTTAGAATGTTTCAAATCCGCTGTGATTTTCTCAGAGCCAAAATACAGCCATTGCAATAACCATTGTCATGTTATATGCGTTGTAGAAAATAGAGTTGTGTTATACAAACTAAAGAATGGCCCGAGCTATTACCGTTTAGCCCTTTTAATCAAAGATTTATGGTTATATTTTATTGAATCTTGTTTCAAGTAAATTGAAATTTCATTCAATTTTCTTCAAGGCCAAATGTTGTGTGATTTCACATTTTTTTGTAAATTATTGGACTGAATCTTTTAAATCTGAGTGGCAGAGGCACTAAGCCAGGGTTTCATTTCCCATTCAATATATGGCAAATTACATCAATATATGGCAAATTACATCAATATATGGCAAATTACATCAATATATGGCAAATTACATCAATATATGGCAAATTACATCAATATATGGCAAATTACATCAATATCTGGCAAATTACATCAATATATGGCAAATTACATCAATATATGGCAAATTACATCAATATATGGCAAATTACATCAATATCTGGCAAATTACATCAATATATGGCAAATTACATCAATATCTGGCAAATTACATCAATATATGGCAAATTACATCAATATATGGCAAATTACATCAATATATGGCAAATTACATCAATATATGGCAAATTACATCAATATATGGCAAATTACATCAATATCTGGCAAATTACATCAATATATGGCAAATTACATCAATATATGGCAAATTACATCAATATCTGGCAAATTACATCAATATATGGCAAATTACATCAATATATGGCAAATTACATCAATATATGGCAAATTACATCAATATCTGGCAAATTACATCAATATCTGGCAAATTACATCAATATATGGCAAATTACATCAATATATGGCAAATTACATCAATATATGGCAAATTACATCAATATATGGCAAATTACATCAATATCTGGCAAATTACATCAATATCTGGCAAATTACATCAATATATGGCAAATTACATCAATATATGGCAAATTACATCAATATATGGCAAATTACATCAATATATGGCAAATTACATCAATATATGGCAAATTACATCAATATATGGCAAATTACATCAATATATGGCAAATTACATCAATATATGGCAAATTACATCAATATATGGCAAATTACATCAATATATGGCAAATTACATCAATATATGGCAAATTACATCAATATATGGCAAATTACATCAATATATGGCAAATTACATCAATATCTGGCAAATTACATCAATATCTGGCAAATTACATCAATATATGGCAAATTACATCAATATATGGCAAATTACATCAATATATGGCAAATTACATCAATATATGGCAAATTACATCAATATATGGCAAATTACATCAATATCTGGCAAATTACATCAATATCTGGCAAATTACATCAATATCTGGCAAATTACATCAATATCTGGCAAATTACATCAATATCTGGCAAATTACATCAATATCTGGCAAATTACATCAATATCTGGCAAATTACATCAATATATGGCAAATTACATCAATATATGGCAAATTACATCAATATATGGCAAATTACATCAATATCTGGCAAATTACATCAATATCTGGCAAATTACATCAATATCTGGCAAATTACATCAATATCTGGCAAATTACATCAATATCTGGCAAATTACATCAATATCTGGCAAATTACATCAATATATGGCAAATTACATCAATATATGGCAAATTACATCAATATATGGCAAATTACATCAATATATGGCAAATTACATCAATATATGGCAAATTACATCAATATATGGCAAATTACATCAATATATGGCAAATTACATCAATATCTGGCAAATTACATCAATATCTGGCAAATTACATCAATATATGGCAAATTACATCAATATATGGCAAATTACATCAATATATGGCAAATTACATCAATATATGGCAAATTACATCAATATATGGCAAATTACATCAATATCTGGCAAATTACATCAATATCTGGCAAATTACATCAATATCTGGCAAATTACATCAATATCTGGCAAATTACATCAATATCTGGCAAATTACATCAATATCTGGCAAATTACATCAATATCTGGCAAATTACATCAATATATGGCAAATTACATCAATATATGGCAAATTACATCAATATATGGCAAATTACATCAATATCTGGCAAATTACATCAATATCTGGCAAATTACATCAATATCTGGCAAATTACATCAATATCTGGCAAATTACATCAATATCTGGCAAATTACATCAATATCTGGCAAATTACATCAATATCTGGCAAATTACATCAATATCTGGCAAATTACATCAATATCTGGCAAATTACATCAATATCTGGCTTTACAGGCGAAACTCTGACATGTGCTTGAATAATCATTCGGACTAGCAAAAGCTTCCTTAGCCGCAAAAGATTTTTGTGATCAAGCATTCATAGAAGTTATGGCCTATATTTAACTATTTGGATTTTATAACCGTTTAGCAATGAGGTCAAAAGAAAAATTCTGATCTTTAGTTATGCTCTAGGCCAATATCACTTTATAAATTGATTGTAATGGTTGGATACCACGATAATAACTGGGGATGAGGTTACAAAGAGGTGAAAATCTGCTAAGATGATGTAATGGTGATATGGATTAGGATGTTATTACCAGAGATATCCAGATACCAAGGTCAATTTCTTCTTCGCTTGATTTCTGAAAAACAAACAAGGGTAGGATTATCTATACTCAAATAGAGAAAATCGCAGAAAATTGCCGAGGCATTTAAAATAGTTGTATTTTGAATTTAAAGATGGCAAAGGTTAATGCGTTAGTTTGACATTCGGCTGTGATAATTCACAGTCATTGGCTTTAATCCATCTTTGTTTGGATTGTTAATTAACCCAACCACAGCTGCTTTTAATTGCACAAACTAATTCAAACTGCTTTCCTCGGCTCATCTCCTTCCTGCTGTGTAAGTAATGATGATCATTTGTCCCGATAACCATAAACACAATCTATAACCTCTGCAAATAGAACATCAGCAATGCAAAGAAAATGGCCTTTGCGATGTCAAAACTCAGCTGTCATTAAAATGAGCAGATGTAAGCCGTTGGGTCGTTTGTTCAAATCCTTCTTAAACAAATGCAAATGGTCGAGACTTAAGGACCAAAGTAGAATTGAGTTACCCAGAAAGCCACTCTCTAGCCACGAGAATGAGTTGGCAACCGGTATGGGAGTATTCATTACGATAACGGGCAAGGGAAGAAATAACAAACAAAGTAGTAAAAACATTAAGTGTTGATATGCTCAGGGCAGAAATTCGAGCCTTTGGTAATGCCAATAATTGGCAGTGATGGGTGTTTTTAGAGAGCCTGTAGTCAGATAGCTCAGCGATAGAGCATTGTCATACGAGACAAAACAACATTGGTTCGAACCTTGGCCCACCTTGAATCCGTAACCTTCATTTTCATTCCCATTTGTTGTTGAATGGCATTCGATTTTAGAAAACTCAATTGAAGCTTGAGAAGATACAAAAATAGGCCCATTCTACAGAAAACGATTCCGTTATTTACTTAGGTGTCAATTTTTTCTTCCATCTTATCAAAGAGCTTCACAAAGCATCGACATAGATTCGCAAAATCTGATGATCTAACTTGATTGAATGCTCTATTTTTCTGTTTGATCCGACCAAATTGAATCAGATCTTGAGAGGCACTCTTTGTTAATCCTTTTTTGGTCTATCGATTTAAAGATTAAGAATTTTATTGCGAACATACATTGAACATTCAATAAGAAAGATCGACCGTTTTCCGAAACTGCCTTCAAATGAAAATGTCAAATGCAAATTAACAGATAAGATAGGAGAGTTTACCAAATATCTGGGGTACAGTTGTCAGGGAATGTTAAAATGACGCCGTTAGCTAGAAAACATTTGTTGTCTGTTCACACAAATTTTCATGTGATCAATAAGTCAAAAGAGGCCATTCTAGATATGAAGACAGCTCTGCAAAATCAATACGAGGTAATCTTCACGTGATCAGTTTCGGCTTGATAAATTATGTTTTAGCAAGGGAATCATGACTCTGCATAAATTTGTACAATCTTTCCACCAATTGCAACACACCTCAACAACACTGGTTCATGCCCAAAATGCCATTGACTAACATTCTGATTTGATCGAAGAATTTTGATATAAAAGATAATCATAGCTATCATCATGTCTATATTGTAAGATCAAATTTGAAACTCTTATTGGAGACCATTGTATGCAAACAAAAAACCTATAAATCAAATCATTCAAAAATCTTTCGTTACAATAAAATAATTATGTCTTACTATTTCGTAAATATGAGAAATCACATATCCAAATTTGACTTTGAGCGGCACTCCATCACTAAGGTTTTTTTTTGGAACAACTTCACCCAACCGTCGATTTGATCCAAAAAATTTTTCCAACAGTTTCTCTTGTGGCGATACTTTGTCATTCTCTCCGCTAAAAACTTGCCAGCACAAAGCTGTGAAAAAATAAACAGACTTGAAAACATTTGTTTTAAGATATAATTTATATTTACTTCTTTTAAGATTGTTGATAAACAATTATCGTATTATATGCCTCGTGTATGATTGAAGTTTAATACACTCAAAAACGACAAGATGAAAACACAAATAACAATTATTGTATTCTGTTTAATGATGTCAAATGAATGCTAGCAGTCCCATAGAGCGCTTTATTGCTTGCAGTGACCTGGTTCTAAATCACGCAAAACGTGCAATATGATATCATGTGATATTGAATTTAAAATAAAATAGATACAAATATCCGATTCTTCCTTAAAACTTCAACATTGCACGACAAACATGATTGAACACATTTAAGGTGCATATCTTGTCTGACACTCGTTAGAGAACAGCAATGTAAGACAGTAAGAGGAACGAAGCAAAAGGGACATGTGTATTATGAAACAACTACATTTGTTTTCAATTAAAAAATAGACGGAAAAAATAGAACGAATGAAGTGAAAAAGGGTTTTACTTACCCAAAAGAATAAATGGTCGCAATAAGACCATGATAGAGAAGCAATGGGTTACGAGCTGCAAATATTAAGGAGCTGAGACGAATTCAACTTTGCACTGCTTCAGGAATATTCAAAATGCACTAACGTCACACTTAGCCAATCAACTGCTGGCATAAAAACAAAGAACTTTTTGAAATCAGCAGGTTTTAAAAATTAAAAACCATCTGCTCTTGATGCAGTTTGAATTAAGAGAATTTGAGCGATTCAATTTGTATTTTCAATTCAATTTAGATCATCACATCATGCTTCATTGTAAAATAAAATATGAAAAAGAATGAAGTAAGCAAAGAAATAAATATATAAGACTATAAACTGATGAATATGAAAGAATAAAAGAATAAATTAATTCATGAATTGCTAGACGGCTAAAAATGACTTAATTATTGAATAATTAAATGAACGATCGAAGGAATAGATAAGTGAATTAATATATAAATTAATGATTAATCATCTACATGAGTGAATGAATAAATGTACGATTGAATAAAAGTGTAAATGTATGAATGAGTAAATGTATAAATAAATGGAGAAATGATTGAAAGGACAAGTCAATGAATGAATGAATGAATGAATAAATGAAAGTAGTTCAGATAAACATTTACAGCAAAAAACTCTTTGTATAGTTTAACTCCTTCTTCAAATTATTTGAAACAAAATGTCCTTCCTATCTGCACTAAAAGGCCATGAATTCACCAATTTCACACTTGTAAAGTAGATACTTAACGTGAGAATTGTTGTGTAACTTCCATTTCATGTCAATTTTCTTTCAAAGTGAAAAAGTACAGGTGTTATAATCCGCGCGTAAATTAAAATTCAATAAAATTGGAAATCATATATGCATAGGACCTTTTCTCTGTTTATTCCTATAAAACATTCTCATTTAAAACGGGAAAGGAGTAATCAATTCCTACGTTTAAGATCAACATGAAACCTGAGTTCAACAAAAAAACAACAGAAAACATGCGAAGATAGATTGATTTTCATTTGATAAAAGTGCTCCTGTCATTGTACAGTTTTTTTCCAAATACGTAAAACAGGAAAACATCAACACGACAAAAGAGCTAAAATGCTTAACTAAACATTAAGTCTGAGAACATTGCAAACTGAATAAAAATCTTATGAATTTTTCCAATCAAAAGTATTTTATTCGATCAACAGTTTTTACATTATTTAAATTAAATAACTTAAATTTCCATAATATTCTGATTTGGTTTCGACACAGGTAACAATCAGACTAATATGAAGAGTATGACTAATATGGAAGAATATGACTAATATGGAAGAATATGACTAATATGGGAGATATGTGACTAATATGGAAGAGATGTGACTAATATGGAAGAGATTTGGCTAATATGGAAGAGATGTGACTAATATGGAAGAGATTTGGCTAATATGGAAGAGATGTGACTAATATGGAAGAGATTTGGCTAATATGGAAGAGATTTGGCTAATATGGAAGACAATAACTTGTACAGAAATGACATACTTAATAGTCAGCGTTTTTCACAAGCAACAGATACAGCTGGTAGTGAAATAGAGTTAGTAAACAATTTGCATGAAAACTCACCCAATTTTTATGCAACAAAATCAATGAAGGATTAAAATACATTGAAGATCATATAGAGTGGATGATGCTTAAGAGCATACTTGCTCTCATGTATGAGACTATCTTCTTACTAGCAATTAAAGATTATCATTATAACAAGGCAACTTGAAGCAGTTATATCTGCTAAACAAAATTAAAATCGTAATAAAATTAGCTATAAATATAAAATTAAAGTCATTTTTCTGGGAAATAATACTCATCGCTATTTGGAAAGCGTTCTGATTTGTAATCCGGGTCTTTTTCAAGTCGTTTTCTTGCATCTTTTCGAAATCGTTCTTGAAAGGAAACTTCTAAATCTTCTTCTTCGAGATCTTTTAAGAATTCTAAGGTAAAAAAGTTACTTTTTATAAATACATATTTTATCTTAAAATGTGTAATGTCATGTGTCAATTTTAAAAATTAATTAATTTTGTAAATGAATAGTAAAATGAATGCAAGAAACTGAAAAATTGCAGCATAAGTGAAAGTAGTATTTTCTGCTAAGAATGACGTATTGGTTAATAAAATGAGTTAAAGAGGTCTCGGTGCAGACAACAATTCATTTGATAAGGGGAATGGGGACTAGTATGTTTGAATGGCTTAATGTTTCGATCAAAAGCGGTGTATATTATGAAAGGCCTATTGCAACAAAAAGTTAGCACTGTTAACGAAAACAACTAAACTAGATTTGAATCTTTTTGATTTGAATATTATTTAATGGCGTCATTTTGAAGGCATGTCTCAACAAAACGGATCATTTCAGAAGGCTTGCTCAATAATTTTCAGAAGGACCATTTCGCTTGATTAAATAAATAAATAAATAAAGAAAGAACGAATAAATAAATAGACAAACAAATAAATGATAGCAAACCTGAATGGCTAGTTGTTGGTTCGACATTAGCCGACTTCATCGAATTTTGAACTGCTGTTTTGAAGTCGATTTGCTTTTCGTTCGGAGGTTTAATTGCCTTTAGGAATAGAAGCAATGCAATTAAAAAACGAAGAAACATTTATTATTTACTATTCATCATTTAATAAACAGCTTGTTAAAAATTCATTCAGGGCATATGCTGACAAACATTCATATCTTTGGCATTTCAAAATGGTGGCATTTTAACATTTGAACAAAATGATAACTTACCCTTCGTCTCTTGGCTGGCAAACCACTGTTATAAGCATCGCTAAATGGCCTTTGTTGAGATTGTGATCTTTGGCGTTTGGCATCTCGGGTGATAACAGAAATCCATTCCTAAAAAAATACCATTACCACAATCAAGTATCTAACATAACTGTATACTCCACTCATTTCTCACTGTCAGTTATCATAGTGCGCAGCTTTTTGGCCCAGTTTATCCCAGTTTGCGGCTGTTTGTGCCAGTTTGTCACAGCCAGAAAATTGGGATGGAAATGTTATGTATATGTAGTGGGGGATCACTGAATCTATTTTTCCCATCCCTTAAAAAGCACTTGATTGACCAAATTATCTTTGCAGAAACCTAACAATTTGTTCTTGTCGATTGTTGTATCTCCTTTATTTTTTCTACTTTCGTTGTAGTTGTAATTAATCTTGAATATTGTATGTAGTTGAATTTTAAAATGAAAAACCGAACTGAACTGAACTGAACTGACAATATATTCAATTATCATTGCTACCACTACTGTTAAAAAGAACTAGCTTGCCTCATTGTCATCAAAAATGGGGATGGTACAAGATTATTGCGGATGTTCGAGTGAAACACTTTCCTGAACCTGATATTGATGAATGTTGAAATAGATGATACGAACAATCACAAATCTAAAATCTTCTTACCGGTGGCACATGCCTTTGCCATTCTTCGAATCGTGAAGGTGAAGATACATCTTCATCATCACTAGATTCTCCCTTTTCCCTACCATAAAGCTCCTTCCACTTCTGATCAACATCCATTTTCTCTTCTTTCACTGCTTGAGCACTGGCGGCATCTTTCGTTTCTGGTAACTAAAACAAAATAGTGATGCAAGGAAGAAAATGGTTGTTAAAAAAAAAGTAAAAATTATAACTTGCATAAACAGAGCGAAAACGGCGATAATAATAATTGAAGTTCTATTGGCCAAGCTATTTATATAGAAACTGATGATGCATAATGAGATTTTGATAAATTTGTAAAAAGAAAAAATAAATTTGTAGCTAATTTTAATCAGTTTACCGACCAACTGCAGACAGCTTATCAAAATAAACTTAAGATCATGACGCATTATAACATCATCACACTCTCCTGCCTCTGTAAAGTAGGCTATTTGATGAATTTTTTGAAGGACAAGCCTCTCTATCTTCTAAGTTCGTAGAATGCTCTAGGCTACAGTCAAAAATATTCAGCTTTATGCTAAAACACGTCTTATTTTTCGTTGTCAGAATAGTTTTGAGAATGCGCTTTCCAAGATCTGAACGAGTAAAATAAGCTCGTACAAAACATAAAAAAAACCAAGTAGTTCTTACATTCGCGCAAGCTTCATCTTTTTTCTCATTTTTCATTACTAACTTTTCTCTGACTTCCTCCTCCGTCAGATGCCGGCCTTGCGAAGCAGAATGCCGAAGTTTGTTAATCACAAAATCAGTAAACATTGCTCGCATTGCGGGATCAAGGGATTCTAACATTCTTGCAGTCTGTAAACAATGAAAATGGGCAGTCAACAACTACAAGTGGTTAAACCTTGCTACACCGTGCGGTGATATGGTTTGGGGTTGGGGTGGACGGAGTTAATGCTATGGGTATGCCTCAGATAAATGATTAGGGTTAGTCCCAGAGTTACAGTTACAAGTTGGAGGTAAGGGTTGGCTGGGTGGGGTCTTTATTTCCCTTTTGATTAATAGCGTCCAAAAAAACAGACCGCATATCAACTATCACTGCCTCTCAGAGTAGGGAGAATATAACGATCACACGGTCATCAGCTGAAGGACGGTTCATGCAAAACAAACGAAAGCGCACCCAAGCCATCATGCCTATTTTCTATTGAATCAGGAGGAGGTTGTTCTTCCGGAATGTTCCTGTCAGGAGAAAATTTAACAAATTTTCTAGGTTTTGCTACCTCTGACTAATTTGGTGTAATAGACCAAACCATACACTCTTCTTCAAAAACAGCAGAAATGAACAATGATGAGGGATATAATTCGCTGATTAAAAAACCCAAAACAAACAACACTCACCCTTTCTGACCGCAACGAAGCATGAAGATAAGCTTCTGAATTTCCTTCTACACAATAATCCAAAATAGCAAACAACAATGCAAAGTATTTATAAAACAAGCAAATTGCTTCCTCGCCAAAATCAGCATTTTCTAAAAAAAAAAAAAATCTAATCTATTTAGATCTAAACTAGTACAACATATCCGGCAATTAAAGCGACCATTGATAAAATTCATTAAAAATTAGAGAATAATTTGCGTTTTTCGACAGAAATTTGGGATCATTCTTTCCAGAAATTTATGTCTAGCCAAAAAAAGATCTTAGTATGGTGTAATCATGCACACTCTCCTCCGCAGGATACATAGAAGTAAAAATAATGGATCGAACATATTGACACATAATACAAATATAATATAATAAAGACATAAAAAAGACATGAGAATATAATGTAATAAGGACATAACAAAGTAAAGACATAATAAAATAAGAACATGATGTAGTAAGGACACCATAAAACATTGAATAAATACATACCATATTCGGAGAGTGCGAAAAGGATGTCTGAAAAAAATTCTCGGTCGATTTCGTTGATGGTTTCTTGCAGATCTACACCTTCTCTAACCGTCAATGTTCCCTAATTTAGAAAATGATTTAATCAAAGTGAAAAATAGTGTCATGTGCAGTCATGAATATTTTATTGACAATATTGTATTTTTGCAATTGAAACTGGTTGCAGTCTTATGAGGCAAAGATTATATTGAACATTGGTCAAGATGTTAGGGATGCCTTTTCAACAAGCGACAAATTTAAATCTTAACATTGCTTCACCTTGAACAAAACAATGAAAGGAAGAAAGAAATACTAACCACAATGTCTCTGGTGAAGTTGCTCATTTTCATAATTTCATCGACAACTCTCTAAAAAGAAATGAGCCATGAAAGGGAAGACCGTTTTACAAGGAACATAACAAGCTTCAGGTAAACTGTTTGCCCATTACTTTAAGATAAAAGTGTGCCAAAATCTTCGACTTATTCGACTCATTAATTATTTCAGTGGAAAAAGAACTAGTAAAAACAGTTCTAAAAACTCAATATAAATTGGATGTGATTATATAAGCATATCTTAAAATAATTCAGGTCTTTCAGGTTAAAAAAATGTGAAAAACTTTGCTAATGTTTGTTTGCTTTGAAAATTTGACTTCAAACTTAGAGTGAGATTAACATCGCTTGTGTTTAGTTTACTAATTAAAACATAGAGTAAAAAACTCACTGGAATATTGGTCAAAGTAAGTCTTTCTCCATTAGTAAATTTAGATTCAATGTATTCCTTGGCATGGGGTGCAAGGCGTCTAATTGGTTGAGATGAACCAACTAAAATGTAAATGAAAACATGGTATGGGGTTATCAAAAAAGCATTAACGGTTGTTTATATGTTATATACTTTATAGTTATACGTGAAAGAACAGGAACAATTTATATTGAAATGTAAGCATTAACATAATTAGATACAACAACAGGACGATCAAGTTGATAAGGAGGAAGCAATAGGAAACAAAAAGGTTTTCAAGCAAAAAATTCGTACCCAGAAACACTTCAAATAAATCGTTGATGGTCAGGTACTCTGATAAATGGTTCAATAATTGTAGAACAAAGTCAGCTGAAAAATGATGAACAAAATCACAAAACGGAAAAATATAACATAAAAAGCCGAAATTAAAAACGAAATAACTCCCATACAAACAATACATATAATTTCATTGAGTTGCACACAATATCATAAATTTTGCATGTAAATAAGATATATTGATTAAAACCGACACACTATAGGAAGTAAATATACGCACTTGGCTCACTATCATCAACATCCTCATCACCATCCAATGTCTGCATGACAATGTCTCGTAACGTAGGGGATCCACCATCTTGATAGAATGAAAGAAGACAAAAAATTGTAAGAATTGTAAGAACATACTTACTTTAAAATTGCAACAGACAAAGAGAGTTGTTCATCAACCAGCGAATCATTTTGCCAATATCTACCAATCATTTATTTAATCAATCGATCGATCGATTAATAAGTCAATCAATCAATCAATCAATCAATCAACCAATCAATCAATCAATCAATCAATCAATCAATCAATCAGTCAATGGTTCAATCAATCAATCAATCAATCAATCAATCAATCAATCAATCAATCAATCAATTAATCATCAATAAGCACAATCAATCAACCAATTAAACAACCAATCGATCAATCAACTAATCATAAATATCTTTGTCCAATTACCTGTCATAGCTTGTGCCATTGCTCGCTCAATTTCGTGATACATTCTCGCCCTATCGAACGGTGGTGTGCCCTATAAAAAAAAACCGTTTCAAATACACACATAATCTAAATATGACGTCACATCTATGATGGTTTAGACAAGAGGATGATGAAAGGCAACATTGAAAAAATGAGGCTAACAGGAAGACGGAGATACTGGTAGTAATGGTTCGTTGCACCTATATTTGGTACCATGGAAGCAGTCGGAAGAAATGAGATGGACATTGAAAGGTTTCGTACAGCTGGACGGTAGGCCACGCGGGAAGCCATGCGAGAGGTCACGCGAGGGGCTACACGGAAAGCCACAATCTGATCAAAAGGCCTTTGATGTGGATTAGATATAAATACTTACAGCATTAGCTTCAGTGTTTTGTTGCTGCGCATTCTGTCTGCCTGTCTGCTGCTGCCCAGCATTGCTATTTGGTTGCTGTTGCTGTTGATGTGCATGTTGATGCTGGTTTGCATTCGCTGCTGTCGCTGCGAAGGAAATTAAGAAGTAAAACAGCAAACAGATCATAACTTCCATCTTCCAAAGCCAAATGTCTATATTTATCTCTATCAAGGCCTTTTTCCTCACTTACACATATAAACAGGGGCATAAATAAAGTAGGGGCGCATACAGGTGGGGAGATGATACTTCCCAGTAAAGTATCTACCTGTTCCTATCGCTATCCTTTAGTAATAAAATCGATCCTGACCTGGTTCTGAATGTTAAATGTTTTTATCAAGCGTACAGCCCTTGCAAGAAATTTGCAATTGCTTCCTTTGTTAATACGGAAACTTAAGTGTGTTTAACACTCGAAAATCTATCACTTTTTGTAGTTTAACCTAGTGACCTCGAATTTAATACAATGATAAAACACTGTACCATATTTGCGAATATTTTTACAGATTATACATCTGATACAAAAGCGCAAAATGAAAAGTTGAATAATGTATTAATAAACAGCTTGATTACCTGATTGTTGTGATGGCGGATTCAAATTTGATTGTGTGACATTATGAACATGCTCAATAACAACACTGCTCACTTCTGCAACAATCTGCGGCCTCCTATTCATATCTCCATTACCAGCTTGTTGAAACCGAGGTCCAAAATGAAACGATTGGCAAGGAACAAGGGGGTCTGGGTGACCAGACGCGGAGGAGGATGGATTCAAACCTTCCAGGTTAAAGGGGAATCTTGGCAATTGCACAGTCGGTCCACGCAGAACTGACGGTCCACGCTGATTTGGTTCAGTTCTTGCCTGTGTGGAGGAGGCAGTGCTTGATGGAGTGGTGCTAAACAGATTGGAAAAATCAATGGGTGGAAAAGGACTAGATGTAAATGTACTTGAAGAGAATGTTGGGCCTGTTGCAGAATGTGATGCCTGTTGACTGGCATTTGATGCATGATTGCTTGACATGGGGGATTGGTTGGTTTGCTGCTGCGCTTGTTGTTGTTGTTGTTGTTGCTGTTGTTGCTGCTGTTGGAAATTCATATTTCGAAGGTTGGAGGGGATTTGAATGACTGTTGCGGACACGCCTATTGGTCGAGCAATCTGAAAATGAAAAAAATTGAATTATCAATTACCTCACTCAGTTATAGACTCACTCGAACTCTCTATAAATCAATCAATCAATCAGTCAATCAATCAATCAATCAATCAATTAACTAATCAATCAATCAAACAAACAAACAAACAACCAATACCAATCATCATTCACTCACTCACTCACAGACCCAGTAACCCATTCATTCAATCGCTCAATCACTTAACCAACCAAACAACTTTTGATGCTGCATGTTAGCAATGTTATCAATAAGAATCAAGACAAACTCACTCCAAATGTCGCTGGAACAATTGATGGTCTGATTGGCTGATTTGAATGCGGAGCAGTTGAAGATGCTGATGTTGCCATATTTGATCCATGAACATGCACATGAGGACTGGGATGAAAGTGAGGCTGACCATTACTTCCAGCTGCATTACTGCTTGTTGTGGACTGCGTGGCATCATTTGAAGAGGAAGAACGTGGATGTGGAGGCACAGAGACGGGGGTAATGCGTGGCAAACAACTGACTCGTTGCGGGTCTGGCGAATGGAAGTTGAATGTGACATCTGATAAAGCATGTAGAGCATGACTCATATTATGAAGGACGTCAGCGATACCATCTGGAAGGCTATCATCAGATGGTGATCGATTCTGTAAAAATAATGTTATCACTAATATTAAATACATATTGATTCTAACGATCATTCAAAGTAGCGTAAAAAAGTTGCAGTCTAAGGAAATAAGAGTTACAACTTCAACAGAAGAAAATGATAATAGTGACATGTACGCATTGGCCCTGCTGATGATCGTTTGATAGTTTGAAATGTGGAGTAGTGAAAAGTGCAAAGACGTCTCTTTCTCTCTTCACGATTGCTGTGTATATTTTGCGAGTTTACAACATTTTGTGAGTTTGCTAGATTTCAAACAGTTTATCAGTTATAAAAGAAACAAGCTACCAAAAATAGATTCTCATTGCAAAGTTGATAAAAGCATTTCAGCTCACCTCAGATCTGGGATTGTCAAGTAAATTTCTGTATCGGGATAAAGATGGCTCTAATTGATCATACAAATCTTGAAAGTTTTGAATCACACGTGAAAAGGATTGCGGCGAATTTCTAAAAGATAATCATCTAATATTTTAGCATTATCAATTAATCATAATTGGAAATATGTATTCGTTTGTTGAGAAATGAAGTCAAACTTCTTTTGATTACAGAAAAACATAGAAAAGTTCGTAGTCAATTCATTTCAAACAGCGGCATCAAATCATTGGAAATTGTTTAAAAGAGCAATGAGGACATCGTTCCCAGGAGGTCAATTATCATATGTTAAATTGAATGAATATCAGGGGGGACTTCAGTACTCGGTGGTGGGGGGTTTGCTATTTTTTAAGGTAACCAAATGGACAACACATCCCTCAACATCAAAAAAAGATCTCAATTGTTTAAGGTACATTTTTCATCAGAAGTTCCAGATTTGTAGGTATCCTTTTTAAGAAATGTCTGGAATTATGAGTATGCTTTGAAAAATCTTTGCATTTATGAGTACCTATTTTTTAGTTTTCCAGCTGTTAGTTCCATTTTTTGAAAATTTCCAGATTTATGGGGGGTATTACTAGACAGTGAATGGCACAACCTCTACCACTGAGAGCACTTCTGAGGCCCCCTCCTGAGCCCCCCCTCCCAAGTTAACATCACAACTAACGTAAGATCAAACTGATTTGACGATGCTTCTGATCCATTTGCTGATGTTGTTGTTGTTGTACTTCTGTTTTGTTGCTGTGTTGTTGCTGCATTAATTCCAACTGTGGGAGTTGTACTGGCCTGTGGTAGAAATCAAAAAATATTTGATAGAATCATATATGGAGAATGATGCGATTTATCTTGACATTTTAAATATAAACCAGGCTTACACAATATTAGCTTAATGCGATGTGAACTTTATTATGCAGAATAGTCTACAGAGAAGTGCAGAATTAATATAAAACCAAAGATTTGAGTAAAACAGACAGTCTGGAAATCTAATTTCAAGGATTTTTTGAAAAGGAAAGGTCAAGATTATGCAAGTCACTTCATATCAAAGTTAAAAACAAAGAAAAAATTGAATCTTTTTAATCAGACCTTTTTCTAAACCAGAATACTTTATTCATTAAATCATTGGATAGAAGCTTATGCTTAAAGCATTTGTAACATTAGAACCAAGTTATGGCGAGGAAATATCTTACCTCTAAACCATTTAAACGATTCCTAGCGGATCTGATGAAATTATGGGCCTGCCTCAAACGTATCTGAGCATCTGTTCCTTGACCATGCTACAGAAAAACCATGAAAGTAAAACACTTTTGCATTCATAAAGGAACAAGAAACATATATAAAGACATTGATTTAAAATAGAGCGAAATCAACTAATATATAGCATAAGAAAGTGAGATAACTACAGAAGATTAAATCTGATTAAACATAATTTTGGTAAACAAAATAAAGTTAATAGAATTAACAGGGAGGAGTTTGAGAGTTACAAGATATGTTTGATAACAGCGAATACAAGCTGAGTAGAAACAATGATTCAAAAAAGGTTTCAGAATCTGAATCTGTGTACCTGGCTATCTGAATGCATATTTATTTGTACATTTACAGCTGTTGCATCGCCCTATAATTTCAATTTCATTTGTCAGATGAAATTATTCTTTAAACAAGTGAGGTCTTAAGGCATTGTGATGGTATAAAAATGCGTAAATGAAGCAAGATATTAAGCTATATACATGTATAGTAAAACAGCAGGACATGGAAGAGAATTGTTTTGAAAAACTCATAGGCAGATGAAATCTCTACCAAATTGGATTAGATACAAGTGTGAGAATTAAAAGAAGAATCATTCATTGAACAAAAGCATCACCATTGATGTAGTAGAAACTGAAGCTGCTCCATGCCCAGCACCAAATGATGACATGAGACTTTCAACAATATGCTAAAAAGAACAAGACAATAAAATAGGAGCAAATGTAATATTTTCATCCGTCAACATTTGAAAAATTTTTAAGTTCAACGTGCAAGACTTCATTTAGATGTGGGATATAACTTCATTTTTGCAATAAACTTTAAAAAGGCTTTTTAGGATAACAGGGTGACAAAATGATTTTTATTACCATTTTAATGAAATAACAAAAAAACATGAGACAAGAATCTTTATCAGAGTATCAAACAATCCAAACCATCTAATCTGTTGATTGTCAATTGACCAAGATTGGTACTCACCTGTGTCATGTTGCTCATTTCATCTCCAGAGCCTTGAAATGCACCAATAAATACATTTGATGATCCTCCATTTTGTGGCCTGCGGTTGCTGGCATTTGTCACTCTTGGCTCACTTGACGATGTCTCAGCTAAAAGGCAAATTGGAACAAACATGAGATTCTGTATTCAGAAAGGAACAGGAATACGGCCTTAAAGGTCATGAACATTTCAGTTTTGTTATTCACAGGATTGTTTTTCCTTCAAGATAAAAATTTCATTAATATCTAGCAAAATTATCTATATATTTATCTATTTATTTAGCTAATCTACAGCCAGTGAGGGATACATCTCAAGAATATTTGCAAAATGAGTGTGATGAAAATGGATACTTACTTGATGTTGGAGGTTGTCTTTCAACCAAATGGACAACACATCCGTCAACATCTAAAAGAAGATCTCAATGTTTTACAATTATAGAAAAAAACAAATAAAAACAAAGATAACTAGTGAAACGATTACATGAAAATTATCATAAAAAACTAAAATTAAAGATTGAATTTAAGCAAAAAAGTCACAAAAATCAAGCAAAAAACGTACTATATTCTTTCATTAACTTTTCATCATGCAAAACCTTTCCTTTGAATATAATTCTCTGCCTTTCAACAGGTATGTTCTTTTTAGAAAAAAAGAGATGAAAATATCATACATTGTCCAATTTTGAAGCATTAAATCACCTAATTTGCAATGATTTAGGCAAAATTAGGGTGGAAATACACTTCAAGAATGGATCGATGAAAAAATGAAAAAGTTGCTGGCAACGGGGAAGTTTAGCAGCCCTGTAAGGAGAGTGTAATGCCAAGATTAAAAATTTCATACCACAACTGGAGCAATTTTTTCTTTAAAATCTTTCACAGTGGCCTAAAAACAATGGGATGCAATCAAAATCAAAATAAAACGGAAAGCTTTTAAACAATGATCTGCATAAACAAAAATTAAATACCTAATTTGAGGTTTGAATCTTTTTAGAATAACAATATGGCAACCTTTACAAATACAGATTTCTTTACCTGAAAGCCTGGGAATATCATCATCAGAGAAATATAATAGTTACCATTGCTGAAGGTTCATAGTTCGCGTGTGAAATTCATTTGAGAAGTCATGAAAAACTTTAATTAATTTCAGAATAACAAATAAAAAATTGATTAAAATTACATCAACATTGGCAGCTCTGACAAAATAATAATTAGATCGAATTCAACACTCACCTCTTCATCAATTTCAAATGAGGTACTTTTTGAATCGAGTGTTTTGACGGTCACCTTCATTTCTTTTCAGTCTATTTTCTTCCACTGCTTGTAATGAACCAATTTGCCTTCGTTTGAGGCCGTCGTTAGGCCCCCCTCGCTGTCTTCAAAATCTATGGCGTCTTTCTCACCAAAGCGCTCTGATATTCACAAAATAAAACGATAAATAACTCACATATGTAATGATGATTCAAATAAGACAAACGAAAGTGATAGCAAATGAGTCTTACTATGATTAATTTTCTGTTTTTACCCTTGGACTTCGCAAGCACTTCCTCACAACAAAAGTTGGAGTCGAAAAGAATAGCCTCGTTTTGAAAATCGCCTTTCCAGGGGTCGCTCCGGGGCATCTCCTAAATCCTTGGGGTGATTGTGTATTTATGCAGAAAAATCACATTTGCCTTTCAAAAAAAACAACGAAGAAACAAAGTAAAAATTGGCATGGGAAAATCATATGCTAGCTCTGCAGCTGCAGACTTTGTGTATCACTTCGGGCCGTAGTATTACGAATGGATAAAAAGGGGTTATAGAAAACATTTCAAGACCAGTAAAGTGACAGCAAAATCTGCAACAAGGACTAATTAACTGAGACCTTAATCTTCAACTTTCAAAATAAATCAAAGATTCTTGTATTAATCTATTCATTCTTTCTTTCCTTCTTTCTATTTTTGACAGTTTAGGAAAAAGTGAAAGGAAAAAAAACACAAATTTAGTCTTAAAATGTTATATCAAACTCATCTTAATGATCTTTAAACATGCGTCAAAATGTTAAAACATAGCAATACATTTTTATATGAAATTAGTCATTAGATAATTACGAAAAAGACCAACTTTCTAATTTATCCATCTAAATCTTAGTCAGGAAATACAGTGTTTTTCATGCCAAGTTTGTTTCATTTGTGCATCGAAAAAAAAGCCAGGATGGAAAGAAGGGAACGTTGATAGGGGACACTCGAACACAGTAAACAACATTTTACTGGAATTGGCTCAATTTCAAGAGGGTATGGGAGCATCTTTTTCACCCCCTTTACTCGGGACGATAAAGTTATGAAATGGAGGTAGCCGTTGTAACTTAGTGATGCATTGTACAAAAAAAACCAGCTGTAACAACAGTTGTAACATCTTCAAACAATACCTTTGATAGAGAGGTTGAAATTGGTTTCAGCAATGGGAATTCTTCAACAAGGTCAAATCTGTTGGTGTCAAACATTGCTACCGGAGACCCATTTAACCGTTTTTGACCCTTTACACAAACGAGGCTTGTACTGTAGCAACAAACTGGCAATAAAATTGACTGTATTGGAGCAGGCGTATCTACTGCTAACAGCCTCTGAATTCTATGAAAACGTCGAATCAAATATGCAATTATTTTAAGATTATTCAATTATTAATTTACTGGTATTATATCATTGTACATTATCATTAGTTCTTTGCATTGCATTCAACCTTGTCTTCGTCATTTGGTTAGGCAAATCTACAAATCATCATCAATCATCACAGTATTACAATAACTGGAATGTGAAACCAGCCTTGTAACACCTTACGTCATTGATAAGGTAGAATATCAACATGCTTCCATCAACACATGTCTACTCGTCTTGTAATCTATCTAAAATTTGTATTTTTGGTGGTCGACAATATCTGTTTCCAGCCATGTCTCTGCAACAAGGAGACCTTCCAGGGCAGTCATTTTCATCTTTACAAGCGATGTTAGGAAAGTAATATGGATCTCGTAAAGGGCAATGTTCTGTCACTAAAATGAATGAAAGATTTTAGTTATACGTCTGATAGACTTCGTACAAAAAAAGAAAATTTCTGGAGCTTATTTCGAAAAATACTTCCTCTAACTTTACAGTGAGAGTAGCAAAAAGAATATTCGTGTTTTTAGCTAGAGTTTAAACAAAGAATACTAAATTTATTGATTTTCACTAACTAGAAAGTAATCAATACCACCAACAAGTAACAGTATGCTCTAAGCATAATCTAAACAAGCATATTTCGATGTAAAATACGAGGTTTAATCTAACAGACCAGTTGTGACGATGTGATGATTCTGCTCCAAATCCCTAAAATAAATTCGCAATGAAATAGGTGAATATACAAACCTCTTTGGACACACATTTTTGGTCCATATTCACATTTGGTTGGACAACATGCCAAGCCTGTGCCACAATCACTGTCACTTTTGCATGCATATGAAAGGAGTAACTTGATGCATCTCAGACGATTTGCTTTTGGGCAGTGGCCTAAATATGTTACAAGAGTTTAAAATATTATTAGAGAAATGATAAGGTCATCAGAAAAGCTCAGATAACAATTACATCGAAGAAAAATCATCTAATTAAAAAGACTAATTATGTTGAAAAATATGACCAACTGCTGAGAAATGAAAATATCAAACGTTTGCATAGAAAAATTACGATTTCAAGGCTACAACGAAGGGAATTTGTGACCATTAATCAGAGCAACGCAAGGCTTGAAGAAATTTGAAATTCTCGAATCAAGAAGTGTAAGACCCACAGTTCTACGAAACCTTATCAGACAGGGTCAGTTTTATACTTTAAAATAACCCAACAACAAAAGAATTAAACAAGAAACGAATCACTTAGTTGGCTCGAAGCTACAGGAGTGCTAAAAGATGAGTTAGAAGCAAATTGTTTTTACCTGTTTTCCCGTCTAAATTATGTACAATCTTCATCTCTTGCTCACTTTTCTTTTTGCCTCTAACATGCTTAGATTTTGGCTTAGCAAGCGTGCTTTTTCTTATAATTTTTGTTGGATTCTGCGACTTTTTCGCTGCTTTTTTAATGTTCACAGTTGGTGAATGTTTTTGTAAACTATTTGTTGCAATTTTGCTCTTTTGCTGTAAGTGTGATGACACTTTTGTGGGTCTCGCACCCATCTGAACCTGTGGCGCAACCATAAAATTTGTTCCTTGATCAGCTAAAAATAAAATGGCACATTTTTATTTTCACCAAACTAGTAAGAAGGAAAACTTGTAAGCAAAACAAAATCAAGGCATCAAGAAACGTTACTGAAAATGCAAGCAAACTGCTCTTTATCCTTTTACGCACAAGACATCATCAAATAACAAGATTTTATCGAAACAATTTTATTATCTATTTACACCAACTGTGTCTTTAGTAAAAAAGGATGAAGAGTTTATATTAGCGATAAATATGTTTAGTTAACCAAACGAAACATTTCAATCTGTGGAAAACCAGTTAATGTGATTGATATGAAGTCATATGATTGTTTAGCGAGTGATATTATTAATGCTCCCGATTGAAACAGCTACAGAAAGGATATTATGTCAACAGTGATGAATTTTTTGAACAAAACATGAAATAAATCGCACCTGGCTCAGGAACCCACAACGGTCCATCATCTACAGATAAATTTTAACATATTAAGATATTGAGATATTCAGAACATCAAATTTGACGAGTAAATTGAGGAAGAATTGGTTGTAATTTTAACTCGAGTATGATTTGAAATTAGTAAACTTAACAATCAGAGGGAAAGTAAAAAATTAAATGAATAATCAAGGCCTGAAATAAATATGTCTAAACTAAATTAAATATCATACTTGTAACAGGAATGTGCATCTTGCTCGAATATCTGATTTTTGCAGGATCTATGAAAGAAGATAGAGACATACCTTATATCATATGCCATATAGTAACATATTAGATTACCTATTTGATATCAGACTTGTGCGGGAATTGGCAAAGAAAAGAACATACCTGTTTTTGAGAGGTCAAGATCTTTGTTTACTAAAAACAGAAATGGTACCATTTTAAAATTTTTGAAGAAATAAGCATTTTTCTAATTAACACGGTATAAAAAGAAACAATTCTCGATCGTGTATAAAGCACATAATGAATAACATACTTCCGTTAAATGAAGAATCAGCCTTAACAAATGTAACACCAACTGGTGGACGTTTTTGCTGCTGTTCTTGTGTCACGTGCGGAATTTGATCTAGAATCAGAACAAGGTGAACATGATGAAATAAAAAAAATCCAAGCTGCGAACTATAAGCTGCGATCTTTTAAGCTGCGAACTATAAGGAATAAGATGAGCAAAGGCAAGCGAATCTGAGCCTGCAGAAAGTATTGGAGTTAAATCATGGCTCAGTGGTAGAATGCTTGTTGGGTATACATGGAAGTCAATTAAATTCATTGGACAAATCAAGCCTGAACCATAAACATGAAAGGTAACGTCACCAAACAACATTCAGATGAATTACATTGTCAGCTTTGTTTGATTTCCTTACAGATTCATTTGCAAATCAAATCATCCTGGATTAGAGAATGGAATTTCGATTAGTATTACAAGGTCACAAGACCTCTGCGAATGCAAAACATCACTGAAATTATCTAGAACGTAAGCTATTTGCAGTAAAGAAGAAATGAAAAATATATAATATTCAAAATTCGCTGACCTCGTGTTGTTTCGGATTTGTCCTTTACAGATTTGCCTTTATTTTGTTTAGCAGAGTTTTCCTTTTCTTTTTCAGAATCATTAACATCAGCTATTGCTAAAAATAAACACAAAAATATTTCTTTAAAATGGTAATATGTACTTTTCCAAACAATACCTATGAACTTAAGAATGGCAATGCTTTTATAGTTTGGCCATGAAAAGGTCACAGGTTGGCATATTTTCTTTGAGGTCATAGGTTGTAGTTCATGTCTCTTAGGTTATAAGTCATAGGTCGTAATTCGTAAAAAGAAATTACATTTTGGCCATAAAACTAATTTGATGATTGAAACCAATGGCGCGTAGTGTTGCATCAACTGACAAATGGTACAATTCTGATGTTATGTATTTATTGGCACAAATTAAAAGAATAGTTGAAGAAGCCCAAACCGAATTCAAGGAAATTTCTGAAAAACGGCGTGAGTTAGTCAATATCCAACATTATCTAAATCAAAAGCCTTAATCCAAATTAGAAATTAGCTAGATTAGATATTTCGATGACAAATTAAGTTTAAGTATGAGCTTACCTTGTCCACTTCCAGATGTGTAAGTAGCAACGAATCCTGATTTAGTTGGTCCGGGATGATTTGTCGAATAGAACCGGATGAACAATTTGTTGCCCTTTGAAACGTAAGGAGCCAATGTTTTCTTGCCACAATATTTTTTAGATTCTTCGCCGCCACGGATAAATACATAATCGTTGCTACAACTAGAAAAAAAATCAAAGTTGTGACGTAAAAATAACGGTTGATTGAAACTATAAATTAATTGAAAATCAAGTAATAAACGAAGTAATCAATCAATCAATCAATCAATCAATCAATCAATCAATCAATCAATCAATCAATCAATCAATCACTCAATCTACCAACCGATCAATTTAAAAAATAAAACACTTATTCAAATCATCAATCAATTAGAAATCAAACAAACAGTTGATTGAATCACAATACGTACTCAGAACTTCCAACATCAAATGCTTCAAAATTAAGTTTAATTGGACTTTCTTCTGTGACGATAGTCATGTTACAGTCTTCATTACTCGGATAAAATTCTGGGTAATTTGGAGACGAAATCATGCCAGCAGGAGATGTCAAAACAGTGTCACAAAGATCTAAAAACAGAAGAATTCATCTTATTCCCTCGAATACTTTGAATGCTTTATGTTATCAAAAAAGTAATTATTGAAAACCAAAAGTTATACTTGATGAGACAGAAGATGAAGATTAGGCTTTAATATGAAAACTTTTTCCACTAATGTGAATTGGTAAATATATCTTCAGCCCCTCAAATAGATCTCGTGTGTTGCAGTCGAAGAAAAAGAGAACGTAAAAACTCACCAACTTGTTGCGTTTGAGTTGAAATTGATTTATATGAAGCAGAAAATCCTTTTTCATTTTGTGAATCATCGGAATAAAATTTAACGCAAAGTCGATTTGTTGTTGATTCGAATCTCGACGGAATTTCATCACCACAAAATTTACTTTCACCAAGACGAGAAACACAATCGCCGTCCATTACTTTGACAAAATCACTTCTGCATTCTTTGCTATCAGGTGAGGCTATTCGCAAACTAAAAAACAAACAAACTCATAATATAGATTAAACACAGACCCAATGAAATCCAGTTAAATAGAGCTCTATTCCTTGTGAAAAGCCTGGGCCAGAAGTAGCTAACTTATATAGACAAATTAATTTTTGTCATAAAAAAACATAGCTTACAGTCAAATAAAAATGAATTTGTATGATGCCATGTTTGATGTTTGCTAAATTCGGCTCGACTTTTGCATAGACCTAAATCAAGAAATGTTTAGCATGGCAAATCATTCGATCAGTCTGATAACATTAAGTACACCATTCTTTATAAATTAAACATTAAATGTAACCTGTCAAAGCGAAGTTCGATCTTCTTATCATCAGCAACTTGAATGATGTAGACACATTCCATGTTGTTTGGGTAATTATTTGGAAACAGAGGTGATGTGAATCTTCCAGTTGTGTTTGTGAAAATTCCACCACAATTAGCTGTAAAAGGAGTATTACAAATTAAACAAAATTACTTAAACGTGAAATTGTAACACGTCTCATTTCTTGTAATGCTGAAATACATGGTATCATAAACAAGAATGCCACCTTACCAGTGCCTGGACAAGGGTTGTGCACATTGCATTTTTGCTCAGTTGGTGGTTTTGTGTCTTTTGAGCAATCAGATTCTTTCACGGTTATTGATGTGCCATCTTGTTGGGTTTTTTGACAAAGAACCTGGCGCAACTGTACACCAGGGTCGCAAACTGTAGAACACTGCGATCAAAAATAGGGAGATGCTTCAAATTCGATATTAGATACAATCATACAGAAACTAAAACTATGAGCTTAAACTCATTCATCTTGTTCAAAGATTCTAGCAATCCTCTTGAATCCTAGACATCCAAGAATGGTTAATCAAAAGAGTAACTAATCCAATCCAATCCAATCCAATGTAATCTAGTCTAATCTAATCTAATCTAATCTAATCTAATCTAATCTAATCTAATCTAATCTAAGTCCTATGTTAACAGACTTCCATAAATGTATTGTATCCTTTGATTTCTTAAAATCGTCTTTCGTGTCAACTTCGTCTCATTAGATGATAGAAATACGAATAAAATGAGGAATAATACTTGTTAAAACTGCAGAATACAAGGACACGAATAACTATATTTCAATATGCTGATTATTTGATACATACAGAATAGCAGATCCTACGGAGCAGGAGACGTATTTTGTGTTGTATCCTGCAGCTATTGCCAAATTTAAAAATAAACGGAATATACAATGTACAACAAACCTCTCCAAACGGCTGTGCAACCCATTCAGCGGGACATGGTTCCCTATTGCACAATTCCTGATTAGGTGGTTTTGTGCCTGAGCATAAACTTTCGTCAACTTCGTATTCAATGCCTTGTTGTCCGAATTGAACGCAACGCACGTGTCTTTTCTTCACTCCGCCATTACAAGTGCGGCTACAATCTCCCCAATACGATGTCTGCCATCTATTAGCACAACACAATCATCATCAGGCCAAGAGAGTTATTTCGAAATTAACGATCAAAGAAAATTCAGATTCAAAATCATTTCATATTTTTATTCCCATTCTGATAGGAAAGAGTTGTAACTAAGTAAAAAATTAATTTCACATCTGGTTTAGATATATTAAAAAGGGAATTGAATTAAAACTCTTGACTCACGTTGCTGGACAAAGTTCCCTCTTGCATGTGTAAACTTGTGTGTTTGGTTTGATTCTTGCATCGCATCTGTTGTCAGGAACAGGCGAACCATCATCTTGCCGACGACAATGTGCTGTTACAGTTTCTATACCTGGAATGATATGTTATTGATTAAAAATGCATATTTGTATACTTTGTAGGAAGGACTGCATTAGAAGGGTAGTGTGACTATATACTATGGAAAAATCCCTTTAATATTTCAGCAGATGATGGTAATAGTCTTTGCTTGCTTGCTATATAAGCCATATTTACATTGCATTAATTCATACTGTGTATATAATTGCATGGTCTGTACTCCATAACAAAATGTCCACTTATGCCAGACTCTCTTTAGAAATCAATAATCCTCGGTTTGATACTAAATGAAAGGCACAACAATAAAACGATAACAGCCAATCGTTGCATAGGTAAATTATTACAAACCTCCTCCACAGGAGACACTGCAACCAGATTTCACTTTTGCCCAAATGAATTCAGACATGACCGTATCATTTGACGAATGCGGTATCCCAGATCTCCGCGCGGCAAGGTTTAATTCCGCTTTACCATAAAGCGATCCCATATCAAATCCCATCTCCTTCAATGATTTCAGCGCGTCTGCAATCCCGTCGCTGTCAGGCGTTTCGCTCCGCATGTCCGCAGCACCGCACGTTGAACCATCTCCATTGCAAATGCCGCAGCGGTCGAATTTTGCTTCAGAGCCAATCACCCCATCACAACCAACGTTCTACGATTGATTTTGATTTAAGTGATTCATAATCAAAAAAATCATTTAAGCAATCACTAATAAAAATTCTTGTGCAGACAAACCTCAGTATTTATAATATTTTATTTTGTCAAGAAAAAAGGACCATTCGGTCATAACAATTTTAGGAGTAAAAAGCCTGGAGGCTTGTCAATGAAATAATTCTGGAAATCCTGTCCTCTGGGGATTATTGCTCGCAAATCCTGTTAATTATCAATGGATTTGTATATTTATATTATATTCCTTAGGAGCAGTACCCTTATTCTCTCTTAAGGGGATATTTAGTGATTGGTTTGAGGATTAAAAGTAATAGGACTATTTCGATACTGAGTGTTGGGTGTTTAAAGTGGCATACCGTGCATTCACCATTGATGCATTTATCACCAAGAACGCTATCATCCATCTGATCACAATTAGTCCCATCTGCAACATTTCCAAAATCATAACCATGTTGCGTGCTTTTAATGAAACAGCCAAGTTTACAAGGAGCTGAAAAATCAGATTCAAATCAATAAGGAAAACTGTTTAAAATCAATCAATCAATCAATCAATCAATCAATCAATCAATCAATTAATCAATTAATCAATCAATCAATCAATCATTTTGATCATCAATTGAAATCAACTGAATCATTTAATACAATCAATAATAAACTTACGAATTCGCGATGCTTTGAATTCCCAATCAAAGTATTTTTCACCAAATAGTCTCGTGTTCAGCCTTTCACACTGCAGCGTTCTGAAGTTCTTTGATTTATCTGGACAAGGCTACACAAGAGGCAAAGATAAGCAGTAGTAAATGACGGAACCAAAATTACTGAATATCTTACATGTAACAACGTTATAAAATTATTATTTTGGCCAATATGCGGTATATTTTTTGTTGAATTAAGATTTAAAAAATTAAGATAAATTTGATAAACTAAATAGGAAGCAGACTAGAAGGAACGTTGCTATGAATTGAATCACCATATAGCACGCTTAAAGAAAGTAGATCATAACTGCATGAAAAGTATTAAGTAATTATCGGTTGTTAAAGAATAAAGAATCTACACTAGCTATATTTAAGCTAATGTAACGAATAAGAGTCAGCCCATACATATATCCTGATAAAGACAAGACAACTCTTGATCATGATAGATTGCTGATAACAGAACAATAGTTGATGGGATTTGGAAATAGAGGATATGTAAAAAAGAATAGTAAGGGGAAATTTAAGCGTACTTTAGTATTGCAAAGTTGATAGGAACGAGGTTCTCCTTCACAGTGTTTGCCACCAAACTTTGGCCTGAATTGAAAACAAATTGATTTTAAAGCCTGACCAAACGGTCAAAAAAATGAATGGATGAACAAATCAACATATGAATGTATGAAGGAATGCATGAACAAATAAAAGGTTGTATGAACAAATAAAGTAGTTGTAAATGAGCAAAGAAGAGTTTGAGTAAATATTGAAAAGACCAAGCATGACTTAATGATTAACCAATGAGTGGATAGATAACTGATTGCTTGAATGAATGACTGGACGAATTAACGAATAAACTGATGTATAAATTATTGAATAAATAAAGAATAAATGAATAAAGAGATGAATAACAGATTACTAAAAATATGAAACAGAGTTAGTTAAAAGCGCAATTCTGCTTTATACCTAAGTAAAATAAAATTTATGAAATGAAAACATCATACTTTGGTTTGTTACATATTCTTTGTCTGTATTGCACACCTCCTCCGCATGACCGCGAGCATGATGTAAATTCACGTGACCACTGTGACCAAGCTCCGTCTACAGCGATTGGTTTGTCTTCTGGAATGCATCTTCCACGCATGCACCACTGTGGCAGAGAGAACATGAAAAAACTAGCATAAATGAACTAAAATTGTTTCTTAAACCAAAGGATGATTACTGTTAACACAAGAAACTTTTGTATTCCCAATTGTTTATTGAATATACTACAAGAACTGCGAGTACGTGGTACTATGCCATAATAGAATCTACAGTCTCCAGTTATACCTGGTTTTTAAACGATAAACTCAATGGCAATTATGATACCTTGTCACTGCCACAAGATGTAGCATCGGCAGCTGGATAATTCGATGAAATGCATTTGCCATCTTTTTTAAGAGGATCTGTACACCATAAGCGAAGGCAGACTTGATCGGCCTAAAAATGAAAACGAAAGAAAAGATTGATTGAGAGGATGAAATAAAAAACATGGGAAAGTGAAATATTCTTGTTTACCTAAATGAATAAATAAATAAATAATTAAATAAATAGATAAATGAATAAATAATTGAATAAATAAATAAATAGATGAATAAATAAATAAATAAATAAATGAATAAATAAATAAAGGCGTAACAAATCTTAGAAATTAGATGTGGCATTGATATCGATAAAATCAAAGCAGATGTTGAGTTTTGGTGTTAAGTGAAATTCAAGAGAACTCTTTCTATAAAAGGCAATTTAAAAAGAATATTTGAATATGAATTCGAACTGCAAATGTTAAAAAAAATACATGATTCGATTTGTTCGAAAGTTTGTAGAAATCGACGGTTATGATTGATTGACTTGAAACGAAAATTTTAAAACGAATGATAAGACAATAATTATCACCTTTTCTTTGCAAAATTTTGATCCTGTGCCAAAAATCATTTCACATTGCTTATCAGCATCGTAAAGTATGCCTGGTTTGGTTCCAATTTTCTCATAATCAACTCTTTTTGATTTCCCAGGAAGATCAAGGAGGCAGTTTGATTCTCTTTTACTGCAGAAAAAAACAAATTTTGAAAAAGGTTCATGTCAGGGGAAAATTGATGATCTAAAAAAGTGCTGATTTAAAAATCCTGGTTCGATTTTCACCTTTATGGTTAAGCTGAATATATATAAAAACTATGAAAATATTGTTTCAGATACCTCAAAAATTGTCTCAGATAATTTCTACTGCATCTTGACCATGTATATCCACTTTCTTTACCAACAGATGTAGTGCTCATTATGTAGGTACCATCAGGACAAATAAACGAACTTTCTTTTCCATCATGATTCATTCCTAAACTAAAATGCGATGATAAACATATTCTAAAATGCCATGCAAAATATAAGAAATTGTAGATACAATCAACCGAGAGCATTTAAAGACTTTAGGTCCTAAAGATAATCAAGGACATGGTACAATAAGTTCATGAAGCTATCTACAGCAAAATTAATACGCAGAGACAAAAATTTGGGGGTGAAAGAAATAGTCATGCTCTGATAATCGGTACAGGAAAAGTCAGAAACTAGGAATTGTCTTAATGGGTTAAATCCTTACCTATGTCCTAATTCGTGTGTCATAGTAAAGGCCAGAGGCAGTCCATTGTCTTCATTTACTGAAGCAGAATATGGCCACGTACACATTCCACCAACTTCTGCTAAGCCTAAAAAGCCAATTGCATTAATGAAATGAGGTTAATGAAGGTATGTATGTTTGGCTGTATCAGTACTTAAAGGCAATTAAAAAGCGACCATAGGCATAATAATAGAATATCTAACGTTGATCATTAGAAGAGATAGGTAATATCAAGAAATGGTGGCAGTTGACTCGAATGTTAAATAGAAAATGCCAACAAACGATTTAGTTCAGCGAGGTTTTCACATAAATGACCAAGTATCGAACACATTTCCCATGTAGAATTGAAATAGCTAGATTAATTTAATCGAACAGTAACAAAATGAAGTGTCGAAGTGTCTGGAATTAAATTTGAAAGATGATTGAAGCAATCAGTATGATCGAAAAAAAGAAAGAAAGTTTTACGAACCTAACATGTCACATTCTTGGTTTTTATCAGCACAAATATTGTACCTGACAATAAATGACAAATAAAAAATTATAATATTATAAATGCCAAAGATATTGTTTAAATCTATGGATAACTGACCCTGATATCTAGAAATTGAAATTGTTTAATTATCAGAAATAATCAGATAAAACAACAGGAATATCTTTAAGTACATCAAGATTTGAATTCTTCAAGAACATTTTAATGTGGTTCTCTTGAAACATTTTGAAGCATTTATCATTATTGGCGTGATAATTAATCCAGAAATTGATCTTCATTTAGTTGTAAAATTAACACAGAGTAAAAAGCAATATCCAAAGATTTGTATGCTGACCTTGTCAAGAGAAATGCGTAATCATAATGATCATCAGAATTATCATCAGGGTCGCTATGAGTACTTGCCCAAGTACCAAAACTATTTAATGTATTTTGAGCATGGTGGTTTATGGTCAAACCGGCCTAAAATGAAGCATAGATAAAATTGCAGACATCATCGAAATCCAAAGAATGACAAAGAGCTGACATGAAAATCAACAAAACTATGCAAGGAGGTTTTGAAATTAAGTTTCTCACTCACTGGATCAATTGTTAACAGTTGCAATTTCACGACAACTAAATTGATGATATTTGACCCGATTGATGCATCACGAAGGAGACTTGAAACCTGAAAAATTAACAATTTCAAATTATCCAACGAATTATCAAAAAATCAAAAAACACCTGGATTTATTATTCATCTTTTACGTTGTTCATTAATGTTTTTTCCGCTGTTAAAAGGGATGAAGTGCAGGACTGTTGAGAAGGGGGGATTGCCAGGGAAGTTACCAGGGGGCCCGTGGCCGTGAGAGGCACGAAAAATAAGGCATGCACCATTAAGGTTCTCACTACCCTCAGCGACAGGGGGCCCATATCTGCTCGAACCCTTGGGTCCGACTAGTCTCTCGACGGCCCTGAAGACTTGGCTAGAGTGGGTTTTATATTTCATGGACATAAGAACTACGTACTGATTGACTTAAAAGTTGAAAACAGAGAGAATGGTTGTTCTTTGATGGTAAACCGTAGCTTACCATGTTTAACACTGCCATTGTAAATTGTGTAGCAGCATCTTCCCCATGATAATTACACATTTTTTGATCAACAACTACCAATGATTCAATATATCTTTCGTTATTATCTAGTGATATTTCTTCTGACTTCTCATCAGCTTCTCTCCTAAATCTGATGTTTGGATTCGCTAAAAGGAAAGTTAAGATCAGATTTTTACCATCAGAACAGTACGCAAAAAGGCATATTTTCAGAATATTCCTGATGTGAAATTAGAAGTATTTGTAACTTTTATATCTAGCAATGGATGTTAAAACTTGACTTATTCAATTAGTAATTTTGTGGAAGGAGAACAATGATACACCTGTAAGCTCAATGCGCAATGAGAGAGAGAGAGAGAGAGAGAGAGAGAGAGAGAGAGAGAGAGAGAGAGAGAGGTCTAGAAAAGAAAACTAGGATCCATTGGTTATACATCTAAATAAATTCATGCAATTACCCTCACCTTTTGTTCCACAAGCCTTCGTTCCTTGACTCTCTGAGTATTGATCGACTAATTTGTCAAACAGGTTTCCTACATTTGTTTCTCTTCTAAATCGATTTTTCACCGATCTTCTGAATATTATGTGTGGATCTTCATTTGAAGGATCGGTCTCTACACTTCTAAGATAATTCGATGGAACTGGGTGGATGAAATAATCATGTTCATCTGCTGTGAATAGGCCAATCTAAAAAGAACAACAAATTGTCAATGAAATGAGGGAGTTCCTGCTAACAAATAAAAGTAAATAGAAATATCCAGGGATCAGAGTGAAAAGTTAAATTTTGACCAATTTGATGGTGCTGATGTTGTGGTTTTAACTGTCTCAGTGTTATTGTTCTAGCTTTACCATTATAAAAAAAACACAAATTGTTGTTTGTGGTACAGGGTTGCCAAACTTCACTTGTTGTTGCATGAATTAAAAAGGAGGCATGGAAAGTAGCATAGATGTTTTTAATTACAAGTTTTTAAAATATTTCCCATCTATTTCCTTGCATTTCAGTATTTACTGAGCAAATTTTGGTCTCAAGTTTTATATCAGTTTGCACAGGAGTGCAAGTAAGAATTTCAATACCAAAATTTAGTTGCACACTTAAACCACAAACAAAAACAATTCAATGATTTAATTTGATTTAATTTGATTTAATTTGATTTAATATGATTTGTGATGATGTAATCACAACCCACCAAGCCTCTGCAGTTGCTAATTGCTGCTGAGCCACCTTGATTGACAGCTCCTGTGTAGTGGCAATTCTCAGCTGACTTCTTAGATACCTCAGTGCTGTTTTGCCGAACGATTTCCACTTTGAAGTTTGGAGCCAAGAGATTTTTGTTGTGGGACATTGACAGATTGAATGCTCTTCCAAATGCGTTGATTCCAAATCCAAACTCATTTTTTCCTTTAGAGTTTTCTGTTGATCGTCTTTGTCTTGAGAATCCATTTGGAGATTTATGATATGTTGGAGATGATATTGCATATTCTGGAACTGTGGGAATCGGAATAAATTCAGATTAGTCTAGCTTTGATATAAATATACAACAAAATCAAAGAAGGCAAGAAGATTTGTTGATGATTTTATATTGCAAGGTACCCAGAGCAAAAAAATTGGCCTTTCAAAACAGATTTTCAATCCTTGTAAAAGTTGTGAGATACAGATTTGAAAGGTTTATGCTTCTGCAAACTCATCAAATCAGCCTGTTAACATTTGCAAAATGCAATTTCATCCCCTTATACTAATATTTTTTAATAAAATAATTCATAATTGTGGAGGAAAATACCTTCTGAATGTGATTCTACACCAAATATTCTGCTCAGTTCATTTCTTTTCATTAACAAATGAATGTTCTGTAACTGAAAGCAAAATTTTAGAAAAAATAATTAATCAATAATTTAAACAAGGATTTTTACAAATTTTGTGCAAAAGCATAAATTTACAAAAATCTTAAAGGCAGATTTTACAAACAAACATGAAAATTTTTCATGGCATATTAGAATAAGAAAAGGAAGAAAATTACCTTGGACCTTATGAAGGTGCCATTGCATATCCAAATATGCAAAAGAAATGTTACTCCAATTAATGCAGTTTTGCAAGAACAGCCAGTTATGCTTGGTTTCATCTGTGGTCCTAAAGTGAAAGAAAATATCATTAAAGTTAAGCTTACAAGATTCAGTTGGTTTTATTTTCAAATTCTTCCATTTGCAAAACAAAATGCTACGCACTTAGTAAAGTTTGCTAATATCTCTCTGCGCCAAAGGAGAATAATAAAGTTATAACAGAAAATACATCATCACAGCTAAGAATATGACGAAAAATTCACAAAACTGGGATATAATGAAAAATAATTAAAAACAATACAATGCGAAATAAAGAAATTAACGAATGAAAGAATTATTAAAAAAGTATTAACTTGGTGTTTTTTGTTTGCGAAATTTGAAACAGTTCTGGTTTATAGCACAAGATACAAACATACTTCACTTTGTACAATTTTGATGCGCTGGAAAACTTCATTTTAATGTCCTTTTTGAACATATCAAAACAAATGAATGAAGATCAAATCTAATTAATTTAATTTGAAAATTTCGTCTTTCATGTTTATGTTTTTAAAATGTCCGCCAAAATGACTTAACAGCCTCGATTGTAAAAAGAGGCTGGGATAAAATGGAATTTCAAACATTTCTATTTTTAGTAAAAATTTCTTGTTTCCTAAATTTCGAAATAAAACCACTACAAGAGACCCCAAATGTTTGTCAAATAGATATAGAAATAAATGTGGAAAATTCGAAATAAATTCACCACCATTTCAGCGTAGATTTAGAACTGGATTTCAGTGGCGGGGGTCGCTGGCTTATTGTGTTGTGTTTGGGGTTTGATTACAAACCCTTGCCTCTTAATTGATAAATCCTTAGTACCTTCAACACTTTGTGCAATATTAGACATTAAGATAGGCCCTTAAAATATAATAAAAAAGATTGAAAATCGCCCGAACTTCATACTAAAATGAATCTGTTCCAAATTAATAATTGAATTACACTGTTACACCTTTTGCAAACATCTATTTTGATGACTTGACAATTTCTCCATCAATGGAAATTTAGTCAGTTTTTAAAGAGCATTATGTTTGCATTTTCAGGCATACAGCGCAACTTGCTAAAAACCAGGTAGAAGCAAACTCGGGTCTAGGTAAGTTGTCGCAATGCAAATGTCCACCTAGATTTTAATGTGGTATTTTACGGCAGTTTTAGAGGCAGTTCCCGGGCAGTTGAGTCAAATCTCTGACTGATAGCCCGGTGAATTCACAGTTTATCAAAAATCAGCTTTCTTTGGCAAAACTTCGTCGGTTAGTCAGCTAATTGGCAATTAATTTTCAATATGTTTGCATGAGCTTTTCCTTAACATCGTAAAGTTTAATGAATGCTGATGAAACTTTCACAAATCATTTTATAAATCCATCTTTCAAACAGGCTGATAACGCAAATGCAAATGCAAGGTTGAAAACCGTTAGTTTAAACGCAATAAGAAATCTCTACGCATAGCTCTTTATCATCTACATAATCTTACGAAAATTAACAAAATATAAACCATAAATCATACCTTTATTATCTTTTTTTCTTATTCATTTGAATGTAACATAAATCCATCAATACATTTGAATCAATTTATTACAACGGTCTTCAATTATTTCAAAACTAGCTGCTCATTTTTATGATATTTTCGTCTATCACATTTGCTATGCTCACCCGTCGCTTGGCGCACTCTTGCTTAACTTCGAGTGAACATGTTAGTAAGGAAACTGGTGATGCGATTCAGACTTACTCATGGGCTGACCTTGGACATAATTTAATCATTGGTTAATTAACCAACCTAACAGTCAGTTTGAAAATGTTTATAAACAGAGTCTTACAAGTTCACTGAACGCACCTGAAATCATATAGAGCACCTTACAGTATATGAATCTGGGAATTATCCCACTTCATTATTACCAATTAAAAGCAGATAGCACCTAATTGCAAAAATCTGCTGCAATCGAAAACATCTGAAATGGCTCGATGAAATCTGGTCCAATTAAACGGGCGCAGGGGATTAAAAGGAGCTGCTTATATAAGCATTAAGCTTTAGCATCATCTGTGCAAACTTTATTCGAGCGGAAAGTTTCATAACTAGATTAAAACTGATTTGTAAGGGGCAAGGGATCTCTTAACGTCTTACTTTGCACAAGTTGCAAAACAATTTTTATGAGCAAAACACAGTAGCATATCGCTGCAAAACTTCGGGATAACTTAGCTGGGTTGCCATTTTTCTAAGAAGGAATCTCTCCTTGACCGAAAAAGCAAAACTGTTCCTAACTTTCAGATAAAAACATCGTTGCTAATGAAGAAAAAAGCGATAAAAGACAGAAAATTCTTTTGCAAAATTTTTATCATATTTTTCAAGCAACAAACTCTTGTTCGTCGCACTTAAGCTACCAACTGCATTTAAAATGCATCTTAAATAAATAAAAATATCTTTATAAACAAATCAACAAATGAAAATTTATCCAATTTAATAATTACATTTGTACAACAAAATTGAATAATGATACAAGCTATAAAACTGATAGAAATTCTTTGTTAAGCGGCAGAAAATAAATGCTTGCTGTATGGTGCAAAATGCCTTTTAAGGAACGAAAAGGCATCCACACATAAGGAGATTGGAGGATGTTACATGACATGAAACCAACCTATACATTTTATGTGCCTTATGAAAAATTTCAGTTCATCTTTTAGGAAAACGGGCGGCATCGGAACAAAACAGAATAAATGATGCACGTGCTACAAAGCTGGTACAGCTATATTGTAATGCGCATTGCTGTAAAAATTGACATGGAAATCAAGACTTTTGATCGTTTCACTGTTAATGCTCTATGTATCACAGCTTGATTTTTCATTGAGATTTTCATGCATAAACCTCTGATACACTGTTCCTTTAAAGACTGCCCAAATGCCGAAGCAAAATATGAGGACCTTTTTAATGCTATTCCACTGTTTAGTGAGCACAGTTGAAAAAGAATTCGATGCTTAACATCAAAAACTGTTGATCCTTATGATTATTTGTTGAAAGAAAAAGATGAAAACAATGCGGAATGTCTATAAAAACCAAGAAAATGACCTAAAACAGCCACGAAAATGACCTGACTATGAAATTTGCGTCTAATAATCCATGTTGATTCTGATTAACGCATATGGAACTAAAAAACGAATCCTTCAAACAAATGAGAAAATGCAATTCCTTGATGAAAGATGGAGGAGAAGTTCCTCATCAACCTGTTCGTTTCTGATGCTCCAAATTGGAACAAAATGCGACATGACCAATGCGGCATAAATCGCTCTAAGCGACAGTTTAAGACTCTTCTATGAACAATAAATATATTAATATGAGTGATCCTTGTTGTTTGAAAACATTGAAAACAAAGTATGTAAATGTTAAGTATTTGGAAGCAGATGAGCGAATCACTTTGGGCGGATTGCATGAAAGTAAATGATGTTTCTTGATTGCTGGGTCGGTGTTTACAATGCAGTCGTGTTTGATTTGATGTCATCCGGTGATAATTCTGATGGTGCAGTCGCCATGGAAGGAGATCTTCTGATAATATATCTACACAAAATGTAATCAAAGTCAATCTCAAAAGGCAGATTGCAATAAAAGTACAAGAAGGAACGAAAGCATTGGAAGTGAGAGTCAAAAATCATAATTTCCATAAAAAATAACATAAAAGGGTCCTCAAATACAAAAAACATGAAGACTGATTACTTACACAATGTCGCCTTCCTCAAGATCAAAATCTGGAGGAGGGTTCACCAAAGAATACGATTTTCCTTGACGCGAGAATAAATCATCTAGGAAAGAATTTTATTGTTTTAAAAACCCAGTCAATACTGGAATCATAGACTTAATCATAAAAAAAGGAATAACTACATTATGAACAGAAACACAAATGCATAATAACGAAAAAGGATATAAATAAGGGTGAAATTGGGATGAAAATAGGATGGAAAGTACATCTGAAGTATAAAGTGACATTGAATTAATAGATTATACAAAAACCAAACTTACGCTTTCCTTTTAATCCTAAACGTTTCATGCGGTTTGTGACAATTCCATAAATATCTCTACTTTCTGGTATTCTGTCCGATGCTTGCTTAGAACTGCACTGCAAGTTGAAACAGAAAATAAAATTAGATACAATGTCATAGTTTTTATAGAGATTTGTTTCTCGGTAGCCACAAATGTGCCATCTCTCTAATGGTTATAAAAAAAGCAAAGATTTATTAGGATTAATTAAATGCAAGGCCACAATTTTTACGGGGCTTTGATTCCTGATGGCCTCAAAAGCATGAACTTTTTACAGGTTATAAAAAGGGAAGATTTAAAAAGATTGATATAAAAAAGTTTACCTTGCCAATTAAATAAAAAAGCAGAAAGCTAACTAACCTTAATATGTCTGTATAGACCAATTGGTATATCGTACGTTGTAGTGCAAAGCCGTTGGAACAATCTTCCATAATTTTTTATCCATATATTATGCTCAGTTACAGAAATCTAAGAGAAAGTTATGGACATTTAAACAGCTAAAACTTACTCTAAGAAAGATTCGCGAAGCAACTTTAAAAAAAGGCAATAATTGCTTTGTTATTCACTGAATGGTAATGAAAATTTATTGAAGATGTAAGAGTCACTTTTCAATTTTTTCTTTCTCACATTTTGGATGAATAAAGGTTAAAAATCATCTATCAAATGACGTTAAAACACATTTTTTATTTTGAAGCATTTGTCACAGCTGCTAGAACTTGAAAGAATGAAGACATTCAAATCAGCAAGCTTGGATTAAAGTCAAACTATGAAAAGTTCTACTCTCATAATTTGAGATTGAGGAAATCGTCAGAAGAGACAAAAAAAATGTTTAATGCTTACAGATGCTAAATAACCTGATCCAGAATTCTGCTCACATCCAAGTAGCAATGCAATCAAAGTTATCATGTAATCCTTCATGAATGTCTAAAAATAGAAGAAGATTAATTGCATGTTGAAGATGAAAGAAACATGAAAGAATGACAGCAGATCTCAAGTTAGATTCTGAGTGGCTATTTAAAGTGTAATGGTACATTGTTGGAGGAAAGATAAGTTGAATATTGAAGAAGACTAGACCGACGTGGAATAGAGGCACCTTATCCCTTTTATTCGATTTGATCATTCATGATAAGTTGACAAAGACGGTGACTTAAAACTGTGAAGACTTAAACGGTGAAATTACACATTTCTAGACTTAAAAAGTGACAGAATTGTTAGACTTAAACGGTGAAATAACACATTTCTAGACTTAAAAAGTGACAGAATTGTTAGACTTAAACGGTGAAATAACACATTTCTAGACTTAAAAAGTGACAGACTTGTTAGACTTAAACGGTGAAATTACACATTTCTAGACTTAAAAAGTGACAGAATTGTTAGACTTAAACGGTGAAATAACACATTTCTAGACTTAAAAAGTGACAGAATTGTTAGACTTAAACGGTGAAATAACACATTTCTAGACTTAAAAAGTGACAGACTTGTTAGACTTAAACGGTGAAATAACACATTTCTAGACTTAAAAAGTGACAGAATTGTTAGACTTAAACGGTGAAATGACACATTTCTAGACTTAAAAAGTGACAGAATTGTTAGACTTAAACGGTGAAATAACACATTTCTAGACTTAAAAAGTGACAGACTTGTTAGACTTAAACGGTGAAATAACACATTTCTAGACTTAAAAAGTGACAGAATTGTTAGACTTAAACGGTGAAATAACACATTTCTAGACTTAAAAAGTGACAGAATTGTTAGACTTAAACGGTGAAATAACACATTTCTAGACTTAAAAAGTGACAGACTTGTTAGACTTAAACGGTGAAATTACACATTTCTAGACTTAAAAAGTGACAGACCTGTTAGACTTAAACGGTGAAATAACACATTTCTAGACTTAAAAAGTGACAGACTTGTTAGACTTAAACGGTGAAATAACACATTTCTAGACTTAAAAAGTGACAGACTTGTTAGACTTAAACGGTGAAAAAACACAATTCTAGACATAAACAGTGCCAGAAATGTTAGAGTGAATTTATATAAAATGAAATATTCAGCGAAATTTACCTGATAAAGTAATGTATCAATCATGCTTGCACTGAAAACATTTCCAGCAGCAAATGGACCTCGGAACAAATAATCAAGATGATCGTTGCGAGATTTCATCTCCCTCCTTCGCAGCTAAAATTGAATTTAAAATTTTGAACGATCAAATATTATGAGAAAATATTAAATTATGGCAAAAGTTCAATTAGATTCTTGGGAATCGAAAAAATTTATAAATGTTATTTTTTATCTGATTATCTTTTATATTAATCAAATATGCCACTGATTCCATTAGCCACTAATTTCAGATTAACCTATGACATCAATACTGAACTTTGACATCTACAAATGACCTTTGACAGCTATGAATTTTGTCACATATTCCTATTGTTGCTACTCAAGCATAATTTGAACTTTATTTTTGTAAAGGCCATGGTTAGATGGGGGAGGTAGGATTAGGTTAAGTGTTATGATCTAACAACTTCCTAATTTCGTTAAGAGTACTTTTTAGATGAAAGCAACGTTGCCTGATCTTGGCCATACAATGATACATAAAACTTTACAAGATGCAAATGAAAATGACCTTCGTTACTCACCTTGATAGTATTTCTTAAACTTTCCTTGTTTGAAATTCCGTTCATCGGTACAGGCAAAGTTGGAACATCAAATTTCATAAATTTCATATTGCTTGAATGCGTTAACTCTACAATTAAGCCAACATTTGGAAAAAGCCTGCAAAAAACAAATAAATAAAGATTGGATAAACAGGCCATGTGCATTATCCTGGGGAAGGCCTGAATGAGAGAGTATAACAAGACAAGCAATCTTGTTTTTAATGGGGCGTCTTAATTGAAACATATAAATATTTTACTAAACTTGATAATAGAACACGACGGTTAAAGTTGTAACATAAAGTTTCATGCTTGATGCGTTCTTCAGACAACTGTCGTGTTCTGTTATTAAGGTTTGTCTTAAGATCGCATCAAGCATGAATATAAATCACCACTTTAACCGTAGTGTTCTGTTAATATAGCTCTGCTTCTTTGGCATCGAGCACTATTTTGAGCAGACCGGTAAACAGTAATTTTCATTAAATATTTTACTAACATTGTCTTTAAAAGGAAATACCTGTAAATGGTTTGAACACCGACAATTGTATACGCATCTGCCATGTACTCCTCGTCAGAGTAAATCCCTTCCATTGACTGCAATTGATCTGTTAATACAACAGTTTCTGCATCTAATATGCCAGCTTGCAGTAGGTCGTCAATGCTATTAAAATATAATCATGCTTTTAATGAACGAAATGGATTTTCAATGTTTATCATGTTAAAGGAATGCTACATCATTCTATTCATTGAAGGTTTAAGTAAAAACACATTGTCTACCGCTATGAAAAATCACTATGATACTCGGCAATTAATTTTTTATGTTTCAAAGAAAAAAGAATAAAAAACGAAATGAAAAGGCTGAATGAATAATTTAAATGTAAAATTTAAGAAGAATTAAAATTAAAATAAAATTTAAAATTCAATTTACTTACTTTTTGAAGGAGCCGACCATGAAATAAAGAAGGGGAAAGGAACAGACTGCTTCATAGAAGGCGGGCGATGGTCTGTAAAAAACATTTACAACATTTGTAAAAATGGTAGATATTTGACATTAAAATTCATAATATAATGTACATATTTAACTTTCTATGAAGTCTCTGCAGTTTAGATATATATTAAAAACCAACCTTTCATTGAGCAGAAGTACCAATGGCTTGAGATAACACTTTGGTTGATGGTAGGCCCTCAATGGCAAGATGAAATTATAAAGACCAGCTCCTGCTCTGGGGCAAGCAACAATCACAGCTCCTGCTAGATTCCTTACTCGGTCACCTTTATCATTTAGTTTATGCGGTTTTGTACAAGTCTAAAATCAAATGAATTAATTTTTAAGTTACATAATATAACAAGTTGCCAAGTAGGTAATTATTTATTCGACTTTCCCTCAAATAAGAAATAATAAAAATGGCGCAGAAAAACTTTGTAGAAAAGCATAGCAACCAATAACAAACAAACCGAGAACAAACTAACCTTGTTCAGTTCCATGCAACAGAATTGCTTTGGTTCAGGAAGAAGATGACATTTTAACGGCGTTCGTCCAACGTATGGTGTTATTGGTGGCACTCCAATTATATAACTAAAACAGAAAACATAAATATCATACTTCTGTTAAATCACATAAAATCTTAAGTGTATCCTATTTTTTCTTGATCAATTAGCTACAAAGTTTTTGCAAAATAAATGGCGAGGTCGAACGTTCTCTACTTATTTCAGAAATGTTTTAGAACCTTACAGTGCTTCTAATATTCTGGTTTGATATATAGCTTTTGGAATTTACTAAGTATTTCATATTTCGATTTAGGTTGACAAACGAAAACTAACATGATATAAAGGGAGAAATAAAATGAACATGACAGAAAAGCTGACTTACTTGGGAATTTTTTGCGGAGGAAGAGCAAGTTCTTGTCCTTCATTGTCACTTGATGGTTCTGAAAAGTCTGAGTTTGGTAACTCATTGAAATCACTAGCAGTTGAGATGTTGATATCAATTACTGATGCATTTGGGGAACCCAGTTCACTTCCATGGGTCACCGATCCATTTGGGCTGGATGGTGAAGCTTTCATTTCGAAATCTATAAAAAAATAGAAATTAATCATAGATGAGTTATAAAAACTTGGAGATGATAGCCTCATATAATTTCGTTACTAAAAGATGAGGGTGTATTTAGAGTTTAATGATTATCTTCAAGAAACATACTTTGTCCAATATTCTTTTCTTCTTCACTGTTATCAATAACCGATATGAAACTTCCCCATTCACTTTGTCTTGTCAATTTTCGAGCCTTTTTTCCATCATCCTTCCTTCGAAGTGAATTTGAATGTTTTCCTTTCTGCGACTGCTTCGTCAGCTCCTCTAGAGCCATGTCTTCTTCGCTTGTAATTGCTATGTAAAACAGCGTGTCGTCGTAGGCTAGTTTGAAATTCGGACCAGGATTCAGGAATATCTGAGAGTCTTTTGGTTCTCGACGGGCGCCGATAAGCGTAACACCATACCTGTGAGGAAAAAAGAAAGACTTATATTAAATACTAAGTCTTTCATGGGAAGCACGCTTAAGAATAGAATGTAAACATCGCAAAGAGTGAACCCTGAACATTATGCCAAATCTTCCGTGCCATTAGGCCAAATCTTAATTGATATCAAAAACACTTCCTTAGTTGTCTCTCATGACGCTTGGTCTTACGTCGGTGATTCTGAGTATTTTTTTGGGTAGATTTAAGAAGCACTGAAACGATATGCATACTTTAAAAGCAAGCACTGCCTCAAATAAACGGCATTCGAAAGGCTAAAATGACCATCTGAAAAACTCCTGCGATTCAAAATTGTGTCTAAATACTGCCTATATCTAGTATGAACATAAGTTAAAGAAATAAAAAGAATATGAAAAGAATGGTTACCTTTTAAATGCATTATAAGCTGCATACGTAAAACTTTTGTAAGCAAATCGGCGAAACATTTTGCTATGTCCCAGTTGGATATCATAAATTTCATTTCCTGCACTTCGTCCATAAATATTTTCGCAAATGTCAGATGATGTTCCTTTCCTAAAAATTCAGAACAATTTGCAATGCAAACAACAATTTTAAATAAAAGAACGAAGCAAAGGGAGCGATAATCTTTTATAGTTTTTATCAATGATTTTTTAAGATATATATATAAGATCATCGAAATTTTTGAGATTAAATGCTTACTGTTCTCGTAGTGTGTGGAGCAACAGAGTAACCATGGTTGAAATGCCAGGACAGATGCAATTTGAAGCTAATAATGCATTCTTTAATTCATCTTCACAAACAACATGCTCTACAATAGCAAAACATTGAGTCAATCAAATAGTGGGTTTGACAATTTCAGTGCAATGTTATGTGTGGTGTAATACAAGATGATAAAACGGGATGTGATGTAATGTAATTTAATGTAATGTAATGTAATGTAATGTAATGTAATGTAATGTAATGTAATGTATTGTAATGTAATGTAATTTAATGTAATGTAATGTAATGTAATGTAATGTAATGTAATGTAATGTAATGTAATGTAATGTAATGTAATGTAATGTAATATAATGTAATGTAATGTTATGTGCTGTAATGTACTGTTATATATTGTAATGTAATACAATATAATGTAATTTTGCCACTTGTACAGCATTAGATATCATGTTTTATCATTTTACATCAAACTGCAAAACAGTGTAATATTTTACCTGCAAATGCAACATGGAATTTGTTCTCTGGTTTATGTATTTGTACGTATAAAGGAGTGGATGGTGCAAAATCTTGGATGGCCCATGTCCTTACAATGGTTTGATGATCCTAAAACAAAAGACAAGGAAATAAAAAAGAGACGAGACAAGTAACATTTTAAGAAGCAAGAGGATCATAGAAGCAAGAATTAAGGAACATCTCAGAAAATAAGAAAGCTTTCGATTGCAAAATTTTGCGACTTGCATAACTAATTAATCTCTTTTCAGAATATTTGGAATAATACTTAAGCTGTTGATGAGTTAATAAATTTAAAGAACAATACCCTTGCATCTACATCAGGATTGCCTCTGTCAGTCAAAATAAAGCATGCCTCGGCATCAATCACCCTGAAAAATTATAAAAATTGAGGTTAGAGAATAAATTAAAAATCTCTACGCTGAGTGCTAAGCTGCATTTAGATACAGGTTTACTTCGGCAGAAATTTTCTCTTTAAAAAATCTTCTGATCCTTGTTTAGCACGTCAAACATTTTTGCTGCCATGCCATTTAATGAGCCTATAAATTCTGTAATTTGAAACAGACGTTTCTAGATCTCAGCGTAAGGAAAAATAATTTTGAAAACTTTGGAAATTCTGCAACTTCATTAATATTAGTTTGTAATAAACTTGTCTGGTATTGGAAAACCTTGCAAATGGTGAAGAATGACTTTGTGGATGAATGTTTATGTTGAAGCCAAACGATGACTCATGTCATCAACATATCTTCATGAAAAACAGGTTAAAGTGAAGCAAAAATAATTTGAATTGATGCAGGAAAGATCACCTTGCTCGTATAAGATCCTGATCATTTAAAGCTGAACCTTTGAGATATGTCACTCTTTGCGCCCATAATGGTACTTGCAACAGAATTCTGAGTTTACTCTCTAATTCAGCTGGTGATAACAGCACCACGTGAACATCCTAGAAATGATAGTAGATGATTATGGTTATCAGACAAGAATGAATTGAATTGCTGTACCCATGTGCCCGCTTAGTTAAGCAATGTGACTCAGGATCCTTTCATGTAGAAATAGTCCATGAAGAAACCATTTCAGCAAACAATAGATGTTCGTATCGACCCACAAAGGTTCGTTAGATGTATCTTTGATGATGATGATGATGATGATGATGATGATGATGATGATGATGATGATGATGATGATGATGATGATGATGATGATGATGATGATGATAATGATGATGATGATGATGATGATGATAATGATGATGATGATGATGATGATGATGATGATGATGATGATGATGATGATGATGATGATGATGATGATGATGATGATGATGATAATAATGATGATGATGATGATGATGATGATGATAATAATGATGATGATGATGATGATGATGATGATGATGATGATGATGATGATGATGATGATGATGATAATAATGATAATGATGATAATGTTGATGATGATGATGATGATGATGATGATGATGATGATGATAATGATGATGATGATGATGATGATGATGATGATATGTGTTGCATCGGATGTTTTAGGTGTAAAGAGCATCCTGGATGAGAAACTACTATATATGATAGCACATACCAAAGATTAATTGACAAATAAGTAATGTTTTATATTAAAAATCTCCGTTTAATGTGCCAAGCCCATTCCAGAAAACAAGTATTAATTAAGAAGTAACAAATCAAGCTTGTTCCCGCAGTTTAAAAGTTGAAAGTTAAGTTGTTCCAGGTGCATATTCAAAACAAAAATCACACTAACCTCCATTTTTGGATCTGCATAGAATTCGTTGAGAAAATCGATCATTGTACTTGCTCTTAGAGCCGTTGAACAAACAACAACGTGTCTATCAGCACCATACGCCGTGCTGTAAACACCACCTTCTTTTTGCTTTGAAACTAACAAAAATGCAAGCTCCTCCAGCTGTTAAGAAAGAAAAGAGTGCTTGAATCAGAACGTTGACTAATCTTACCAAGAGAAAAGGTATGAAGGATTTTTGACCATCGTGACTTTTAAACCTCAGAAAATCTATTTGAGGCTGTTAAATTTGTAGGAATATTTTTTGTTCTTAAAGAAAACGCTAAAACAGAGTTGATTTGATTAACAGATGAAAATAGTGAGAAATGAATGAAATATGATGATGCTAAACTATCCTAGATAAATTTTAGCAAATTTAGATATATGTATATGAAACAAGTTTTTTACCTCAGCTGGTAGAATGAGCAATGCCAAAATAATCATAACAATAACCCATGTTCTTGAAAGATTATCATTTGGTACCGTATCGCCATACCCTACAGTGCTGAACGTAACAACAACAAACCATAGCGCTTTGAACATAGTCCAGTTGCCATGGGCACGCTCTAATTGTTGTAGCCCACATATGCTGTAAAAGAAGGAAGGGCTCTTGATGATTATGCAACGATATTTCTGCAAAGATGCGAGGGTCTGACCATTTAACTATTAAGGGGGGTGATCTGGGGCCTGTGAATACTTGCAGAGATCTCTTTCTGAAATCATCTTCTTCCCCCACCTCAGAAATAACATTGCAGCCCCCTAGATAGTTCTTTATCGTGTTAATCCATATTATAGCTTGATTTTTGCTTGATTTTTGTGTCAAATTTGATGATCATTTGCAGATAACAAGCAGAGGGGCCAGTTGTATCTGCCTTTTCAAGGTTAATCTGTGCTTATTTGCGTCCCAATTCCATGGATATCATATAAAGGTGCATCCGCCTATTTTCGGGCATAATTTTTGAGTTTCTTCCCATTTAATCATCGACCTTTGAAGACTTGCCTATGTTGTTTTACTGTGAAAGTATCTTTGTTTACTTTGCCATCTGACACTCGTAAAACTCTTACCTCGTAAAGATTAGACAGATGACACTGAATGCAACAAGGGTGACCTTTTGCGTGATTGCTGAGTTATTCTGCAGCCTTTTTCGATGTAGATCATTCTAAAGCGAGAGAAATCACATTTACAAAGAAATAGAACCCTTTGAAATCAGCTTTAATATAGAACACAGAACCTAGGAGGAGTTGATTAATACTGAAACTATTTTAAGAGCTGGTTGAAACAACTGGTTTGCATCGTGCAGTTTGTGAACACCTGCTCAACAAGGGCAGAGGCGTTGATTATTGTCTTCACACTTTCGTGAAATTTCTTTCGCAAAGCTTTTCCCTTTCGTTATTGTCTCGCACTTGGCATGATGTCTCGCCCACATGTTCATTTGGAGAGCAGCTGTCCCCGGTAAGGTAATTACGACCAAAAGGAAAAAGATTTCAATTAAATTTCATCTGCAAGTAGATATTGGTAGAATACTGGTATGAGAAAAAAAAGATAAATGTGAATAAGCATCCGAGTTTTAAGTATGTGAAGGGATACAGAGGCTGTTTTTGAAATCGTTAACAAATATAAAAAAAATTAAAACTGCCTGAACTATCTTTCTCTGTTTAAATTTATATTGAAGCATGTTATTGGCATCTCTAAAGATTTCTAAAAGTGTCTTAGTCACCAATTACATGTTTGCAATTATTTGGTACTTACTAGAACTGTATAGGCGCTATCCTTTGCAATTATTTGGTACTTACTAGAACTGTATAGGCGCTATCCTTTGCAATCCAAATGTGGAGAAATGTCAATGCGAAAAGATTTCGAATATCATACCAAAAAATCTGGAAATAAATACAAATATTGGAAAATTATTGTTAAACATATCATTTATCTATATCATAAAGATTAAACATTGAAGACAAGTTTCTACAAAATAACGGCAAAGAGTTTAAATGATGATTTTATCAGTTGAATAGGGAAATATTATCATAAAATACTGATGACGAAATTACCATGATAAATATATGAATTATCATATGGAAAGACAATATAAATATATAGTAATAGTTACATGATATTGTAATGAAATAATCATTATAATCAATGTACGATTTATCATCATCATCATCATCATCATCAAAAAATACATTTTACAACCGATTGCGGGTCGATACAAATGTCTACGCATTTATTGTTTGCTGAAATGGTTTCTACATCATTTCAAAGGCATACAATGGAATCTTAATATCTGCAGCAATTACATAAATCATCATAAATTATTGTATAAATTATCATAAAACTAACATAAACTGCATAAATTGTTGAATCAATGGGAAAAATTTATCATTTTATATCAACAACGAACGCATAAATTATCATTCATTTTTAAATCATTTGTTATCATGGTTACATGAATTATCATATCTAATCACACAGTTTAATCTGATAATCATCTCAGTGACGTAAATCTTCATTCATGATTGCATTTACGATCATATCAACTGTATAAATTAACTATTAATTATGCGAGGCATCATTAATTACTGTTCGATTTACCTACCATCTTAGCATGAGAATACATAATTATCATAAAGTCATGTGTAATTCAATGCAAAATCAGAATATTTAATGACAGTGAACTACTAAGAAATCTGTGAATCTGTAAAGAGGAAGCTTTGAACTACTAAGAAAGAACAGAGGTTCCCTTATATTGGTATCAACCTCCTTTGAATTCAAAGATATTTGATGGGGCGATTTTATGGGGTGACAACCCCATCCTACAGCTTAGCCAAAAGAGAAATGCCCTTAATACAAAATATCCATTTAACTGAACTTGTAACATTTGAAATATACTAAAAAGGGATTTCATCTTTCAACAAGTAATAACTTTTCGTTTAGAGGCTTTTATAAAGTTGAGACGATCACTTTATTTCTGCAGATCAGAGTTTAAAAAAGGCCATGCGTGTCGCTTTGGCGATATCACACGCTTGAAAACCTGAGAAAGAGCAATTTAAAGCTTGTTTAAAGGATATAGGAAAGTTTTGGCTGTTTCAATCAAGAATATTAACTCTGTTTAATGAACTATTTGACTCAAAGTAACTACAAAGATAGTTGTTTGATAAAAATATTAAGCTCTTGATCGGCACTATTTAATCAGATGCTCTGTTCCCTTGGAATTCCATGCATGAGACCCACGCTGGCTTTAAAAACAATTGTTACACTTTATGAATACTGCAAGCAGGATTACTCTATTTTTCAAGAAGATCAATATCTTTAGTTTAATAACGAGCTTTTTCCAAATAAATCTTCAATTAGCAAGCGGTAGTGCCTGCAGCCAAACTGACAGGGGGGCGCTGAAATTTAAAATCGGGCTCAAGATGCTCAAAAATAAGGCCTGTTAAACAAAGTCTGGGTAATGCCAGGGTCATCCTTCAGGTCGCAGTTTGAGATGACCTAACCCGAAAAATTTTGATAACATTCAATAAGTAAATTTGTTGTCTCCAACGGCGTGAAAAAGTCGCGATTTTATGTGTTTGCTTCTGAGGCTGAATCCAGCCGACGCAAGAAACTTATTCTACATTTATTATTATACATTTTGTTCCCTGTTTGGGACTCAGTATTAACGAAAGATGAATATGGCAGCCAAATTAGTAAACTAGCCATTGTAATATTATACTGTTCTTCTATTAAGCACTCTGCATTGAGCGAATTTGAATATGGCAGCTAAACACACGGTACCACTAGTCGCCTTTGTAGCCATTGTTGAATTGAACTGTTCCCTCTATATTTACTTAAACTTATACATCGAACTGCCATAGGAGCAAGATTGTATTTAGACAAAATATGGATTTCTTATAATGATTTAACAATTTTACTATGATCTATAATAAGCTACAATTTCTAATACAGCAGAAATGTGGCTTCGAATTTACGTTTAAGTTTATCGAAATGTGTTTTTATTTTGTGAGAATTTTGATTCTCGAAAGCTTCATTCACTTTTAAAGTCTTGTAAAGATACACATTTGTGTTGATCGAAAATGAAATTGGTAGTGCAATCAAGCATTGTCATTTAACATGATTTCTGTTCTTCATTTTCGAATTTTTGAAAATTCTCATGAACGCAATTTTTAGGCGTAGATCCACTGATGCAACTGCTTTGCAACGTCATATTAATTAAACCATAGATTGTTGAATCGAACAATCTGCAATTCAATTTCAACGACTGATTCCCACATCCAAAATTGAAAGACATGCAATTGGGTTGCCATCGCAAGCAGATATCTCTACAGAATTCCATGGTATAAGTGAAAGTTTCATAAATCGGGTAACAGTTGCTGAAATCTTGAAGTTTGTAGTGTCCCCCGATTGCAGGAAAGTTTAACGGGCAAAATGATTCACAGGAGAAATTTGATTGTATTACCAAAGCAATGAATGAAATTAAAGCAAATTTGACAGCAATCGACATCTTGTTTATGGACGTTGCTTTCCAATTAAACTTGCACAAATATCCAGCAAAAAATTGAGAAAAAATGTGATCAAACTATTTTGAAAAGGAAGCTGGGGCGTGTTAGTATTCCGGTAAAATGTATGGTACGTTGATGACTTCGTTTTTGGCTATCAGCTGATACAGTTTGATTCCGATAACAAAATTTGTCATAAAGTAAAAGAAGGTCCGTTTTCGATATGATCGATTTGAAACTCAAATTCCTCGCTCTGCTAAAATTTTTGCATCAAATTTGGCTCTGCTGCAACTGAAAGTTGAATAAGAATTCAACAACTGCAGAGAATAAGCGGCTATAAATTGACGATTCCTTTCCAGGCGAAATCCAGATGATTCCTTCCCACTTTAACGATTTTCTCTCGATTGTATTTGTCCTCTTGTGGTTTGACAGGGTGCCAAATTAAAGGCACCGATAGTTTTGACGCAACGAATATCGCAACAAGCGCTCAAGGACCAAAGTACTGCTGCAAACAAAAATTTTATGTTGATGACTAAATCCAAGGTTTTGCAAGATGATCTTACTTTGCTGATATCCCACGAATCAAATGATGATGTAAACGCCTTGCAAACGCTGTGTCTCGAATCAAATGAAATGCATCAAGGAAACAAATTAACCCGATTTTAGCTTCGTTATTTCTTGGTCAGCAAACCTCGTTCAAACAGGCTTGAATGAAACTAGCACAGCACGATCTGATTAAATGCAGTAGCTGGTGCTTTTAAGTTGAACAATACAAAAGAAATGATTGACGTCAAGATCAGATAGCTTGTATTTACAAGCTAACCTACAGCCTTTTATTTCTGATTTTACCATTCGCCCTTTCTCAATCAGTTTTATTGCACTAACTTGTGTCAAGGATTAATTCGGTCGAAAAGATGGAAACCTTAAACTGTTACATAACTTTTTAAATATTCTCACGTTTTTAAAACTGAGATTTACGGAAAGTCTTCTTCACTGTCTTGTAATGCAGGAGTCAACAGGCCCTTCACTTTCTTTAGAGAGATTTCTCGTGTTATAAAAACATTCTGAAGAGTCCTTCAACATCTACTCAGCTTTTAGAACATGTTATTGAATATCAAAAACTAATAAAACTGGTTTTACAATAACTAAATAAGAAGATTCTAGGCGAAGTATCTTTCTCATTTAGTAAAGTGAATTGGCCTGGTTAAGGTATGCCATGTTGCTTTGTTTTTATTCTTCGTGGGACTCTTTCAGGGCTCTGCAATTTTGATTATCTTAACCGTTATTTTTTGACTTTAATAGTAAAATCTAAATAGAGATTGAAAGTCTGGAATCTGGAGAGTCAATTGAATCAACAGATGGATAAGGAACTGATTTTAAGGGGAACAAACAGGGATGTTGTGAAATTTTCGAACTTGGCAACATGATGATGAAACAATCTGTGGCCTAAACGTCAAACTTCGAAGAGAAACAGGTCGTTTTTTGGGTGTGATATTTATATTTCTTTTAATTTCGGTCAAACTATGGACAGAAGCCAGTCATGGAACATTGATGCATTGTTGCATCTGCCTATAGCACAACTAAACAACATCGATATAAAAATGGTTGCTTTGAATGATGAGAACAAGAAAAAGCAACAAATTTCCAACAAAGGATTTCATTACACCAATCTCTAAAATCGAACGGATCGCAGCAAAAAGAAAAACAAACATATAGATATTGAATAATTACTTCAAAAATGCACCTGGGTATGAGACTAAGTAGATGATAAACATTTACTCGCCCAAGGACCATTAATAAGCAGGTATTTTTCTATGAAAACAGGCAGGACAGTTTCAAACTCATGAATTATCATGATGTAATATAAACGAGGCGTGTTTTTAATTATTGATGTTTTAAAAAAGTACGCAAATAAGGAACAATGGTTCATCAATAATTGATATCAAAAGACAGATAATGTCATCATCAAATTTTTAACTAGATAGCTGCCTAATAAGTTTTGCTTTTTTTCGAATTAAAAGATAAACCTATGGAATACGTCATAATTGTGCAATTGAATTGCATTGCTGAATCAAGTTTCAATCCTTTAAGCGAGGTTAATTGCGAAATTGAGGCTCACGGAATACATCTATTGCAGCAATTAAAAGCAGATGATAAAAGCAAGCTCTGACTTCAGTAAAGTCAAAACGTAGTCCGCTGATGGGTAAGTTGTAAAATTGACCAAATTGGACAATAACTGATAAACCATGTATTAAAATGAATGTGTGAAAACAAAGGAACTTCATACGCATGAGCAGCAGATACAGTTAATCGGTTTAAATCAAATTGGAATAGGCTCACGCACCAGATTCAGTGAAAATCTATATGAAAACCAGAGCCCCGAAAAGTTGCTAACCTTCCTCCGGTTAAAAACATACCGGCAGGCAAACCTCCTCACAAGACAATAGCAAATAGGCATGGCTTGGGTGTGCCAATGGAATTTTCTATTGCTTTGCGTGGACCTTCCTCCAGCTAGTGACCGTGTGAAGGTATATTTTCCTAACAATGAAGACAAACTGTTATTTAGATGATAAATTACCATAACTCACCGAAATGATGAAAGGGATTGCAGTTACTAATTCCAATATCATATACCGTCGTATTGCACCTAGCAAAGATCCCTAGGCATAGAAAAATAAATATGATGAAGATTGAAAATACTCAGTTTTCCAGGTTGATAATCTGCTCCAAGGAGAAAGGCAGGAATTGGGATTGCTATAATCGAAAAGAAAAAGTCCGCTAACATTGCCAGAATTTGGGAGATATTAGAAAAACACCAAGGCAGTTGTGACTTTTGAGCACGACATGAAAGCGGAATTTTAAAAACTTGGGAAAAAAGGGGATTAATTGGGCGCGTTTGAGGGGTTTTATAATTGTAGAAATAGGAATAAAGATAATGGTTTCCATCGATGGCCTATTCAATACAGAAGATTAAATGCAAATTGTTTCAATAACAATGCAATGAACATGCTTACCTTGTACGATAGAAACCCAGTCAAAATGGCATCAAAGATGCTGAATATTGCCACGCTTGTCTAAAAATAGACAGAAATACCTTTATTATACCAATTTTATGATTCTATTAATTGATTATTATCCAGTAGTCAATACAACTTACTAATAAACTTTTATCGAAAAAGTGAAACAATATGAAGGGGGTCACAGCATGTTTTTGGGCGTTTGAATGCATATTTTGTGACTTGGTTTATCGAGAGAAGAAAGAAATGAAACCCCCTGCTGGTGGCTGGTGACAACTTGCTCTCCAAATCAGATTCAACAGGATTAAAATGTGATTTATATCCGAAGTTTATCCGTAGTGCAGCCTGTTACTTCAAGTGATAAAAGGATAATAAAAGCAATGGAAATAAAGAAGAAAAAAATTCAAATAATCAGCATGAAATATTTAGAAAACTACAAATCATCAAAGTTATATAAACATATTGAGATACCCCAATTAGCAGTATGCAAGTAGTTAATTTTCAAAAATCTATAAATAATTTTGAACAAAATTTAAGAATACGGACCTGAAAAGCCCAGATGCCAAACGGGCGATCAACCCAAAGCAATGCTAAACTAAAATAAAAATCATTTGATATGAGAAATTGATTTCACTGAGCTACAAATATAAGAACAAAATTTAGACAGTTTCAGGGCTGAAATCTGCCAAAGATTAGCATCCGTATTGGTCACTGTAATGAACACATAATGAATTTAAATAAAACATGGAAATGATGGATTAACGGAAATACATACATAAATATATATCGGTACATGAATATATATATGTATGAATATATTAAACATTCATTAGCTCCACCACATGAAATTTTTTTAAATATTAAATAAGTATTCAAGAAAAAAATTTCACTTGTAAACGTTTCGACTTTCGTCTTCATCAATATCAATTTATGAAAAAATAAATATAGTTATGATGGTAGAAGTCATAAATGAGAAGAAATATTTCGTCTGATTGGTTGATCATTTGACCAATCGGCTCCCATGTCTCGCGTATTTGAAAGTTTACAAGATAATGCCAACCGTCGACAAAAAATTGTTGATATTTAAACAGTTTTTTTACAAAGTGCGTTATCATTAAAACATACATTAATTCGTGCAAGTTAAATCTTACTGGAGATTGGCTTTTTTTGAAAAATCTGGGCAGCACCATTTGGTAGAATTGGTTCGATCTGCAGGACAATCACCACTGAAATAAACCAATGCAGAGTTAATTGATAAACTAAACTTATAAACGTTTTAAACTCAACATTCTGTTATGTTAAAAAGTATATAAACAACAAAATCCATTGAGATATGGATAGAATAATGTCAAATATTGGTGTTTTTAATTGCAGCAATAAGTAGAACTAACAGTTTACAAAATTATTGCGATCGCACGGTGAATGACCTGAAAAATCGACAAACATCTTCATTAAGACAAGAGACACATTCAGCTTCTATTGCAACGTGGACACAGGTTGTGCAATAGAATGCTTGTTTCTGGTTGTAATCTGAAACATCCATGAATCATGCTACGAATCGCATCTCTGTTTATGACGCAGCAACATTAGAAGAGCGAAGTAATCAATTGTTCAAAATAGATGCAGTCCTCGCCAATCAAATCTACATATCAATAAGGTAACAGAGAAACAAGCGCACACATCTTACAATGGATTTATTGTTCAATGAAGAAGTAAAGTGTGTACGATTAACGTGTGAGAGCAATGTTACAATGACTAGTTTATTCGAAGTAGCTGAGTGCTTGGTGTAACGGCAGTAAAATGATTTCATGGCCAGTCCACTCGTAGAACCATGCGTTAACCCTTTCATCCCTGGACGGTCCATATTGCCCAATGACAAACACCGGAAAACATTATTTTTCAAGGGGTTAAGTACAAATATTGTAAATGTTCTGATGACGATTTTCTATAATAGTTCACGCTTTCACTCAAGTTATTTGACTACGCTACCCCCTGAAAAGCGTAGAAGTATATGGGTTTTAACAGTTAACTGAAAATTAATCCGGGTGCGAAAGGCTTAAGCTACCATTCTTATAAGATAACTCTGTACCATTTCAAAACTTTTCATAGAACTCTATCTTTGTGTACAGCATTAGGCTGAACACACTGGCCATGCTAACTCCTACATAGAACAACTCTATTACTCTCTTAAGATTAAAGTAAGTCGTAATTATGCTACATACCAGCCTGATTTCTTTGGCTCTGTATCCAATAATGCCCTGATCAGGTAAGCAATGCAAGAAGACAAAAACAACGCAAACCGGAGACCTTGCCATCGTATACCTGAAAAACAAAGAAAAAACATTGGAAATTTGCATGCACATTCAACAATCAAGATTTAAGAGAGGACAATAATATCTAGGAGAAATCTCAGTCGGCTTTAACGTTCCAAGAAATTTAGCCCCACTATTTCCCTCTAATCACCCTCCAATCTTTCTCTCTGGTACAGCGGTCGAGGTGTAGGAGAGATCTAAAAGTCACTGGTTTGGATCCGTGCTTTGGCTATATACGAGGATACACTTGCGCATAAATTGGTAACATAAATTGCGCCTCCCTCTAATCAGGGATACAAATGGGTACCTGATTTGTAGTCATGAACAGTGGCTACATCATTATGTATGCTGTTTGCATAACAACGAAAGTAAAATGGAATGGCGATGGAATAGCTTCAAAGTATAAACTACTAGCAAGGAGTAAGAAACTCAATTGACCCATCAATTCAAGACAATTTGAAAAAGTCTGAAAACTCTTTAGTTTTCAACTTTCATAAATATAACTCTTAAAAAGAACAGCATCAATATATCCTTTATATCCTTAGATTCATCGTGAATATAACTCTGTAATAATTCTAAATTTAACTTGAGAGATTATACATAAAAAGAAATGATGAATCAATTTCAAACAAAATCAAAAACCAAGGTTAGTAGAAGGGGGCACGTTCACGATGTGTTTCTGATCCTTCCAGTTCCAAAGACTCAAGTGCTGAGTTGATTCATCGACAATTTTGAGGGGATGTGGTGCTGATTCTCACAATCAAGATCCATGTGATGAGATGAGTCAATAGTTTGTGTTTTTATCGCTTTTTCTTGTCTCCTTGATAAAATTTCCGCAAACCAGTGATTCATTTTTCAAGCAAGAAATAACGATTTTAAGATTTAGGACACAGACCGAAGATTTTCTTATCAATTTTATCGGTATGCTTTCTTTGAATTCTATTTGAACACATTGATTTAAAAAACAAAGGAAGAAGAGTTTGATTTAATATAACAAAAAAGCCGAACTGTACTGTATATGCACAAATTAGAACATATTTGGGTTAAAATTCCAGACAATCTGATCAATAAAGTATTAGTTAAAACATGTTCAATGAGCTTTGTTAACGAGAGCAACCAAAAAGCCTTAAAAAGCGTATTCAGATTAACCTTAATTTCATTAAAGGAGTTTGGGTTTTCATAAGACATGATAGTACGGTTAGTTTGATTTGGAAAGTAGAAGGGATTTAGTGCAATGTACTTGATGCGAAGAATCATGTCAATCAATCAATCAATCAATCAATCAATCAATCAATCAATCAAACAATCAGATGAATAAATGAATAAATGAACTTATCAAGCATTGTAAAAAAAGCACAACAAATATTAAGAGAAAATTCCTTCTCTTCTTACTTGACTTGTGATTTGTTATAAATAAGTTCTTTAATCTTTCCCTAAATGTCTTTTCATGAATGTAATATTTCACTCGAACACTGCAAACAGATCAAAACAAGTGATTACTCTTTCACACAAATAAAGAATTACTTTTATCATTTGATAATTTTCATGCTATTCCTTAAGAAAACAAAGTCTGGTATTAAGTATCATCTTTTTAAAACTATTATCAAAATACGTATGCCGGATTCAAACATCAGTTATGTGAAATATGAATACATAATTATCATCTGGCCACATTTACTGTGCATTCCTGCCGCTCTGTTTTATTCCTTATAACCATTATTTATATACATCGTTCCATGTATTCCTCGAGAATCTTGTGGGCAGCCTGTTATTTTGTCTTCTTCTTCTTCTCTAGTAAAGTTGTTGAAAAGTTGCGATATCTTTGCAGCATTTGAACAAATTGCATAGATTTCCCATAGCGTAATATGATCAGAACAGTAAGCATATCAGGGACCCAGATTTGCTCTCAAGGAACCTATGAGGATTCATGCATGCAATATTAGATCAGGCCTGAGAGGCATTTACGATCTCTGAAACCAGAATGTTTTGGAAAGCTATTTACTAAGGGTTTCTGCTCGATGGACTTCATGAGAAAAATAAAGGAAATGAAAAGCTAAATGCACAGTGAATCCATACTAACAGTCAGTTTTGTGTCATTAAGCAGTGAAACATGACAAATTTCTCAAGATAACGTAATTTAAGCTGAGCATTGATCGTCAATTTAAAATGGTTTCAGCTGTGAATATTAGCATTTTGCTCGCATTTCACGAAATCATTCCGCAAGATGTTCCACCAATTACGTAATGACCAGTACATATTTTTCTTTCAGAATATTTTTCACTGAGTGTTTTCAAACAATCCTCCGCACAAGTTTGACATTTTTTCAGATTCAAATTCACTATTTTCTTCTCCTTTTCAAAATATCGCTAAGAAAAAAAACACTGACCAATACTCTAAAGTTTTATTTATGATTTAAACAAAGCAAAGTTAATCCAAAACCAAAGACAAGGGTTTATTATTTTTATAGGTTGCGAAAGTTATGACGCGAAAAAGCAAATGGTGTCATATGATATGATCAGAGCCGACAAAAAATTGCAAAGATGAAATAGCATTTTCAAAACTATCATGACTGACTTATGAATGTGAATTCTAGCTGCCTTGAGTTTCCTTTGTAAAATAAGTTAAAAGTTTATAAATCAAATTATCCATTTGTTAAAATGATAGTGTTTAGCATTGGGTTCTAACAGATTCAATTCCAAAATGCTTTATAACTATCAAATGTTGTTCATGATATCAAGTTAGCAAATCGAGTAAAAATTAAAAAATTAACTCATTGAAATCTAATAAAGATTTTATGAAATTTCACAGCTGTGATTTTACAAGAAAATTGGAACTGAAATTTTTAGAAATTAAAAACAAATTAAGAACAAATTAAAAGTTTATTTTTTGGCATGTTTTATTCTAGGTCTGTTCTATAACGACTGGGCGAGGTGAAAAGATTGAAATGGGAATTTATTTAGATTAAATTTTAATTTTCAGTTTATTCAAATTTTCTAAAATGAAAACAAAAATGTGGATTAATTCCTCTTAGACTTAGGGAATAAATATTTCTTAAAGCTATCATTTATATCAATATATAGTCAAATATATTTCCTTTAATTCATACTTTTACTGTTTTATAGTTTGTCATATGACCCTTAAATACTTCGTCAGTACTTTAAAAATAAACACTTCTTTGTTGGCATAGAGAGAGGGATACCAGCAAAATGTTACGATGAAATCATCTTGCACAAACGTGATTATGTTTTCAGTTACGTTGTAGCGACATTTTAGCGATAGTTTCATTAACGTTAAAGCAGCATTTAATCGATATTTTCAGTTACGTTTTAGCAAAATTTTAGCGACATTTTAACGATATATTTTCGGTTATGTTCAAGCCAAATTTTAGCTATATGTTCAGTTACGTTTTAGCGATATTTCTACGCCTTTTACAAAAAGAATCCGGACAGAAACTTCGCCATAACGAAGCTAAGACGCTTCTTGCTTGTAACCAATAGCTACATTCAGCAAGCAATAAACACAGCTTTGACATAGTTGCGAGCTGGCGATAATATGTTTGCTCTTTTACTTATGAAACGTAGTTTAGCTAGGTATTATTGACATTTTCAATATATCAAGAGCAGCCTCTTCGCTTACAAAAATTCCTTGAGCATAAGTTTTTTAATCAATGTATTACGTGATCTGTGAAAAATAAATTCTCTTAGTTAATTATTCTGAGTTTACATGCTACGGCTAACACATTTACATTTTTACATATTACGAAAAACACATTGGATAATTTATTTCGATATTTTATTAATATAATAACCATATTTGTGATTGATAAAATTGTAGCTACCACGAATCAAAACACAATTTCTCATTACAAAATTGCAGTTCTCATGCAATTTTCATTAATATTTTGGATCAGTGACAAAGCAAATACACTTACGTTTCCTTTTCTTCAGAGTTTCTTTCAGTCGTGATAATATTTCGAAGTTTGTACCTGGAATCATGAACAGAATGATCAGTATTTTCATTTCTTTTATCTTCAAAAAGTGCTGCTTCTTCATCTGCAGTTTGGATTTTCAGTTTTGGTACTGGTAAAGTGTGCCTTGCAAAACTTCGCTTATTCTGCATTATAAAATCTCCCAATAAAATGTGGATATTCCGGCAATCGGTTAGAATTATAACCAAAATTAATCGACTCCGTAGCCAGGACTAGATCGCATTGCTAAACAAACACTGCCTTCAATTCGCAAACATTCCTAGAAACATCAATGCTTGGTTGTTCAATGTTTCTTCCTTTTTCTCAGCAAATCGCAAATAAAGTGACCACAAATACCCAAAACAAAGGTATGACACGAAAAATATTAGCCTTTCTTTCACGAGAAACTTCTTTAGTAAATGAATCGCACAATGCCCATTAGAAACACTTTATAGCAGCACAGGCAAAATTCTAGTCTGTTTTCAAATAGGGCAAGTTTATTATAGTGTTAGCAGTACAAATGTTCAGAAGAAGTCCGCCAATTAATTATTTATACACTATAACCTCGTCGAATCACGATAGTTTGAGTTCTTAGCAGCGATAACAGAGTCAAACCAATACTTTATGCAAAATTAGTATTCAATACTGAAAAAGGTAAAATTTCAATGATGGAAACAAACTAAGGAATTGAAGACAACAATCCTTCGCGAAAGGCAGATTTAAGAATAACAAGATAATGAATAGCATTCATCAATCTCTAGACATTGGCTCAAGAATGACATGATCTTTGCCTGTAAAATTGGATCAGCAGAAACTTGAAACGAAAACTTCAAAATAAAGGGCCTTGCTAGAAACGTCTTAACACTGAACACGGCACATTACGTTGCTTTTATAGCCACTGTGAACAGTCTTCGCCACGAATACTTTCTTAAAGCAGGTGGATTTTTAAAGAAGAAATCACTTTATGCATCCAGTGTTGCAAATAAATCCATGAAATGACACAGAGCGGCAACGTAAAACAAATCTATCATTGAAGACATATCTTGATTGTTACATGCTTCCAATGTTTGTTTCAATGACATTTTCCACTTTCCATTATATAATAATCTAAACAGTCTCAGCCAATAAACTCTTGGTTAGTTGAAATGAAACACTTTTTATCATCCAAAGACATACAGAAAGTATCCTTAAGCAAGGTTTAAAATCCCACATAAATGCTGCATGTTATGTTGCTTGTCAATAGTTTTGAGACTTGCTGGCCTTCTACTGTTTGCCGACCGCAGTCACTGACCCACAAGCCACAGCAACTGGTCAAAAAATACGAGGGAATGTTTGCCCATCTGGCCTATCTGTGTCTCGGAGTCAAGGCACCGCAATACGTTCCTTTGTTTTATTTAACAATTATGACAGGTTGCAGGGTTAGCGTGCAAACTAGTTTACATTAATGAAGATCATGGCATTGTCATAAACAGTCGTATGATAGAATTCTCGCATAATAATGACGCGTTTCCTGTGAGTTGCCTCAACAGGTTGCCCCAATCAATGTTGCTATACACATGCATTAGAACACCTGGCAATCCCTATTATGTGTATATGAATGAAACTACATCTGAACATTTGAATGGAATTCAGGTCTGACAGGTATTTGATAGGTAGATAAAATGATGATGATGATGATGATGATGATAATGATGATAATGATGATGATGATGATGATGATAATGATGATGATGATGATAATGATAATGATGATGATGATGATGATGATGATGATGATAATGATGATGATGATGATGATGATAATGATGATGATGATGATGATGATGATGATGATAATGATGATGATGATAATGATGATGATGATAATGATGATGATGATGATGATGATGATGATGATGATGATAATGATGATGATGATGATGATGATGATGATTATGATGATGATGATTATGATGATGATAATAATGATGATGATGATGATGATGATGATGATGATGATGATGATGCTGATAATTATGATGATGATGATGATGACATGTGCATAATCATATTTGATAATTATTCTCGACCTGGTTGTAACCTTTTTAATCTTTATTGAATTATTTCCAGATTACCCATGCATTAAATGTGTTAATTCTAACAACGGATTTAAAAACTGCTCAAAACATTAATAACTTATCAAATTCTTCAATAAAACCACGCTAATGGGATAAATTTTTCCAAATTTGAATAGCAACTCATTGCTTGAAAGTGCTTACAAAAAATACATTTGCTTTGGACTAGTTACTGCGGCTTTTGAAGTCGAACATTTCTGATGCTATGCGAAAGTGACTGAAAGATTCGTGTAGGTGATTCCATCCACCTCTACATCTTGCTTAATGGATGGAGTTTGGTAGCCCTCAAAATTTATAGACGAACTGAAGCAGGCCATTTAACTCAATAGAAAATGAGAGCAAAGATAAATCCAGATGCCATGTCAACCCTAGAATGCAAATCTTCTCATACTCAACAGAAAGGGTGTTGTTCCACGTGGATAATTCTCTGTTGGTAGGGTTATCATGTGACTATAACGGTTTCCTTGATGCAACTGAAAGCATGGTGATTTATGACAATTGATTGAAATTCCCAGAAAACAAGAAACATGGGGTATGAAAAGAGGTATTTGAAGATATTAGAAACGTTCCCAGCTTGTTCAAATAAAAAAAAATCAAATCTAAAATAAGGCATTTATAAACATAGGGCAAACTTTTGAAGTCTCTATGTTTTCAGCTTTATCACATGTTTGTTCAACACTATATTCAATGTTCATGCCATTTCGTGTTTTTGCTCTTTTATCGTGTTCGTGTTCTTATTGCAACCAAGCGCATTATACGTTTGCATACGTGTCATATTCGTCCAGTCGTGTTCTTCGTGTTCGAGCTTATTATTATGCCATGCTCCTCTGTTTGCTATATTCGTGGCCTTGATTCATTATCCTGTTCGTATTCGATTGAAAACCGGTTGAAAATTTCACACAGATCAAAAAAAAGATGGTCGCCCCGTAAATTTGCAGCTTGTTTCACGGGAAACGCCTTCAACAGATCAATAAAATAGGCTCACATTTACAACAGAAAAACAGAGCAATTAGAGCCGGGGCTTTGTAATGAAGTCAAAAGTATGCGATAAATGAGTTTTAGTTGTCGGAAAGTTGTGAGAAAGTTCTAAAAACCATCTGAAAACCAAAATCTCAAATGTTATGAAGTATCGGCAAGCAGCTGCCGATTTGGTAATTAATTGCAGAGGAGATTGCCATAGAACAGCTGATTCTTGCAGCATATCGATGCAGAAAAAAGGCAACACTGGGTTAGAAAATCAAGCATGCCAGAAGGAGTGGGCATCAAAAACATATACCTTTGCATAATAATAACGTTTTATAAAACAATCGATGTGTCTAGGGAAATGATTTCTTGATCTTGAACCTTGCCAGCCATCAGAAATACGAGATACAAGTTTGATTGGTCAATTCATAGACACAATAAAAACAATAATACAACAGGTATTTTGATTGGTACTTTGGTGGGAATGCCGAGAGCATTTCAAAACTCAGAAGTGGAGGAAATATCTAAAAGGGGGGGGGTTCCTAAAAAGTTAGAATGACCATAAATACGCCACAATTTTACATTTATATTTATATTTTATATCAATCTAGATTCTATATTGACTTGTGGAAAGTGACATTGAAGCGAAATTCACCTGCGCATCTCATGATTCAAGAAATAAAAGGGTGCAAAATTAAAGGGAACAAAATAATTGGGAACGAAATGAATAATGATTGGATTGAAGTTAATGAAAGAAGTTGAATGGGTCCTTAGGATTTTGCTAAGTTAACATCGAGTTTAACCAGCTACTGGAAGATTTTGTCATTGATATCTGGTAACTAGATGGAATATTGGTGTAAATAGCATTAACTATATGCAGAGTTTAGTATTACAATTAACAGTTACATATAAATATACTGTATATGCAATAATTATAAAACGGCCGAGTGTTCAGAAGCTAGTGTTAATGCGATCATATTCTCAGCATTGTGGCAAGAGATGAAGGTTGCACATTATGAAATAATCCTACAGCTGATCACCAAAGTCCTGTTTTTGTCGGAGTGATGTGGTTGATGATCGCGAATAATTATGCACTTTCTTGGAAAACCCGGCATTGATCGATAACTTATTTTGATAAAAAATTATGAGTTGTCAGTAATTCACCAAGAACTTAGAAAACTTGAGAGTAATTTACAGATCTGTGAGTAGACACGCGAGGCTAGCAGCATGCGAAATCGGTGGATTGAACTTGTTTATGTAACAAACTGTTACCAACTGTGCGCAGATTATATTGTCTATGGGCATGCTTATCGATGTAAAAGGGAGTCGCCCTGTTTCATGGTCAACTAAAAAGTGAATTGTCAGAAACAGATTAAGCGTTAGAAGTCTATATGCTTGAATCAAGAATTTAAATGGTAGATAACCATAAGAATAGTAACCAGTGAAAGGTGACAGCATCAAACTGTAAACAAGCCAAGCACGGTCAGGCAATCAGGCGAGAGAGGTTAAGAAAGCGTCTTACCAATTGCTTCTTCCTCTAGCTGAAGAGTAAGCTGCCTTGGAAGTTGATGCCTGCGCCATGATATGCAACCACGAAAAGAACGGAGGGAGTAAGTAAGAAGACCTGCTAGAACACATGAGGAGACAATTAAGCCGAAACAAAACACATCTACCTGCCCTTTTGACACAATAAAAGAATGGTCTGATGATAATTGCACATTGTTCGGCATATATTGCAGAAAAATTGACCCACAGAACATAAATGAAGTCACAATCTCAAGTTAATTTCTATTAGGAACTCTGAATTAAAATATTGAAATAATTCTGATTGCCAGAAGCAGCTGTATTTGACTTGAAATGATGAAATGATGAGCAAATAGATCTAAGAATGTTTACATTCAACCTTTGCTACATAAAAAAGGTTTAGAAATAGAGAAAAATTAAGCTTCGATGAGACTGGAAACCCAACACATTTACGACATAATCAAATAATAGTTAAACTGTCTCCTTAATAAAATATCACTTGACCAATCTCTCATGCTAATACCTCACCGCTGAGTCGGACAAAGAGGTTCCCTGGAACGCAACTGAAAGCATAAAGGAGGTGCATCTGATTGGATGAGAAATAAACATGAGGAATAACAAACTTAGAATGAGGCAAAAGCAAACGATGACGGTTGTTGTATGTTTAATTGGCTACATTTAAACGAGCAAAACTGAATCGGACTAAACTGGATCCGATCTCTTTTTGGTACGGATACGCCTTGCGTTTACACGAGATGTCGCAGATCTGATCCAGTTCTGGTCCGCTATCCGACCTACGTCTGGATCTCTTTCAAAGTAGATCCAGTTTAGACCCGATCTTTTTTTGCTCGTGAAAACGTAGCCTTAAGTATAACAATTAATCGTAAAAGACTAATGAACAACACAACACACCATGTTTGTCATATCAAAACTGTTTCAAACGTCTTCTCACTAATACTTAACAAAAATACTTGAAATTGAGACAAGTTACGTCACATGGTATATTAAACAGTGCTACATTGTCAGAGCTAGAGTTAGGCATTGTTTATTTTCATCTGTGTTAAGTTTCGACTTTAGGGTTGCATTCTAATGATAATTAATCGATAAATGGATCAAATCTTGACATCTCGCTGCATTTGAGGTCGATTTCTCACCGGCAAACGTTTTTTAAGTATAATGCAGTAGCAAATGACACATCAGACTAATATCATTTTAAAACTGTCTTCAACTTTGATAGCTATCACTATGTGGCATTGCCTAGATTAAAATTTTAAAACTCGTTTAGTCAGAATTGAATTTGCAGGTTGAGAATGAATGATGAGTTGATCAGGGTTGATTTACAGAATGAAAAGATTCCAATTAATTATCAATCCCTTCTAAATGCTTGGAGTGGTTTCACTGCTAATCCTTACTTTGCATTATTCTGAACATAATTCAACCAAAACTATCCTTTCTCTGCATAAAAAGTTCATTTCGAGCTGATCTCGTAGGAATTATTACACAAGAAACCAGCCGCAGCGGATAATCCTCGTTAAAAACACAAAATCTCTGTTCGATTGGTTGTTTACTATGCTCAACTGGTTTTTAATACGTAGCATAACAGAAAATACAACAGCAAAGCAGGTGAATGTCTCACAGTATCAACAAGACGCAAACAATACTGAAATGCTTCAAATAACATTGTGCTGAGTAACACCCGCATTATAAGCAGCCTTCTCATAATAAGTAACACTGTAATTTAATCAGCACAAAGATACAAAACCCGATCAAACATGGTCCACCGAGACCCGGATACTTCTCACGTGCATCATTCCTTGTTCATTATTCATTAAATTTAAAGGAATAATTACTTCATTAACTTAAAGAGATCTATCAACCTAGGTTGACTAATACCACATAATTTTAACAGCTTTAATTCCTATCATCATTTGACCAATCGGTCTCACATTTTCCCTTATCGCATTGATATGACTGATCCACTTGGTCATTGGTGTTTGACTTTGATTATTCATTGCCCGCTGCATTCATTGTACCTCAGATTAATTCGGAAAACCTTGAACAGCTTATGTAGAAACCAGTATTCGGGATGACAAGCGGGATGTCTCATCATTGACCCAAAAGGGTTATGAACTGTGCAGATAAAGATGATGAGGTGGCTGCCCACAAATCTGATATCATTTCATCTGCGTACAAACTCATTATTTCTTATTAATTGCTTCCCGGTACAACCTTGAGGCTATTAAAAGACCACAAATGACAAACCAGAATTACAACGACTGAAATATGACATTTTGTGATACTTTGGATGATTAAAATCTTTATTATTTTATACTCAAGTGTTGGAAGATGCTTTTTGAGAGAGTTTTTAATTAGAATCAAACTATTTGGAAGATAGAATCATCAACATAGAGCATTTGAAATAACACTCTGTTTACGAAATGAAAGATGCAATTCTCATTTAAATTACTTATTGACAAGTTACCCAGCTGAGTAAACTTCAAAATACAACCAGTTTATGCAATAAAATTCAGATTGAATAGAAATTAAAGTGCATCAAACGCCTTCCTGATAATAAATAGATTAACAATGAGGAGTCCCTTTAGCTTAAAACTTCAATTTTCTGTTTTAGCATCAACATCTGTTTTTGGAAAGTCTTAGATAAACAAATTTTAATTGCACTTTAGGAATAAAAGACAGTCTATGTCCCTACAAAAATTCATCAAGCTGTAAAGGATCAGGTTGGAACATTGTTTCAAAAATTAAAGAATTAAAAAACGCACTATGATATGCAAGAAATTGTGAGATTGGAGAGGAAAACACTGATGAAGGAGGTGAAGAAAGCGAGAGCTATTGATATGAGCAAGAATGGTTTCTAACCGTTGCATAACCCATTAAATAGCCTTGTATGCAACGCTATAATCATTAAAGTATCTGACCATAGATGAAGATTAGGAAGTCAGCAAAGATAAAGAAGGTTTTGCAATTTGCAACATCGTTTCATTGCTTTTGAAGGAATTAAGGCTGGGCAGCAAGGACTTTCTGTAAGTAAAATTTCATGTAGAGCAAGCAAAACAGAATTTTGAAATAGTTAGTTATTTGCAGGAAGGAAATTGGGCATTTGAGAAGCAATTGTTGGAATCAAAGTATTCAAAAATGATCAAAATTTGCAGTAGGAAAGCATCACAGATTTCAATTTGTTCTACAAACTGTAGCTTTTCAATGGAATTAGTTAGTAAAAATCATTTAGATGCCATGAAAAGGAAATTAAAACAGAGAAGTAAATAAAATCCCAGATTTGCACATTCGTGTAAAAATAATCTGTAGAATTTTCAGCAGTTTTTTCTGCCTTTGCAGCGATTTTAAAATGATTTGTTTTTGATCGCGTATTTACCTGTTCTTCTGCAGGTTATTTCAGAAACAATCCGCAGAACATAGCAACGGCTCAAACGCAATATTCTTCCTGAAACCAAATTCAAAACAACGCGTTTCATAAAATAGACTACCAGCAAAGGACAGAACAAAAGATTCTGAATATTGAATACCTGGGATCTTCCGCCATTCTCGGAGGCAACGGTGAATGCAAGTATGGAATGCCGCTTTTCTTAAACTTTTCTTGATAAATTCCAAAGTTATCTTGAAATGGAATTCTTTTATCCATGATTTGAGCGATTGCTAGCGTAAATGGAGCAACAATGCCTCATGACAATCTCATTTTACTCAACAACGAGCTCTGCATGTTGACTTTGTTTAATTCGATTCATACTGATCCATCGTTAAGCGATCAAGCTACGCACCTGCCATCCTCTGAATACTCGATGAGCCAGACTATTTTCATACAATTAAAACGAACGTGCAGCTTATTCTTGCCATACAAAATGGCATCTGCGATCAATGAATTACTTTCTCATATGTTAACATCAATAAAACAGAAATATATGAGATTGAAATCCCCACTCTAAATATTGAAACTTCTGACTAGAACGCACAATAAATTGCATAACACTTCGTCTTCATCGTGCTCATAATCATTCACAACATAGTATTGAAAACAGTGATGAAATGAGAAGTTTCTCTCGCTTGCTACTCATCTCATAGACACTAAATCACATTGGAGGTATATGAAAACAACACCGGCTTTATAAAAACAGTTCTATTAATGTGAAAGTAATTAAGGCTGGTTGCAGGTGAATCGGATGATTACAGACGGTCTGAAAATTGAATAAATTGGTTGCTTTCGATTTGTCAGAAATCGATGAATATTGGGCTGGTACCGGCTCAAAACAGTGGCTGAAAAAGCGGAGGAGGGAATCGAGAAAATCGTGTTTAAGAATAAAAGTTTAAGCCCAAGAATCTTGGATCATAATCATGATAATCCTGATGATCAGTTTAACTTAATCCGAAATCTGTAACCATCTTAAGTTGAAGATCATTGTTTAGTTGAATCGATGGAATTACTTAAGAATCATATGGTGATGATCATAACTTGGCATCCAATTTAGCAACACTGAAGCGCTATTCCATCATGGCATTTTCACATGTAAAATCAATTTAAGTGTATGCAATAGTCATTGCCAATTGATTCATGATGTAACCTTCCTGTGTTTCGTATGGCCACTGGTGCAATCGAGAACCCACTTGGCCACTTGGGAATGTGAGTGATTAAGGTTCTTGTCTTTCAAAGGCTATGTCTAATCGGGCGCTATTAAATCGGATTTCTCTCCACTCGGGCTAACGGGCCATTTGATAATATTTTGAAAGATTGTCCCTAAACAACCTCGGTACAAAGCAATGAATCGCGCCTGTGGGTAACTCAGCTATGCTGTATCGTCGATTAACCGGACATCTCGACAAGGAACGCTGCCCTCTACCATCCTCCGCCGTTATCACAAGTTCAGCCTTATTTTTCGTTTTTGCTCCTCGATAAATTCATCTATATATATAATAGCTATTTCGCATTAAAGAACTTGGAGTTCTTTTCTGCTTTAGCAGCATCATAAACGTCATTCACCAGCGTCATCCAGCTCTATGTTTTTGTTCTTCAAAAAAGTCGTCTACATAGTTGGGAATTCATTTTGACTATCAGATTTCTACCAATTACAGACTGGGTAGTAACTTAAATAGGTGATAAATATTTTTGCAATTAGGGTTTCATTGGTACCAACAATAACCATACCATGGCCAAATCGTGCCACAAGGAGACTATTATTCGTTATTTGTTTTGCATTGTCTGCCAAAATTGAACAATTTCTCAGCTTAAATGTTGTGAGTATGGAGCGGATTATAAGGGACAGGAAAATTCGATAAAACCATGATAAGGATGGACCTTTAGCTTTCTACGTCAATACTCAAAAGAGAGAAATATCTGACCGCACGGGGTTTATATCTTTAGTCGAATCGATTTCATAAAATGAAGGATGACTTTGGAAATTTAAAATTTCTCTTAAACCTAATTTCGCATAACCTTTCTTTGATGTTGATTCTAAATTCAATGATTTATTTAATCATTTCTTTTACACTGATTATGTCATTATTGTTATTTCCCGTTCCTTCTAAATGAGACAAAAATAAGCATCATCTTCAGAATTCTACCTTCAGTTGCCAGATAACTTTTGAAATGCTCACTTTGGAAACCCTTTTTATAGCTCCCCCTCAATTTCAACCTCAAAATGAATTGTCTCTTGGGTACCTTTCTGTTTTTTTCTCATTACCAATCTCTGCAGTTTTATATTATGCTCTGAAAAGCCTCTATGTCCGGGTGAAATATAACTAACAAATTACAAATAATACTTTTGTTGTATTTGCTTCGCATTTCTGCCACTTTGCGTCGCTCCTTATATCTATTATTTACATTCATCATCGCAAGCATTCCTCGAGAATCCGGTAGACAGCCTGCTATTACGCTCTGTACTTTTCTGGTTAAATTCCAAAATAGCCTTTGATGTCGCAATTATCAAATTTTCTCAAGATCTTTTGAGACCTGGGGAAACTTAATGATCAAAAAATCCCCAAAACATTCTCATGAGGTAACATATTTATCGTTTTGATCACATTCTGAGCGTTTCAAGAGAGCAAGAGAATTCGGATTGCTAAAACAGCTGTCAATCCCGGTTTTAGCGCATGCTTTAGTTGAACGATGCAACATTGGATAAAAGTTGATAAGGAAACGCTGAACATTTTTAGAAGCTTTTATCATGCGAACTAGATCGACATAACGGTGCTTAGATGTACACCATTAAGAGACATAATAGATTTTTGAAATGATAAAAAAGGCTTTTGAAATTATAACTAACTTTATTCGTTACTTCATTAAATGCAGGTGGTGGCTGCTGATAACTACAAATGCTGACAATGAACTGACGTTGAGTTAATTACGCCATCAAACTTCATGTTTCGTAAATTTAACAGGTGCTTATAATCAGCTATCTCATTTGATGTCATTCAACCTTTTTACCAATTAGAATTGTTATTAAAAACATTATCATTGCGGGAAGCTTTGTCTCATGCAGATCATATGCGGAACATCAACAACCACAATTGGTTTCATAAGCAAGCAGTCAAGTAAGTAAGCATGCAAGCAAGCACGCAAATAAGTAATCAAGCAATCAAGCAATCAAGCAACCAAGTAAGCAAGTAAGCACGCAAGTAAGCATGCAAGTAAGCAATCAAGCAATCAAGTAAGTAATCACGCACGCAAGTAAGCACACAAGTAAGCAAGTAAGTACGCAATCAAACAATCAAACAATCAAGCAATCAAGCAAGCAGGAGACGAAGCAAGAAAGTAAGCAAGCACAAAATATTGACTGTGGAAAAGGTGAAAAATGTTAGTGGCCCTGGTTCCAAGACAACGATTCATCAAAAGATTCGCAGCGAATGGAAATGAAAAATTAAAGCATGAGAAAAAGACAACTGCGGAAATGTTAAGGCAAGACAAGCTGTAAAAAACAATAAAACTTGTTCACCAAAACAACGTTTTATTTCTGTTAGATTTCAAAAAGTGGCAATCAAACACTAGTTATGATTTGAAGAAAGTAAAGACACCTTTTCTTGACTCTTTTTCGATGTAAGACAAGGATGTAGGACAATTTATTCATGGATTTCTTACAGCAAAAGAGTTGATCATGGCTTGCTACATAAAAGTGAGCAAACACAAATAAGTGTCTTTGACGCTTTGTTTTCTTAAACACCTGTCTCATTTGTTGGTCTTTTGACGTAAAGAGTTTATGAGTAATCTTTGCGTAAATGTCGAATTCAAAGCTATTTGATATGTCTTTTTGACGACGGAGGTTACAGATGAAATAACACCATCTTGATTGTCAATGAATTTCACCATCCATCAGATCAACAAGTGGTGTAAAATAAGAAAAGCAAAGTAGAACAAAAAGATGTGAAAATGAAGACTGAAATTTAACATACCTTTGTTCTTCTTCGCCATGAGGGTTAGTTATGACAATTGAACTGAAAAATAAACATTTGAAAGTTTAAGTTATCAACAAATATTTTTCATCACTTAAAAAGTAGAGTAGAAATAACTACAGTGTACTTTGTTTGCACCATATACAGCGGGAAAGGACATTGGGTCATCATTATATCCCAACTGAAAATGGTGTTTCCTATTTAACATGTTTACATTAAGATAAATAAAGCTCATCTCATATCAGATGTCCCATGATTAAAGGAAATAAGAATGTAAAAAGAAAGTACTAAATGTCCCGAAAAACTATTGTAATTATATAGATTGGAAAATTTCAAATAACAAATAACAAAAAATATTGAAAATACTAAAATGATTGCACTGGAAGACATATACATTATAACTCAACGCACTTAATTTGTCAAACAGTTCATGCTAGCAACTTTTCAAAAGGTGCTTCTCGTAAAATGTCATAGGCTGGGCCTTATTCCACCATCAGTGGATACTTAGCCCTACGCTTTACAAAACTACACAAGCTCAGTGTTACATAACAATGTAATCTAAGGCTTTGGAGGTGGAAATGAGGAACCACGTGTTGAGATTCGACTGACAACGAAACGAATAGCTCAGAGGGGGGTATGAATGACGAGTCACAGTTTTTGAACATTTGCTCAAAATGGAAGAAGATTAAGTTGAGATATGCTAATTTCGGCGGATGGTTCATTGATCGATTCCAAAAGAGAGAAAAAAGACCAACTAAAAAGTTGATTGAAGCAGCAGGTGCAAGAATTTCAGGCGTTTTTACGATTCTTACGAGGCACGAGTTTCGAATTATCGACAGCGCGATATCAAGCATAATCCTTTGCAAAGTGAAAATACTGAATGAAAAACATCGAACGTGAACATTGAAACATGAAATTTAAAATATAAAAAACATCAAACTAAAAAAGCAGTATAACATAACAGATTAAAATGCTTTGCTACTTGCTTTTCAAGAAAAGAATACCTGAATGAAAACATTATTACATAATACAACTCAGAACAAAGTAGCACAGTACTATCAGGAACACAAGGGCCTTTGGAAGATTACCCCTCCACCCCCCCCCCACCTTCTCGCATTCGCTTTATTTCGTCACTCAGTTAAAGTTCTGGCAAATAAGATGTCTTCGCGAAGACCTTCTCTTCCTTGCACCCATTTTTCATCTGATTTCAAACAAGTTGAAGTTGTTTCAGCAATCAAGCAAAATAATCTAAGATATCAAATATGATAGATAACAGTTCAATTTTGTGCTTTCTATCTCACATTAGCATGCACTAAGGTCGCTTATTAGCATTTTTTTTTATATTATCTTGAAATAATCTCCGCTTTGCTACTGCTAATTATAACTCAATTATTATTCGCAAGGTTTGTAAGACATCGAATAAGTCCAACTGTTTACGTTTATCGGCTACATCACAATATACTTCAATGTCTACTGGTGAAATCTGTGTTACTGAATACCTACAAACAGGGCTATCGTTATGGGGGGCGTGGACGTTTCACAACCCCCCTGAAAAAGGCTCTGTCAACGAATCTTAGGCTGTAAGATGCGTTTGTCGATACATTTTACTATTTTGTCATTCTGCTAATTTAATATTACTTAGGTTCGCCTCCACCAATTTCAAGTCTACGGCCACACCCTACATAATATGCCACGCCCATCTTGTCGGCAAATTCCTTATCTTACACCAGTCCTGGTGACATTGGGTAGCGGCCCTCCCTCCCTACAAATACCACGTTGTTAAGGTATGATTCATGTTTGCAACCTGGTTCAGACTGTTGCTTTCCCGCTGTTCAACCCCTGTTGTCCGCAATAGAAAATTGAGAAACTGGAAGTGTTTGCAAACCAAAATGACAAATCAACATAAAATGCTTACAATTATGTTAGTAAATAAATAGTAGATAAACAAATAAGTAAAAAGATAACTAGATTAATGAAAGAACAAAAAAATTGATGAGTAAAGTAAGAAATAAGGTAATAAGGAAAAAAATAAGTAAATAAACAAATAGATGAAAATGGAAACAAAGAATATACAGTGATATTACGAATATTACATAAGGGATACGATTTGAAAAAACTTCGATTACATTCAATTTTGTTAATCAAAACCTGCCGTTTATTGTCATATAGACTTAAAATTTTTTGCGGATGGAATGACGCTGGCAAAAACAAGATGAAATAGAAAATTAAATGTGAATTCTTTGCATTTTATGCAGAACATGTTTAAATTGATATTGTTAAAGAGGATAATATTTAATAGTTAATCATCTGGTGAGTTGTCTAGAAATACATCTGAGAATTGTGCAAACATGATTGACTGTTCGACAACCGATCCCAGTGTATACAAAACATCACCAAGCCCCTTTACAAGAAAAGATGTCGCTAGGATAAATAAGGACTTCCCATCCATGCTTCTCGCTGTTATCCAATGTTTCACATTCTGCCGAGTTTCAGATGAAAAAGCATTTCAGTTGGACACAAGAATGTCCCTGCTCTCACATGTAACTGTTAGCATTTTCTGCAAAGGTATGTATTTGAAGGTAAGTGCATTTCTTGCCTCTGCTAATGTTATAATTCTTCTTGTTGTAACGATATTTTTAAATGTGCAACGAAAGCCCGGGCTGCCTAAATGGCTTGTGAACAGATGTCATAAACACAATAGTCATGGATTTGGATGGTAAAGATGTGCAACATCCCCAAATGAAAACTTGAAAAGGTAGGAAGCTGATGAAAAACGACCGAAATATCGGCATGAGCGTGTAAATTCATCCAACAATCCCCTTCGGATTTGATCAAATTAAATAACTCAAGTCATATAAAAGTGAAAAAGGTGTTTAAAAGGAAAGATAGTAGGTTATTCAGTGGATAATAAATCAAATCTATTTACCTATCGCTAATACTGGCCAAGCCAGGTTGAACATCAACAAGGGTAGCGCAAGATTTACTCATGATTTGCAAAAAGTAAACGGCGAAAATGAAACCCACTTTGACCAACAACAAGTGATAAATGAAGTTAATCCATATAGATCGTACTTATTAAAGACAACCAAGACTTCCCTGAGTACCTGTTTCATTGCAGATGATGTTATATAGAACGACGGTTGCATTTTGACAGGGGGATGCATGCATGATTAACATTCTACAGATATAAGAAGCGTGTTGCAGAAATACTCGGGTCTTCCTTGTTTAGATACGATGTGATGCTGGACGGGTGGTCATAAATTGGTAAGAAAATGGCCTCGTTATTTCCAGTTCTTATGCAATTCTTGAAAAATAAAAGACATATCCATGATATCTAGGTGATGGAGGCATAAAAAGCTGCGATAAAAATGAAACTGTAATCCATTTGAAGCTATCCTTTTCAAACTTTGTTATGAATTTTTAATTTTTTAACCACTAGAAATGATAAAACTCTTTCGTAGAGATTAAATCAAAATGTCGCAACAAATTTTTATTTTCAATGTTGTAGGAAAGAGTGGGGCAAAATTGGAAAAAAAAAACAGGAAAACGATTCAAAGCAGGAAAAGAAACAGTTGCAAGGAAATTCACTGCAACATTATGCAATACAATACAATACAATACAATACAATACAATACAATACAATACAATTCAATACAATTCAATATGATGCAATACAATACAATACAAGTCAATATGATACAATAAATTTATTACAATACAATACAATGCAATGCAATGCAATACAATACCTTCAAATTTTAGGTAACAGAGACAAATACGAGCAATGGTTTTCTCTAAGAGGTGTCTTAGATATTTGTTTTATTAGTATTATTATTATTATCATTTTTATCGTTATAAATCTAACAGAAGCAAATCCACTCTAATGATGAAACATCTGGCATCTTACACAATGAATATTCAAACACTTCGTCCCATAGATGGCCCATATGTCCCGTTTCATGCATATAGCTAGCACTTTTATATGCAGATGCTGTTATCCTTAAACGTAAGCAAAGCAAGACCTCATATCACTAGTTATATAGATGAAATTAAAGCGAATTGCAGTTTCCAGGCAACAAAAACAGAAGTAGAAAAATATTTCCAGGAGCCACATGTTAAATTTGACCGCTAAAAAGCTATCTAATTGCTAATGGTTAGGAAAATAAATCAAATTGAAAATAAATAGAAAGTTGTGGCATTTAAAACTTAAAAAAACACGTTTCGTTCTGCAAATGTTCTCCAAAATTAAAATAAGTGCATCCTCCATGGTAGACCGAACTTGAAAAAAAGGAGTAACCCTATTTTTATTGAAAACCACCAAATATGAGCAGCCTTTTAACCCCCTCCCCCCTCACCACAGCCAGTCTGAAGCCAAGACCTAATGGTGCAATGGGGAACCACCTCTACTGCCCCCTTTTGGGTGGAGTGCTCTAAAGCTTATTAAGATATAAAATGTAGCTCTGACCATTTCAGAAATCATTTTTGCACTCATGGGAAGGGGGCACTGTTTTAGGAGAAAACAAATACTGTTCTAAGCTACGGTTGATTCTGAAATCTTTCAAAAAATTCTTTACTTGATAAAAATAGAATAAAATTACAATTTATTGTATAGATAACTCCGAAATTCAATAAACGATATGAAAAGATAGCTAAGATTCAAATTTAGGGAGCAGATTGCTCGAAATAAGACCACAATCGTGGGTTAAATAAATGGAATTGAAGATGTTAACAACAACATCCCGATGTATGCATGCAAATGATATGTAAATAAAGTATTGTTTACAGAATAATATTTAAGTGTTTTGATATAAAAAGTAGTAAATGATGGATTTAATGTGGAAAATAAGACAAAGTTGCCACCTGCAACTCAACTGTGCAAGACATAGATGTTATAATCCACACCATCAGATCAAAATGAAAATCAAATTTTTCCAGTTTGGAAAAGCTTTATGCCTTCGATTTTCGAAGAGCAGATTTGAAAGCAGAATAATGAAGGCAATATCAAATTTATACTTTCAATCAATTCAATTTTAAATCAATTTTATTTGAAATCAAATTTACTTTCAATCAGTTTCATTATCATCCAATGACATTGTAAATACTTTGCTTTGCCATAAAAATGCGGAACTATTTTCTATAAAGACTTTTTCTGGCACTCGTTAGAGAATGAAATGGTGAACGACTATGATCAAAAGAAGAACATAAGTTAAAAGCTCCTCCACTGCAACCAATCGCTTTTCTGCGGCAACACGCGATGCAAGCGATAATCGAGAGAGGGCGATCTAAGGATTACCTACGATTGCTTATCGATTTAAGATAGATTTGATTCGATTCATTCTAGATTGAATGTGGGAACTTTGCAAAGCGACGAAGAGAGAGCGAATTATTCAACTAACCAACAAACAAACAAACAAACAAATAAACAAATAAACAAACAATATCAATCATTTATAAGTGTTTTTGTATTTTGCCTAATAATAAAGGACTTTTTAAGTGCTTTAAATTGACTAAAGGAATAAATTATCAATCTATTTGTATCTTTTCATTAACAATTTGTACTAATCTAAATCATTCTTTTTTTAATACAATTAGAGAGAAAAATTATTGAGATCTTCATAACTTTTTACTCCTTTAATGCGAAAACTTTTATATAGCTAACTATGGCAATCAACTTGATGACAGAACGTGACGTTTTAAGTTGATGACAGAAGTGCGATCTTCAGACAACTTGTCATATAGCTCTGCTTCTACGACATCGTGCACTATTTTTAGCAGAACGGTTAACAGTAATCTTCATAACTATGACACTCATGCTGAATTAGCCCTGCAGTTTGTGGCATTATTTGCAGGGCTAATCGACAATTTCCCCTTACCACTATTCTTCCATGGCTTTTAATGTCTGGGATGCAAGGATTATTCAATAACACTTTATCTATTTCAAGGCCCCTGTAAAGGGATTCAAAGGGCCCTTGTAAAAGAATTAAATTGGTTGGAAACAAATGATTCGTAATAATTATTTTGATCAAATATAATGAGATATATCTCAGGACATCAAGAACCGATCAAGAACCGTTTAATACCAACTCTATTCACACAGTTTCAGTAAAGCTTCTTTGTATTCGAACAGTGTGAAAATGTTTTTGAAACAAACGCATTTTTAAGCGCACTTATTCATTTATTTATTTGCCTATCTTTTTTAATGATTAGCTCCTTTGAATCCAATATCATGTAAAGTTACAATTTACCATAAAAGAATCTGAACTTCCCCACTGCACTGCATCATGCAGATGAGTATATGGAAATCAAATATGAAATTTCCATTTACGAATCTCCAGATTCAACTCCAGATTAACAGGTTAGATTTTAAAACAACAAAATAACAATGAAATTAGTCAACACAAAAATTATTGGCATCAATGATTGGCAACCTTCGATTTAAAAACGATTTAAAAACGGTTTCCCCGTAGAATATACCAACTATTGACCTATTTTGTTGGCTTCTTGATGCAAATATTTTTAAAAATTAACAAATTTTCTATTGAATTTGACAATAAATACCAAAGCATACCTAACAGTGTTTTGGACCGAATCTCCCATTTTCAGCTCTGAATGTCTCTTCCCTTTGATTGCAGTTCCAAAAATGCTACAAAAAATTACGCATAGATAAAAGTACAAATTATGCCCTACTTTTTATAGAAAGACCTGCTTCTTTGTGCCGAAGGAATGCTAAGATGGCGATGAAATGTTGATCGAATATATACAACTAAAGACATCATAAGATGAATCGAATTATTAAACTCGCCACCCGTACGCCATCTTGCATTATTGATGTTGAGACGAAAAAATAAATTTCTCAATGGTTGCTACGGGGCATCTCATAATCATTGATGCGCAGCCAGCAGATCATAACAATGAGAAAAAACCAAGGAAACATTGGAGTGGAAGAATGAAGGATGCAATGTGCTAAAACATTCAAATGCAACAAAGAAAATCAACAAAATAACTGATTTAGAAGTGCAGAAATGTGAATAGTAGTGAAAAACAGATCATGCGGGTCTGACTGTTGACTGTTTATTCAGAGATTTATGATTGTTGCTTGTTGGACGAGTTGAATGTAAAAACCAGAGTTGCATGTCAAGATGAAGTGTCAATGAAATGTAGAAATAAAACTCAAAATAATAGCAATGTTCAAATGACACTTTTGAATTGCCACAGAAGACATATTCACAACGACTAATAGTGTTTCAATAAGGTAGAAGGCAGCAACAATCATTTTGCCTTCGAATGCAAAAACATACGGCTTTGTCAATGAAGCATCATCTTTCTCAGGCATTTTCCATCAATTATCTAGTTAATTCTACATACTATCAAACATGTTAATCAATCATTATCATTTTCATAATAATTCATCATCATATATTATACGCAGTTTTTGATCGGAGGACTTTAAATCACAAATTTCGAAATACCATCAAATATCATATAAGGTACTAAGATTTGTCGCCAGAAACAAAAAATAAATATAAATAAAGCTGTTTTCCCAATAGTCATGCTTGATTGTTGATTGCTACTATCCATTGTCAGTTTTTCAGGAGCTGTTTCATTTCCTTTTTCAAGCTAGGAGTTCTAAATCAGAATCTACTTAATTCATATCATAAATTATCATATTACATCATACATTATCATATAATCTCATATTTTATAATATATGTTCTTGTAATTCTAAGAATTTAATTTCTCTCCTTCTAGACATTGACTAAATGTTTCTTATCTAAATAGCACGCGCCTTTGTCTTGAGCCAGGCAGTCAAAATACAAGGAAACTTAACAATGGGCCGGCAGTTGCTTCAACGAGAGAGGAAATTTAAAATATGCAACATCAAAGGATGACCTCGGTTGAGGATAAAGATCCAAGAAAATATAAAGATAATATTAAATAATGCAGGTGCATGAAAATGAATGGAAATTGCATGAGAATTACAAACATGGCAGTCAATTGTAGTTTGCAAAACGTCTTAATATGATTGTATTTTGCACAAAAACTTTTGTGTCTAAAAATGCCAAATTTCATCTGTAAAGAACATTATCTGTTAATAACAATTAATATCCGCAAGAACTAGATTCCCATCGCAAACAACCCACACATGAGTACCATCCATCTCTATTCCGTTAGTTTTTAGATTACTTCCATGGGAAAGCCCATTTCTAACTGTTCTAACTGGTGACTAGGTATCTGGTATCTTGGTGGGATGAGCCACCTTGATTCTAACCTATAATGCCGAGTGCTAAGGTGGCGCGTAGTATAACGTTACAGTTACAACGAATAACTCATTGATAACGTCTCTTATTTAGTTATCACACGCAACATTGCTCATTTTTCTGTTGGTGGTTGTTAACTGGGAGGGAGAAGGCAAAATGCTATAGTAAAGGGCCCCTGACGAGTTTTGAAAATTTGGAGGGGAGCAAACATTGATGGTGAAAATTTTCTATGGCACAACATGATGAGATAACTTTTTGGGCTGAAAAGTGGAATGGCCCCTTCCCCCCTCCCTCGTCATCGGATGCCCTGGGATAGTCCACTCGTGGCACCGTGAATTTGTCTATCAAACCATTCCTATGCGCTTCTCATTACATCAGGATTATATGATAAGGTCTATCCAATTTGTTCTAATCTCTATTTAAAATAAAATGCTAAGCAAGACTTAAATGTGACAAGTAAAACGAGTAACCAACACGTATGAACAGAAAACGTAAGGAATATTACTCAATTGATTCATGCATCTACAGAAATCAGGTTTCAAATGAGAAGTACCAAAAATATGAAAGTTGTACTTACTATGGCTCAGCAAAGCATCGAAACAATCTCAATTTGGGAGGATAACGCTTTTAAAATGGTGATGTGCAGCAATTTGATGATGGATATATGTCATCGTTCATGGCGACTTTCTTGACACACTGTCTGTGAAGCAGAAGGAAAGTGGGATGATTATAAGCTATCTGAAAGGGAAAGTTGTCACACCTTTTTGATCTTATCTCTATCAAAACACGTTTCATCATTTTTGTCGAATTGGAGAATTAAAAATTGATGAGAGAGCATATAAATGACAACTGCTAGTAGATTGTAGTTTTAGTTCGTCTTAGTATCGTAGTCAAAATCAAACTCATAACAAAACAACTTGAATGTAAAACAAAGTGAGCTTCACCTGGCAGAAACCCCCTGCTCTGCCTTGGAGAGCCTGAACATAGAATAAGACCGTTGGTGAGTAAGCAGGGCCTATTCGATAAACCCTTATACCAACCCCAACCCTACCCGTTACCCTACCCTGAAATCCTAACCTTCCCCCTATAACCTTTAACCTTCCCCCTATCCCTAGCCTTCAGCTCTCATCTTAGATGCAAGCTCTTCAAATGACGTTGCATTGGAGTATACATGGACAAGACTGACATGCCAGGTAGACCTCCATTTCAATTTACGACTAGGCCAAAAACACAGTCGTTTCAATTTTAGACACAAGCACTCAAAATGAAGACAAAATGGTTCAAACGATATTTGCAGCAATAATCGGGGCCTTCATTGTGTGTTTTGCAATATTTTATCGATGTGAAATAAATGAAAATCATCGTATAATCTAGTGTGCAGCTGCTAGCATTTGCAAATGGAACACTTCTACTTTTACCAAAAAATCAAACAGAATAAATGATTTCAGATGCAAAGCTTACCTATTTTAAATAACTTCTGAGTTTCTTCTCCAAAACCATGACTAAAAGTATATCAAACAGCTATGTTTAATTTGGTTGCCAATCATAAAAATTGAATATTCCTTAGAGTAAAGAACAAAGAGATAAGACACTGAATAAGATCAATTAACAAGATTAATTGTTAAGCCAATTATACTCTAATGAAAATCTTACACCAACTATAAAAACACCGTTAGAAAATGAGTTTTTGTTAATTACAGAGAGATCCTGATTCAACAAAAACCTTTCTTCAATAAGCAGTTAATACCAACGATTTGCCGTTTTTCGGTTTATTAAAGGACAAAATTTGAGTCGGGAAACTTATTAAGCAAGCAATTTCCATTTCCAGAACCAGAAAGGATTTTTTACAGCTAACCTGGTCCACGTGCATTTTTGGATATGGAATAAGTGTGTCCAGGTGTTTTTGTCAAGGCTACTTACACGAGCAAAATTGAATCGGATCTAAACTGGATCCGAACTCCTTTTGGTACGGATACGCCTTGCGTTTACACGAGATATCGCAGATCCGATCCAGTTCTGGACCGCTATCCGACCTACTTCTGGATCCCTTTCAAAGCAGATCCAGTTTAGATCCGTACCAAAAGCAGGTTGGATCCAGTTTAGATCTTATCCACTTTTGCTCGTGTAAATGTACCCTTAAAATTGCTATTTCCATTTCCAAAACCAGGCAGGAAGTTTTACAGGCTAGTCCTCGTGCATTTTTTGGATATGGAAAAGGTGTGTCCGGGTATGGTTTCTGTTCAAGGAATACTTCTTGCTGTTACTTTCATGTGATTCATCTTCACTTGTTTCTGGCTCAAATATTTGTTTTTGCAAAATCTCAACAAACATAGAATGACAACTTTGATTTTATACAGAAAAATTGAGAAAGAAAATTCGAAAAAGATTGAGAAATAGCAATCATCCGTTGAAGCAAAGATTAAAGCTTCAAATATAAAATTGATCCAAGATGTACAGCTGAAATAACAAAAATAACCCTTTATCAAATACGGCTTTGTAAGTTTAAATTGTTTCTTTAAAAGTAAATTGAAATGACCCCCGGTGAAGTTGAAATAAGCCGGATTTGAAGCGAGGTCAAAATTGCTAGCTTTTTAAAAATTTAACAGCATTGAATCGTGGTAAAAGAGAAAGCTGTTATGGAGAAGCAAAATATTGAAAAAGGCATCAACAGGGAAGGGAAATGGAGATGGGCAAGGGGCAAAAGACAAAACAATAATAAAGCTTCAAACACAATGCTTAGAGAAATAGGCAGGCATCATCTTCTTTAATCCAGATATTTAGCTCTTTAAATCTCAACAAGCCTGGATGGGGGAAAAGTTTACGGGCAAAGTTGCTAATGGGGCAAGGATATACATTACTACATTGGCCACTGCCTGTCCAGATACGAACTATGTTTATGGTGCATGTGCAAGTTTCGCATTTCCATGCCTAACTCGCCTGCACTCTCCTAAAAAGATCCAGGAGACAAACATAGAAATATGATATATTCCTAGGAATGTTACGTATTGTTGCTACGCTTATAAGATGGCTTTGCTTAGAGAGCAAGCAGCAGGTGACGGTTAAAAGGGGAGAAATGGCCTGATAACCCCCCGCTTTAGTGTTCGCTCTCTAAAGAAAACAATATAAATAAAATTGAAAAAATGCTTACTTTTTTCAATTATGAACCGCAAAGTTGAGCAATCATTTTCTACTATGATTAATTCTTCACTGAGGAATAATCGTCCAAAGTGAGCTCGTTTCTTTTCACTTCTGTTGAATCGTTAATCTCATAGTCTCTGATTTGTTTCTATATATCATTATCGCAACCATTCACAAGGCAGAACAGAATGAGCACATGTTAACTGCAAATAAATCTTCCAAGAATTCTTAACAATTTATATGAAACACTTTCAACGCTTCAACACAATCAGAGGATTAGTTGCAATAACCGGGGGTAAAGATCGGAACAATATAAGTCGAATGAAAGTCGTTTTGATCGCAGTTTTTGGGGGATATGGAGTGGTTAGACACCCCAGCTACGAAACCAACATTTGCTGAGTGAAAGTTTCGAGCCACGGCGGAAATTGATTAATTTCATTTCCATTTTAGACAAAGCTGAATCTAATTGTAATGCTGAGACACCAATTGAAAAAAAATGTTTTTTTTGCTGGTGATTCATTGAAAGCTTTATAGTTGCAGATAACATGACTGGACAGGTGAAATAAAAGGATGACTCTATGATTTAATGCAAAGAACAAAATGCGTCTAGAACGATTCAATATGATTTTGTCTCGCATAAGGTTAATTATCTGCGTGATAGAAACAGATCGAAACGAATGCTTTTATCGTTTTCTCAAGTATGCCAGTTCTAATTACCTGTGGGTAGCTATCAACATGCAAAAAATGCTAAGTTAAGTCTACATGATCTGTTATGTGCAATAATTATGGGCTTGTTATAACATATTCCAGTCAAATATACCGTTTTCTCCATTATCCTTCTACAAATGTGGCGGTTTAACCCACTAGTATCAAGTTATCAACATAAAACAAAATGCTATGTTTCATAGTCTACATGATCTGTGATGCGCAATCATAATGAGCTTGCTATAACCGATACACGGTCAAATATACCATTCTCACCATTACCCTTCTACAAATATGGCGGTTTTCCTGACCAGGATAATGTTATCATCATACAACAATCCGTGATCTGTAACTGCATAATATCATCAGTAAAACGAGTCATTTGTAACCACATTAGACTTGCTATAACCGATTCGCAGTCAATAAGACCATTGTCTCCATTAACCATATACAAATATACGAGTTCCATTGAACGGGATATGGTTATTAAACACAGTAAAAGAAGTTACTCAGCTTTTACCAAGTTTGTAAAGACCATTTGCAAACTGCAGGTCGCCATCTTTTACCTTCTTGTCCAAGAATTGTTTGACATCATCTACCGTACATTGAGATCCGCTTGGACCAGTCACAGCAAACATTTTCAACATGGAGTGTATTCTTTCCAATGGTAATTGACCAATATTCGTTAACATACCAACAACATATGACCAATATGTCTGCAAAAGGAGTTTGCATGTGATCAGTTTATTTTTTAAATTTTAGCCAATGGTAGCGTTAGCTTGTGGTGCATGGGACTGGCTAAGATGCGTGTCTGTTCCACGTGTTAGTGGTGTTTCATTCCTCGTGGTTTTCGTTTGATAATCGTGTTTTGTCATCGTGTATTTTTTAAGTACGTTTTTCGTTAGCGTGTAGCTAGGATGGTTTGTTCTCGTTATACTGCCCACTTGTTCCATCTGTTGGTGGGACTTGTTCATTATGCTACGCGCGCGCATGTTTACTATGTTCAGTACGTGCATTTTATCATGTTCATATCAATCGCGAGATTTTAGCATGCATTTTGTTTATGAAATATTTTTCCACTCTAAACAAAACTAAAAGCCAGCACAAACCTGTAATTCTTCGTCTCTTTGGTTCTGCGCACTCGACATTACTGAATCATCTTCTGCTTCATAAAACGATGTCTCTGCAATCAAATACATGACATTTGTCATTCTTCCAGTGACGTGACGGAAGGTCGTATGGGTAATTCGCGTAAAAACAAGTTGCGATTGCTTCCTGTCTTTTTGTTGATTCCGTGCTGGCTTGCATTTTTTGCTTGCATGCAGGTTTTGCATTCTCCAAGGCACGCCTACTCAATTCCTGGCAACAGCAAGTCCTCCCTATTTGCCCCCCCCCCCCCTATTAGAATTACAAGCATTAGTTGAAAATGTGAATTCTTTACCTTTAACAACAGAGGAATAAGACTTTGCAACCTGGAAGACATCAGGCGATTTTTCAATTACAACACCCTGACTCATCCAGTACCCAATTCTTGTTCGCACTCCATTTATGCTGATATCCAATTCATCGCAAAGTTCGGAGATTTGCCAACAATCTAAAAAACCAAATAATGATCTAAATATTTCTGCACTTGAACATCCAGATTCGTTTGAAGACTTTCTATTTTTTTAATTCATTGGTTAACAAGGCTCCTCATTTTACTAATCATTTTAACACACTGCCATGAGGTTCCAAAAAATTTGAAGCAAATACCAAGCCATGTACGGCTTACTGTATCGATACCATCTTTCATTAGCCTCGTTTCGGGTAACTAGGTTGCAGTCTCCTCACTTTACACAACTGTCATTACCTGAACAATGATTTGAAGTTCGCATGGAATCGTATCGGATCTTTTTACAATTTTGTAACATACAAGAAATGGTTACCTTTATCTTGAAACAACATGATTATCGTGGCTTGACTAGGATTCACATTAAAAGTTTTACTTCCATCGTCCAACTCGATATCTAGCTCTACATCTCCAAGTTGCTCAATCCAATTCAAGGTTCTCATTCCTTTCAATGTTTCAAATTCTTTCGTGTAATTTTTCGTCATACTAAACAAGAAAAAAACGTGGTAGAAAGAGATATAATTTGTGCTTATGGACAGTTCAGTTCAGGTTTAAGTTCAAATTTCACTACATATAAAAATCTTTCAAACATAAAACAATTTACTAAAATTATGACAGGATTACAAAAGAGAAAAAATTTGAGATTTGTATAGGGGGGAATTTCTTAAGGAGGGGATCTCTCAGTAGATAAACTAATCGAGGAGAGAGCACCTCCTAGACACTGGAAATTCGTTTGGTAAAATAACGAGTACATGAAATGATAGGTATTTATCTAATAGGTATTATTTTCACCACGGATCTGCCTGCATTTTAGAAAGCCAAGATGATGAGGTTGGCAAAAGTCTTGATGCAATAAAGTCGCAGTAAAGTTAGCAAAAGAGAAAAAATGATTTTTTTAAAATACATCTGAAATTGTAGGTGCATCAAATGTACCATTTGTGTATCCAACAACTGTGCCTTCAGCGCAAGATGGCTTATAAAATAAGTTAAGAGAGGGGGTGCGAGGTGAAAATTTGCACAACACAAGAATGAAACTTTAATGACCCATTTTTCCCTTTTAACTATTATTCATTTTTTATAGATTCTGCAAACTCGTTGCAAACATTAAATGGATGGACAAATTTTATGGTATCTGCAATACCCTAGTCTGTGGTGTGACCTCTGCGCGGCAGAATACCGCAGAGTAGTCATATCCTCAAAGATGGCGAAATGAGAAGTGAGGATTTGCGAATAGTCAAGGGACATTGAATTGTGACAGTAAGAAGCAATCAAATCTTTTTATTCACTTGCCTGTTAATCTCATCTGGTAAAATGACTTGGTCATCTTTAAATGATGGCCAGTAGACGGCAGAAAGAATAAAAGCATCAAAATCAATCGAATCATTTGAATCATCTTTCTTTGCAAGTTGATCTTTAATATGGCGATTCATTCTTTGCGAATCTTGAACATCTTTCAACATCGTATCGCAAAAATGAAGATGCGATTCGCCAAATCGTCGCTTTAATAGTTCGAGATATCGTCGCTCGTTCGACACATCGTAGGAATAATTCGACAGAATGCGATCAGCTAACAAACCGCGATACTCCGAAACGAAAAGGTCTTTACTACCGTAAATATTTACGAGAATGCTGATGATATCTGCCATTCGTTGACTTTTGGATGACAGGTCTACGATGAATTGCGATCAAATCAGTTTGTTACACGGAGTAAAAACACGAAATAATTCAGGCTTACATAGATTTTGTTCTTTTGCAAAAAATTCGATTTCGAACGATCGACTGGAATAACCAAAGAAAATTATTCAATTGGATCTACGCAACAGATATCTACAAGATGCTAGACAGGTAATTAAGTAGATCGCAGTTACTTGAAATTTTACACAGCAGAAAAAAAAACACGAAAAAACATCAGACGATACCAAAATCACTTGAGTGATGAAGGAAGCTACTTTATGCTAACTCTTAATTCGTGTTCGTACTTTGGATTTCGTATTGCAAAGCAAATAAATGAAGGTTTTCATATTAGCATTAGATGGAACTAGAGTGAACAAAGAGGGGGAAATAAATTTACCAATATTAGCATCAACTGGTTCTGGCATCCATTCTTCCCCATCCGATTCTGAATCTGAAAGGTCAACAATGTCAACAGGAATTGGTTCGCTAGCAATCAGTTCCTGGAAAAAAAAAATCCAGTGTATCACTTCTTGGAAAACAACAAGGGATTCGTTGAGAAAATCCCAGGAAATTATGGTACCTTCAAGTTTAGCTTTAAAAAATGAAGACGTGAGCAGAAGTGATTACTTAATATTACCTCTGATAAATCAGTACCACTTTCTTGATCAGTTAGATTTGTAATGATGCATCTGATTGTGTCATCACGTGTCCTGTTTTAAAGGTCAGTTAATCAATGAATCATTTGCTCAATCAAGCAATCATTCAATCAATTAGCCAATCAATCAATCAGTCAGTCAGTCAATCAATCATCTAGTTAATCAATCAATCAAGCAATTAATCAGTTAATCAATCAATGAATCATTCAGTCAATCAAAAAGCCACTCTGTCGACCTATCGTTCAGTCAATCAATCAATCAATCAGTCAATCAATCAATTAATCAATTAATCAATCCATCAATCATTCAATAATTCAGTCAGTCAATCAATCAATCAGTTAATCAATCAATCAATCAATCAATCAATCAATCAATCAATCAATCAATCAATCAATTAATCAGTTAATCAATCAATCGGTTAGACATTCATTCAACTTCATATTCAGTCAACTTGTAAGAATTAACTAAGTTTGCTTTTCGATCCAGCTTACCTGAGGTATTCTCTGAGTGGCTGGCACACATTTTCTAGTATGACACCACTGGGTTCCAATGCTCTTAGCGTACGAATCGTTGATATATACTGTGTGAGAATGTCACCAGTGTTAACTGCTGGTTGTAGCAATCTATTTGTAAAGCTGTTGAGAAACAAGTACATGACTTGAATACGATCCCAGTTCGGGTTATCAACTTGCAAGAATATTGGCAAAGAATATAATCAACAAAAAATGATTATTTGAAACAATTTGACTTACGCTTCCTTTAATGATGATGTCAGCAGCTTTCTTGTTTCAGTCTTTTCCAAACACTCCTTAAAAGAGTCGTGAAAATATCATAGCATCAAAAAAAGTAACTTTATGCAGTTGCCGAAAAAATCAGGAAGGATGGAAACAACTTGTGATTAGATTTTTGAAAACTGGAACAAAATGCTTACCTTAAGGTCTTCAACAGCTGGTAAAGATTCAGGAAATTCAACAATAATCTCGAATAACTGTGATATCCTAAATTGTAAAGACAGTAAGAGACAGTGAGACAAAGAAACTGTAAACAGTTTTGTAAATGGGATATAAATTGGTTAATAACAAAAGCATCATGTAAAAAATGAAAGGGCTGCATCAAATTGGCATTGAAGATTAAAAAGTTATCTTCAAGGTATTAATAGCGGACAGTACCTAAGTTCAGCATAAACTTTGCAAAGAAAATATTCAAGTTTTGGATGCCAAGATTCAATGGTCATCGCATCGTCTTCATCATTTTTGAAACCATCTAAAACATGGAACCAAATGAGACCATTAAAAGTGAGATAATTTTCATGGTTTAAATCAATTATACCAACACCAGGGAGGTATTAATCAGCTATTCAATGATTCATTTATTTACATATTTATTTATTTACAGGTTTATTCATTTATTTATTTATTCATTTATTTCATCTATTTATTTAAGTTACATTTTCTTACCATTTTCCTCTTCAATGACCAGTTTAATCCATGACAAAATTGTTGCTTCAGCCCAGTTCATTGCATCTTCAAGGTAATGCTTCTGAAATTCATCTTTACAAAGTGTTTCCAGGTAGATTTTAATCTTAAAAGAAAAAGCATAGATTCATCTCAAGAATGTAGGATAGTCACAAGAAGTGTTTTCAGCAGTCAATCTGTGTGACTATGCTTTTCTACACAAAAAAGCTAATGGTATAATACAAAGTATATTGACATAATATATTTATCTGTTTGATATTTGGCATTAATTTAATACAGTTGATTCAATTAGCTGTTATTTTAGCTATCTAAATTAGAGCGCCAACTTTAAATAAATTGACAATAATAATAATACTTAATTGCCTTCACTTCTATTGCATTACAATCTTTACTTTTATAAATGAACAATGCCATTAACATCTTCTGTAATACCAAATGGGAATCATTTTTCAACAGTATTTCTCATCAATTAATATACAATACCTGAGTATAGACAACACTAGCCACTGACGGACTTGCAATAAATTCTAATAAGCCAAGTGCTCTTAAATAGCGATTTAATTCCTTGAATTGACCAATAATATCACTGCAAAAGCAACATCCTTGGTCTTGTAAACAAGCATTGCATTCATCAGACATGCTTTCATCTTCTGATTCTAAAAAAGAAGGAAAGCTGAGAAACCATCAAAGAAGTGACAAATTTTCTTGAAAGAAACAGCAGAAACAAGTAAGTGTAAAAGGTAAAAATCTTCTATAGTAGAATCCTGTTCACCCTCTTGGTAACTCAGATGTTTGCTTAGTTGATGGATTTCTTGTTCACCTTGGATGTGATCCCTTTACTTAAAACTTCTGATATCATGGACATTTGCTAAGTTAGACAAATTTGCTGGACAATTTTGAGTTGACAGGATTCTACTGTTCTTTAAAAATATCCATCTTGTTTCCATTCAATGGAGTATTTGAAGCTGTGCATGTTTTAATATCATATTTCGTTGCTATAAAATTTTACTGTTAACTATCTAATTTTTTAGATACAGGGCCCTCGTTGTTAACAGCACTTCATGTGTTGAAGAGGTTAACCTATGTAAACATTGTCATTATCATTATGATTATTATTATTATTATTATTATTATTATTATTATTATTATTATTATTATTATTATATTATATTATTGAACTAACCGTAGGCTTTGAAACAAATTTGGATAACAACTCTAAGAGAAAGGAATTTAAGTATCCCCCTTTTCTGAGAGACCTTGGCAATAAATATGGTTTGGTCAAGTTTGTCAATTTATCCATCAGCTGCCTCGGTATATTCGGCCAATCCTCAGATTCATTTCTTCAAATGTGCAAAGAAGTAGACATAGATCAATGCTGTCGTAACTTTGTCATTTCAAAAATGTCTTCAATTATCATTTGCACGACATATTACATCTTCTGTATGAGAAACAAACAGTGGACCAACCCTGAACGTCTTTGCTACTGATATTTTTATTTTTTATATAATGTAAAGAGTATATAACATTGTATCTATAGCCAGCCAAGTACAGATTACCTTATAGAGAGATTTGTATTTGTTGTTAACTAATATTGAATGAAATGAAGTTTGAAAAAAAAATTATTATTTTTATCATTATCATTGAATTATCACACACTGATACTATTTTTATTATTTTCATTATTATTATTATCATAATGCATAGATAAATAGAAAGCATAAAAATCAGAATGTTACCCTCTGATTGTTGTGATGAAAGGTTCTTGTGACAATTGAATGCAAGAGTGAAATAATTCACCATGCACTCCTTTGAAAGTTTTGTTTCATCCAGAAGCAGTGCAGCTCTTGCTAGCATCAATTCTTGCCTAGGACATGCAGCATTAAAAAACTTAGAAAAAACATTGCACTCTAAATGAATAACAAATATCCTACATCATATACTAAAGATATGACACTGCTATTAGATTTTACTGGGATTCTAACACATGATGAATCTAATTTTCGTCAAATACTGTCCCCTAACATTTAATAAATGTCATCAGAATTCAAGAAACAAATTAAACTAATAAGAATCACCTTTCTAAAATTCCATTTGAAGCATGGCTTATTATGCAATTGTAAAATCTCTTGAACAACTCCAAAATGTTTTGGCTAACTTGCAACAAAGATGAGTCGTTCTAGTGAATAAAACATTAAATTAGAATATGAAAAGAAACCTTCCATCATGTGAGCAATACATATGCTGCTTCTCAAAATTGTGATAATTACATCGATTAAAATAGGATATCCGTTTTGAGCATTCAAATTCGGCAAAGCATATTCAGAGTTATTTGCTATACTTTTTTAAAATTCAAATGGTGCAAATATTTGATAGAGAATTGGAATAGAAATATAGCTAGAATTAGAAAGCTCAGTCACTCACCCAAGCAGGAAAACACTTCCAGAATGCAGGACAATATTCATCCAATACTTTTGCTTTAAAGATTGGATCTAATAGACAAATTCGACAATTAGGTTTTTACTAAACTCAACAGCTGATGATGAGGCGGCGTACAAGGCAGGCATATTTATGAAGTTGGATTCCAAAATACATACCATGTTGGATTCCAAAATTGAAATTGTACTTTTCCACCATTCTCATTTTCATTTCATGGAGCGTCTCTGCCAGTCTGTGACATCTTTTCCTTATGATCGATGGATAAATTCATCTACTTTTCACAACAATATGTTTTCCAAAATGGCGACAGACGGAATGGACCACCTCGTTTTGGTTTCGCGCCTTAAATGTGTACGAACATGCGGAGGAATTGGGGACTGTAACTGCGTAGGCAATTACGTCATTGCAAAATTCACCTTGTGACGTAACACTCAATGTCTACTATTTCCACAACATTTGAAGTTAATGAAATGTCAAAGTTTGTATCCGGACAGTGATTAACACTTGACATTTCAAGTTTAGCGATTACCGCAAAGAATCCTTCGATTCTTTGTTGATATTTGACACGAATATAAAGCTGATTGAAGGCCCGCAATGGAGATTAAAATCAGAACCTCTACATCTTTCATGAAACTATAGACAATCTTTGAAAGCGAGCTTTCTCTTTTATGGGATATAAGAAAGCTCTGACATATTCGTGGCAACTAGTTCAGACTATTGCTTATACTTACATAAACTGGGATTTTAAATATCACATCGTAAAGTGGGACAAGAACTGAGTGCAAGCTATCGAGCTATTTGTCCAGATTGACGTGCTACATAAAAACACTAGTGAAATAAAATACAATAAGATAAACAAAATATAAAAGAATACTTATAATAATAACAATAAAAGTAATAATAATGACAACGATGATAATAAGTATAGTAGCAATAGAATAGTGAAAAAATAGTATAACATTTACAACAGGTAAAGCAGTTTACGCCAGGAGGACAAGCGTGTAGTTCTTACAATTCAGGTACCAGTTTCTTAACAGTTTTCCTTTACATTCAACCACTTTGGACATGGAAAACTTCATTCATATGATAATTTTATAATGTTTGCGTTTCACAATTGATTTGCAAAACATTTTTGTTCTTCTGTTTTTACCTAAGTATGGGTTCCCTGTGGTGACTGTCCTATTAAAATATTTATAGAGAAACAAAATGGCAGACGGGAGACGCGTCCTCGCTTGATAAATATCATCGCAACTAGACGAAAAAAATAGATCGGATTGGCATTGATGTTTTAGATTAACGCAGGATAAAGTAACGATTTGATTTTACAGTTGAAAGACTTGGATATCAGTTTGACTATCATGGAGTAATGAGCTGGTAACGCGGAGACTGTTTCTATGGACTACGGAAAGTGGGCTGTGAATGATATGAAATTTATTTCACTTGACGGCGTTATCAAGCATCCTCATCACGAATTTTATGATATGCAATTGATGACAAAACATCTTTATTAAACACATTGCGGTTTACTTTGTACTCTTTCTCGTGAACCGCCCAGTGACCTGTATTTCATAGGGAAATTTTGCTTGGCTTCACTCCCAAATGGTTAGACAATAGATCCTTTTTATCATTAGCTCCTCATCAACTAAAATAAGGTAACTATGGCTTCCGCAGTTAAAAAGATATCGGTAGAGAATGATAGTGTAATTTACGAGCACATCATCCCGCGATCAGTTCGCCAGAAATGGATGAGAAAGGCCTCGATTGAACATTTAGATTTGATCATAACATCGCCGAGGGAACGCACGAAGTCAAAACAGTCAGACAAATTTGCTGAGACCCCGACCAAATCGAAAGAAAGCGAAAACAAGAATGATTATGGAGACAGTATAGTATCACATGATGTTCAATGTATGAATAATGATGATGGCAGTGGTCCTGAATATCTTATTACACCCGAAGAGGAAAAGGCTGTGTTTAATGCATTTGGTGTCAAGTTGAGGCACACAGGAATTCATTATACAGCAAAGAAAAGGCCACCAAGCTTAAATGGTGAAATTGAAAGTTCAACGTTATCTGAAACCCAAACCCAAACCAAACATCTGGAGGAAAAACAACCATTCAAAAATGACCATAGTAATCCCTCTGTGAATGAAAGCAAGGCTAGTGTGCAACTTCGAAATACTTCAAGAAGACCTCGACCAATGTCCATGCCAGTTATGACAGAAGAGGTTGAGAAAAGTTATCAAATACTAGTTGAAAACTCAAGTTTAAATAAAAGCAAACCAAAGGCCTATATTTCCCCTCATGCAAAAGTTCCCTGGAAGAGAAATATAGCGGCCAGATTGGGAGAATTGAAAGGGGTGGATAAAATCAATGGTGAAAAAATGTTTGATAAGACTCTAAAACAAAAAAATGATGGACTGGATAGGGAAAACAGGTCACTAAATAATGAAAAATCACCCCATGAATACAATGATGAAAAATCTGTGAGAAATGAAACAAATCAAGTCACTATAAGACATCAGAAAGATGATCAAACATATTTGCAGAATTCTATAATTGCATCAAGCACTGAAAGATTTGGAGAAAAAATTGATGACAGGAAATTGACACAAAATGAAGATAAGACCAATGTTTTACAATCTGTTTTTGAGAGACGAAAATCATTTGAAAAATCGATTGTATCAAATGAGGCCAGAAAATATGGATGCCTTAATAAAAGTGTTGTTTCAGCAAAAAACGCACATCAAAGTTATGAGAAACCTGACAAAAAGAAGGTTCTTTGGAAAAATGAAAATTCAGTCTTTAAGGATCAAAGTATCTCAAAAGAGAAAAATGCAGCAAATAAAATGATAAATGGAGATTCAAATAACATGAACAGAGAGAAAAAACCAGGACCAAATACAATTGTTGATGAAAATACAGATCAGGAACTTAAAGCTGTGCCAAAAAACCAAAAACCAAAGGAGGAAAACATTTCCTTTTCAGAAAATAGCCACAATAAACTATTGAATATTTTCCAAAGTATGCCAGTCTACAAACCAGATCATGATGGTGACCAAAACTCAAGTGTGGCTAATGACAAACAAAAATTAAAAATTGAAAATATGAATTCAGAAAAAGTGCAAGTGAGCAACAAAGACAGCAGTGAAATAGATCAAAACATTGTTTTAAAAGTCAGAGAGAATTTTGAGAAGAAAATTAAAAAGATGACAATCCAAACTGGGGAGCAGAGAGAAAAAGAAATGAAATCAAAGCAAAGGAAAACTTTAGAAAAGGCAGTAGAAAATAAAAGCAAAGACAATATTTCACATGAACCTGTTCTAAATGTAAATAAGCTGAAAAAGATTGAAAATAATGTAGATGTTCCAGTTACAAATCTTGATGAAACAATGCCAGAATCCTCTGAAAATCAACAAAATCATCATCCAAATAACATTCCAATCACAAATATTGATGAAATGCCATCATCAACCCTCATAAAACCTGATAACAAAGTTCCTGGCATAAAAAATTATGAAATTGTTCCTGCTAAAAAACCTGGGAAGTATGATGCTGATCGAAGAGCGCTCGTTGCACCCAAAGTATTCTTTGAAAAACCAGTCACAGGTCTTGTTTCCGTGCTTAGTCCAAAAGGAAAGAAAAGCGGGAAGGTATGTCAACTCATCATTTTATTTTATCATTATACATTTTCAAACATTTAGGCCATAAATTTTATGCTTATTGTGTTGAAACAGGAAGTTGAAGAACATGAAATATGTTACTGAAGTTTTTTATTATTTATGTGAAAAATCTATGGTAACCCTCACCCTTCAATGTCCCTAACCCCCAATATCGGTCACCCAAATGTTGATATCTATTGAGACGTTTGGTAATTTTCTATAGGCGTTCAGCACAGTAGCGACCTTAACTAAACGCAAAGCCACAATCATCTGCTTTATTCCCTGTTAGAAACCATATAACAATTTCATTATCAAATTATCCCTTCTTGTGGTTGCAATGTTTTCATTTAGAATAAGACTTTTATACTGAGAGGTTTTCAGTATTTGTGAAAGCAAAACCATTAGTCATCCATCGCAGAAAGAGTTGCATAGATATCAATAGAAATGAGTTTTGTAATTTATTGTTAAGTTGGTAAACTGATTTCAGTAATTAGGTTGAAACCATCGGTACGTTTTTAGGAATTTTATGGAAGTATGTAGACCCCTGTCTTCTTTGGTCTGACCGAGGGAGCACAAAGTCGCGCGCGTGTCAAATATTAAAAATATCTACTTTGTTTGAGCTTACAATAGCAAACCCCCCTTTTTCTAGAAATATCCATTGTTAAAACGCCCTTCTTAAAACCCATCTTCTTGAGAATACATCTGGCTAAAACTACCCGCCTTATGAAGAGTGGTTAGGTCTTTGCCCTCATTGGTTAAAACTGCATTAAAGAACCTTGCGGTTAAGAACCCCACCCACCTTCTCCCCACAAGGGCAGATCATATCCATATTAATAATGTTTCATATACCCCGCCGCTTTTCCATTCTTTTTTCTATTCCTTTATTGATCCAAGTTTTGTTTTGCAGAAAAAGAACCGAGTATCATTTGTATCAGCTGATTTGGCAACAGTCCACACGTACCCTTCAGAATCTGCAGCCATTGCGATGTACGAGGAATCACACAACGAAGGGAGCTGCGTAGGAGGGGACAATGAGAAAAACATAGATGATGTCATTGCAGATAAGAGCAGTTCCGGGGACTTCCATTCTTACATGCCAACTAGCTTTGCAGATTTGACGGGAACGCTGGAAAGAGAAAGGAATATCATCGCAAAGCAAAACAATAAGATGGGAACTGAAGAGGAGACGAAAACCGCGAGTGAGCAGTCAGATAAATCTCCTGGTTTTGGAAGCAGTGGGAGTTTGTTTACTGAATCATCGACGGGGGAATTAAATGCAATTTTGTTTTAAAGACGAGTAAAAATGAAAAATGAAGCCACTTTAAAACAGGGTTTTTATAGAAATCAAAAATCCATAGCAAGGAGTATGAACAGTTTTTTTTGCAATAGTTCAAAAGAAGAGAGCACCAAAGTGGGAAATACAAATGAATAACTCAAGGGCCTAACCCTGAAACTTGTCGTGCCCCAAAACTATTTAATAGCTTCTTGGCGTTGTGGGCAAAGTGGGGATTTCAACTCCCATTATTTGAAAGTTTTACATTTTAGACACGAATAAAAGGTATATAAGCAAATTTGAATAAATTTGCTTTCGTTTGCAAGTCCATTGCGAAAGTGCTCATCCACCGTACGTCCTAGACAGTGACTTTTAGATACCAATTTTGTAAAAGTAAGGAAGGGGGGGTAGAAGGGGGGAGTAGAATGTGTAATTTAGCGTCTTAGGTGCTTACAGATTCTAACATCAGAAAACAGTTGTTAAAAACCTCTGGTCAACACTACAATCAGTCTCAAAAGTATTGGACCCTTAGCAAAAAAAACAGAAAATTGGGCCTTACCTCCCCGGCCCCCCTCTGTCAATATTGGTTTTCTATAAAAAGATTTGTACCGTGGGCATACGCAAAAAAGTGTGTCTACCTCCAATCAACATTGACAAGGGGGAGAGGGGGTTGAAAACTCTATTTTTTTGCTGTAGGGGTCCAACAGTTTTGCGACTGACTGTAGGGTCTTATTTAAAATGAATCGCAGCACTTATCATTAAGACATCTGTATGTGAAATAGCATAGCACTTATACCAATAAATAGAGTACTCTAGCAAGAGTAATTTTTTATTTCTTTGTCAATTGTAGATCTAATGTCTATGAACACGCTACATCGTTTTTAGAAGTGCAAATCAGAATAATTAACGCGAACTGCTCGACTAACAATTGTTTTTCATTACAGCTGAATTTTTTTTAATTTTGCAGAATATATGAAATCGTTAGAATATAATTGAATAGTATTTAAGTATAGAAGGCTAATAGTGCCTTTTTTATCTAGTTTTATTCGAATTTGTCATTGTTCTATTTCGGTCCTACCTTGTCTTAACATAATCCTTTTTTACATCGCAATACAGGTTTTTGAGTTAAACGGGTGCGCCGACCCCGATCCAGCCCCCTAACATCCTCCGAACACCCCCTCACTGACACCGGTGGCTTTTTGCTTTACATTAAATATTCTAGTAAAGCAGAAAGGTTACATATTGCAGTTAGAAGAAGGCAAAAAACTAAAAACTTGATGATGTAATAGAAATAATTTTATCCACTATAAATGATAAGCTACAAAAGTGAAATTAAAATAAAATATAGAATTCCTTTCAAACTAAAACGAAAACATTCTCTGCTATAAGAATCGACGTTGACATGGAATCAGGCAACTCTGATAATAAACTGAATTATCATCTATCTAAGTGCTCTCAAATTTAAATCAAGATAAGATGCAAATCAACGAAAAGCCTTGTTGAGTAGAACTGGAAACTGTTTACATATAATTTAATCATAGAGAGGAAGGGGGGGGGGGTTCTAAATATTTACCTTATTTAACTGTGCTTTTTAGCAATGACATTGAAGCAACTGAAAATGTTTCAAATATGAGCATATAAATATGAGCATCATAAAAATCATTTGAGGAGGATACTTTAAAAACTATAAACTATAACAGAAAGGTATATTTGGAAAATTCAGCATTTGCAATTTAGTAATATTTAATTTAGTATTAATGAGAATATACACGAGGAAAATTCGATGCTGAAGGATTGCATAGAATCCTACATAAATGGGGAATGATGAACTAAAGGGTACGTAAGTGTTTTTGGATTCATTCAAGTTCTATAACGAACAAGTAAAAGGTCGAAAGGGATATTAAAGGATACAAACAAATAAAGTGAACAATATTAGAGAATGGAGAGAAAATCAGAAAGTAACAAGAAAGCTAAAGTCAAATAAAAAGTGAGGCTGGTGCCAATTTAAGTTTAAAGTCTTTTCCAACCAGAGGGACATTTTCAGTTGGTGGCTGCTCAGACTGATTAAGTCCGTCATACGAAAACGAACTTCCACGAAAAACACTTTGCCCTCTGGTTCTGGAGTTCAGTTGATTCAACAAGCTTAATTTCGACGGCTCGTTATTATGTTTAGAAAGATTCATCAATGCCAATTCTTGCTGTGGTGTCAATAACGTCTTCTTTTCGCTCTTTTTGTGCTTGGCTTTGGCACCAGATTCCTTTGGCTTGTCACTAGCATCACTAGCAGCCTCGGCTCCACTCCCTGAGAACGAGGGTCGAATAGACGTGGCTTTGTTGCAAATAACACAGGTCAAGTTACTGGCAACACCAACTGATCCTTCGAGGCATTGTTTATGGAAGGCATGTCCGCATCGGAATATCATTAGATCACTGTCACTATCGGGGGTTGTGCGCATTCCAAACTTCTCATAACAAATACTACAATACAGGCTATCAGGTGCAAACCCCCGGGATAAGATGTTCTTTTGTGTACAATATTGCTGATGCAAGTCTTTACCAAGCAACGATTTGGTCGTCTGTAGGAGTGTCAACTCGTAGTTGTAAGTGTCTAACATTCCAAGAATCAGTTCCTTGATCTCACCAAATTTCCCGGAACTATAAGCAGGATCTTGCATGATTTTCTGTAAAACAGCTGGAAGTGCAATGTGTCCCATCATACTGCTCAACACTTGTTTAGTGAGCTCCTTAAAAGAAATAAAATGACTTGATGTGACATCTTTTGCTCGTCGCTGTGGTGCCATTATTGTTTCTAACAACGGGAACCACAAACTTTCTCTCTCTTCTGCTTCTAATCTTGATGAATTCCTTTGGCAAAGTTGAATGATGAAATTTAAAGCATTTTTCAAAGCCCTGCGTTTTTCCCTTCCCTCTTTGCTGGACAAAGGATCCTCATCTTCTGCAAATGCCTGACTAAAATCGCCAACTTTCTCTTTCAAATTATCCAATAACAATTTGAATGCAGCTTTAATATCCCCTGTTCGTTCCAGCAAATACGCAGTAGCATCGACAATCTTCATCTTGCGAACAATTGCTAAACTTTGTTCCAGACGGTAATTATCAGTTTCTCGCAGATACATGTAAACATTTTGTGGGTCATAACGACACATTAGTTGTATAAACTGTTCGTGTATAACTTGATCTGGGGTGAAAGGCTCTCCACCAATTCTTCTCTTTCCTACTTCTTTACTCATGAAAACCCCTTTCAGGAAATCGTATAGCATTTCTGGCTGGTAACTCAACTTTCCAACCACGTGTTCCAGACATTGAGGAAAAAAGCTCACAATCAAATCCGCCATTTTGAAACTGTCAATTGCCATCAGGTCATTCAATGAATTCAAAATGGCGTCTTGCATTTCGTTTCGTTCCAAGTCAGTGAATGAATCGGCAGACAATAGTTCGTTAATGTATGTAAAACTCTGAGCTTTTCTTGCATCGTCTCGTGTATAGCAAGATAATACCTTGGCATATTGGCGGTTTTTTTCATAGAGAAGCTCACAGACCTGATAAAATTTAGCACTTTCTGCCAACGTTATGATTCGATTGTCATCAAATTGTCGTAGTCCACCAGCTGAGAGAAGTTCCAGCAAAGCTTGCTGTCTCTCTTCATGTCGGCTATCATCATCTGGATTTGACAGATACTCTAAAACTTGCTCAAATAGCAATTTGTTGACACGAATGCTGCGCTCAAACTTGGCCATTTGTCTTGCTATAAAGGTGAATAGCCAACCGACTTGCGTTGGAGAGAACAAAGTGTTTGTCACCATCAACTGCAACAAAATGTCAACAACTTTTTGTCGCTTTGAAACTTGTCCCATTTCTGCATGATCAACATTGAATTCTGGTTCTTCAAATGCAATTGACATGACGTTTAAAAATTCACGTGTATCAAACTCAAGGAGAGTTCGAAGATTTGGATGCGTCAGCTCCCCTTCCACCGAATTTTTGTTTCTCTTTGCAATAAGACATTCAAAAACTTCTCTTTTTACTTTAGCAACGTCTTCGTCCGCTATCATTCCGCGTGGATACTGTCTTCCTGTTAAACAATAGCTGATGTAAACGAGAATTTTGTATCCAACCGCAGATTCATTGATGCTCAGTTCATGTTTACTTTTGAGCAAACTTCTCAAAATTGCAAGCATTTCCTCTAAGGGTGAGATAAAATCATTCATACCTTTATTGTAGACATAGATTGCAAGATCATAAAGTGCATGTGTCCAGCATAATTTCACCATATGGTGCAGATTCACGGCAGTGACATCAAGGTGAACGAGGCATGCTTCAAGCTTTTTCAGTTGCATTGTCGTCTCAAAATGTTCCACCAAATCTTGCATTACAACAGGCGTTAGCATCGTGATCTTATCATCAAGAATGTAAGGCTCTAAACCTTCAAGAAACACCGTCTTTGAGACAGCTTCTTCTGAAAATCGATCGTAAATCTCCCCAAAAAGTAGCTTTAAATTGTTGGTAGCAACACAATACTTAACACATATTGGAACCAAACTGCTGAAGTACTCTGCTAACAACGCCTCATTATGTGTTTTCGGGCAATTAACAGTCAGTGAGATGTCAATATATGCTTGCAAAACTTCTGCAATTTCTTCTGCAATGTACTTTCTCCTTTTGCGGCGATTTCCTGCCAAATTAATGACTGCTTTTGCACGATCTTCATAAAATGACAGCGCCAATTGCAAGGCTTCCAAGAAAAGATTCTGCTTCACAAAATAATCAATTCTATCTTTCCATGATCTTATTGTTAAACAGTGAATTGATTTGGTGCCCAGCAACAGAAGCTGCCCATTGAATACCTGGACAGAATGGTAACATACATACTCACTTGCAGCGTTTAATGCCTTGCTGACATTACCTCCAGTTGCCAAGGATCTGAAATAGCTGCTGCCATAGACGAGTTTAACAATGCCTAAATCCAAGCATTCCAATTCCTCTTTTGTCTTTACATCAATTGTTCTTATTCGTTCAAGTGTGTCAATTGTCACAATCACTTTTGGATTCATCCAATGCATTGCAATAATGCTGTTCTCTGATTCTATTGTTTGAAATGGAACAAACTTAAACTCCTCGTCGTACTTCCAGATTTGATAAAAATGAATCATTTTATCTCTTGCAAAAGCAAGAACAGGACACAAATATTTAGCATTTTCATCTTTTTGAATGACAGCGAATTGCCAGCCCAAAAGAGGCAGGGTGTTTTGTCTGCCTGGTAACTTCTTTGTAAAAATAGCTTTAGGAAATGGCTTAACATTAGCAACAATGACTTTTGTCAATGATGCCATTGCAAGTAAAGAGGCATCATGCAACTGGCTCTGTTTCATGCCTTCATGTAGATGCAATGGTGCCATTACACATACCTCTCCTTTGCTGCCTGAGAAGAAGCAAGTTGATTCACAGCTACGTGTGATCAAACGGCGAAAGTTCAAGCTGTAAACTGAACCACTGCTGTCACTGCACATAGCCACTGATGAATCATCTGTAAATTGCAAATGAAGTACAGCAAAGCCTGGTGGATGGGCATCTGTAATTACACGAAGACAATTTCCGTTATTAAGATCCCACATTGTAATCTGACCCTTGGCATATCCACATAACAGCCTGGTGCAATCTCTGTTTATGCCAAGAGCAGTGACAGCACCATAATTTGCACCATCGGATGTGTTCCCTAATATAAGTTTCAATGCTTGATCTCGTGGCTCAAACAACAAAACAAGGCCATGAGATGTGCCAATAGCAACCATCATTGATACTGCCATTGATGTAGGCAAACCAGCATCTCTTCTCGCACACGCATCAACCATCTGTGCTGATATCTTTTTAAGGATAATGTGACGTAGAACAGATCCATTTGCATTAGGCCTTTTACTTCTTGCCATATCAGGCAGGCCTGTTGCACAACTTGATGGAATGACAAAATCATCGACTGGAAAATTGTCATCAGGTTCATTTAAGATACTTTCAAGTGATGGGAGATTGTCCTCATCTATCTCAGGTAGATCAAATTCATTTAAATTGATTGAAGCATCATATTTGAAGGAACCTTTCTCTCGTTTTGATGTGTAATCAACATCCAAGGAATCCAATGAATCAAATGACGGTGATTTGCCTTTAAATGAATGAGTCGTAATCATCATAATCATCGTAATCATCGTAATCATCGTAATCATCGTAATCATAATTATCATCATCATCATCATCATCATCATCATCATCATCATCATCATCATCATCATCATCATCATCATTGTCATCATCATCATCATCATCATCATCATCATCATCATCATCATTATCGTCATCATCATCATCATCATCGTCATCATCATCATCATCATCATTATCGTCATCATAATCATCATCATATTAGTGTATAAGAAGAATTTAAAATAATTTTGCAATGTGGAAAACTGTTATCAACAACGCATAAGTAAAAGTAAATATTCAGTTCAGATTTGCTTCCTGTTTTCAAATCAACCAACTGGCTTTCAAGTTTCAACACATACCACATCCATTTACTTGTAAATTATTATGCAGATAGCAACCCTTTTTTCAGGCTTTGTAATTACCGTTTCCTTACTTTAAAATGATCGTAAACATAGTAGCATATGGTGCGTAAATTATGCATCATTTTGTTGATAAAGGACAGAAAATAACCATTTCGAAGATCAAAATTATCAAAATCATAAATTCTGAAAAGATTTTTTTTAACTTTATGCTATGTTGAAAATTTACCTGAAACAGCAAGGAGGCCAGCCAGTGCAGATCTACTTTCACTGTCGTTTTCATCATCACCTCCTTCTTGCTTTTCTGCCATTTTGAATGGGGTTTGACAACTCCAATTTCTTGACATGCGCAATTGAATGCTGAAGTCAAATCGAGGCATTTTCAAAAGAATAGCACAACACAACAGCAAATTCCTGGAACTCAACACAAGGAAGTAAATCAGAGAGTTTTGGAATGTTTCGGAATATTTTCAGTGCAACTGTGAAAGAATCTATGGTAAATCAATGGCGAGGCAGACTTTTATTTTCAAAATGTGAAGGTACACTTTCATTTATTCTAAAATTGCACCAGAAACGGAAACATGTCTTACATTTGAACTTCAGCCTTTTTCAAAAAAATAATTTATTAAATCACAATTTATCATACAATTGTCGTTTCAGGAGTTCACCCAAGTAAAAAGGACTTACGTGAACAAAAGAGAGAAAAATTACAAAAGTTTGCAAGAACAGGGCAGAAAATTGTTATCGATTTTGCACATCCAAACATCATGAACGATAAAGTAAGCCACTTCTGCTCCCGTTATAATTCTTTTGCATATCTCTTTGTCACCTATCTGCATTCCAACAATCAGACCTTCGATTGTGTTATTTTGTGTTTTTTCTGTAATTACGTTTTACCTTTTTTGAATTCTTTATTTCATATCTTACATGGATTAATTTTAAATTAAAATTTTTCAGGATTGTCACTTTCTAGTGCAGCAAACCAAGTTACTTTACGATAGCAATCTGAATGCTGTGTATCCTTTCTCATTAAATTTTGCTGGACTTACAGAAGGTTCTTTTTTATATGAAACATTTTTGAAGAGATTTCCAAACTTTGATGATATCATTGTGAGTAACTGTTAACATAATAAAAATTTCGTTCGAAATCGTTATCTCTCAAGATTAATCCAAAGTTGTTTGAGTATTACTGCGTTTTAATTACTTTATAAATACATTTTAATTATTAAATAGTTTCAATTGTTGTTTTATAAGCTATTGTTCATAATGATTTAACTGAGTATTGATACCAGCTGACTCATTTAGATCCTGTGAGGGTTTTTAATTGTATTTGATGCTTATAATTTCTTGTGACCAGACCCGAGGTCAAGGGGGCAAGAAGTCTAGGGGGCTAGGGGGCCTGGCCCCCAGTCAAGATATTAGCCCCCGCTTCTCCACACAGATTATCTAGATGTGAATTTAAGCCTCTTGAATAGAAAGATGAGTTACCGACACAACGAAAAGAACGATCTGTTATTATCTCTTCTGTCCAACCCCCCTCTAATCCACTTTTACCTGTTATGGCGTCCGAAATTATGAAAATGTAAAGTATCGCAGCTTTTTGTCTAGTATCATTCTTTTTTAAAGAAATGTCACGAAGAACCCTCCATTGAACTTTCTGTACTACCAAAAAATGGGAAAACGAAATACCACCCTCCCCCTTTGAAGTTCTAGAGTCCGTCACAGGTGCAACATGGGGTTTGGCTATAGCCCCCCCCCCTCTTAGAATTTGCTGATTGCCTCGGGCCTGTTTGTGACTATAAAATGAGTCATGAAATGTATTGATATTAGTAAAAACCGCAGTGTTATGCAAATCACAAATTTGTTCCAGGTCAATTTCCTACAAATTTCAATATCAGAAGCGTTTCCAGGTAAAGAAATTGTCTACTTGACACCTGATGCAACACGAGGTTTGTAGCTAAGATGGCGTTTTTATTGTCATTCATTATCATGCCGAAGAAATCTCGTATACCAAAGCGAAGTATAATTCCATTTACAAAATCGTAGTTTTGGAATAATATTGTTTTGTTTTTCGCTGTTTTTTGCGTTATTTTGACTTATAATAGTGTTTTATGAGACTTAATTGCACTAGATCTCGCTACCTGTTTTGTTATCATGGCGACCCATTTCTCTTTACCTCGCATTTTAATTTTGTTCTTTATTCATAGCTCTTGAATCACTTGATGCTGGGACAGTTTATGTTCTTGGAGGAATGGTTGATTATCAAGTTAGAAAGGTATTGCGGCCAGTGACATCTATCGATTGACTGATCGATTGATTGATTGATTCATCGCTTCACTGGTTGATTGATTGATTTATCGATTGATGGACTGATCGAGTGATTGATTGACTGATTGATTGATCGATTGATTGATCGATTGATTGATTGATTCATCGATTCACTGGTCGATTGATTGATTTATCGATTGATGGACTGATCGAGTGATTGATTGACTGATTGATTGATCGATTGATTGATCGATTGATTGATTGATTCATCGATTCACTGGTCGATTGATTGATCAATTGATTGACTGATTGATTGATTGATCGCTTCATTGATTGACTGATCGATTGATTGATTTATCGATTGATGGACTGATCGAGTGATCGAGTGATTGATTGACTGATTGACTGATCGATTGGTTGATTGATTGATCCATTTATTGATCTTTGAATCAAAAAGTAATCAGATTATGTAAGATTGATTGACAAGCTAGCAAATCAAACTAGCAATCAATGAATCAAAATGAAAATGAATGGATAAATCATCAAATAGATGTTTTATGATTTGATCGATTTGCTTCGAAATTGAGCTAGGATATCAATCAATCCTCTATTAAAAGACAAACACTGATTCTGTCAATGATTCAAAAGCCGATTTCAACCATTTTATTTCACCTGGCATTTCGACAATAAATAGTTTTTACAATGAATTACTCGAGGTAAAAACCGAGATAACGTTTATCAACAAGACTAAATTTTCCTTATTGTAATGATGGAAATTTTTTATTTAATGTTTGTCTCAATAGAACACAACTTTGAAGAAGGCAATGGAATTAAATATAAAGACACGTAGATTACCCATTCCTGAATTTATGGACAGGAAAAACGATGGGAAATATACATATTCGCAGATACTTAGTATCAATCAAGGTATTTATTAGGAGGATATAATCTGCTTTGCTTAAGGTTGGAATATGCCCTTCGGTTTGGCATGCTATCTTAGTTGAATTGGCAGATCTGTTAAATTTACAGACACTCTAGTCAGATATACTATGAATACTTTCGAACATTCTAGATCTTACCATGGAACATTTCTGGTGCTTTCTGTTTACAAACTCTTATCATTATTTCAAGAACATTCCGGAGCCATCTGTGTACACTAGGAGTTTCTAGCAAGTTCCATTCAAACTGTGTATATAAAACCATTGTAAACTTTCTGTTAAGTGTTTGCTTGTATAAGTGTGTTTGAATATATCTTCAGAAAGATAACGAGCTATATTTAATAGGATAGTGGTGGGTCACTGGCGATTATGCGTGGTGCATGGAAGAAGTCTTTGTACTGAATGAAACTGATCAGCTTATTGTTTCATATGGGTTGTTCAATCTCTTTATTTTCAGTTGAGAGTTCCTGTCAGTTGGGGATACCGAAAGCTGTGTCTATTTCAGCCCTGAAAAGATGACAGTAGATGCATTTTGTTGTTTTTTTTATACAATTTGTCTCTAATTCGGAGTATAAGGCAAAGGAGTCCCTTATCAAATCAAATGAATTATGTGAATTAAAATGTGCGGCTTGCACCAAATTTGCCTTCAAAAAGATACTAATGTTTTCCTAAATAAGATAACTATTATGTATATCTGATTTCTTTGGCTAATTTCTGTTGCTTTTTTCAACAGTTTTTGCAATATTGTTGAAGTATTATGAAACAAAAGATTGGAGACTGGCACTTCCGGTTGGTGTGCCTAAAAGACGAGGTTTTGTGCCTCGTTTCGAATCTTGAGGTGACAGTCTCACAAAAGGTGAAATATACGGCAGAAAAAACGCGCTCAAGCGAGTGATGAGAAGAAAAGTGTGAAGAATGATAGAATGCTGTGACAGACTATGATGGCGGAATTACTATTAAAGAAATTGCAGATATGAAGGAGGCTAATAAATATTTGATATCAAGAATGATGGCTCATTACTAGTATACATCTTGTACACTATGCCAGTTTCCGTGCCTCGCTTTCAAGTCACAGCCTCGGATAATGGTATCATCACTTTGCGTAAGCTTCAGAAAAAATCATCTGGTCCATGTTTTTCGTTGCTTCACTGGCAAGAACAACACCAAGCGAGATTAATCCTGTAAGTCACATTGTCACCTTTTAGATGCTGTTTTTATGTGACATCCGTTTTCATATCATATCTTTACAAATGTCAGAGATTCTTAAAAATGCTTAATTTGTTGTTGGACTTGGAAAATACATGTTGCTGCATTTATGTTCTTTCAAATAACCTTCGCCGCATTCCTCGTAATCAGCTCGAGTTGTTGATACATCCATCAAATTAGGAACATTCTGAACCCACTCCTGGGCACCATACCAAGCATCCAATTCTGCATTTTCTGTGAATAAAGAAAGTAAATCAAGGTGACATCGTGGTTGTTGAAAACAAATTAAAAAAGAACAAAAATCACCACATAAAACATCCCTTCTCTTGTATTTGTTGAGTAATTCGACTGAATTGGAGCTGTTGGGTCGAAGCGGGGAACGTTTTCTAAGCTTCGGGTAGATCAACAGAACGCGAACAACTTGAAAGAGAATTGTCTTTGATAATTAAGTTATTAATTCTTTCATTTATTCAATTGGTTTCTCTATCATTCATTCAATAATGAATTCCTTAATTAATTTTTAACCGCATTTATTCATTGCATCCATTCAACCATCTTTTTTGATATCACAATAATATTTCACCATTTACTCACCTATTTATCCATTTATTAGTAAGCTGAATATAAAGCAACATTTTTAACGATAAGTTAAAAATAAAAAATGACTGTTTTTGCTTTACCTGCTAAGTAGACATGAAACTTGGAATTGAATGGCCTCATCGATCGTAAATCATTTTCCAAACGAGTCTTAAAGCCGCGGTATAATGTATTTCCACCAGTAACAAAAACATTCTGAAAATAACAGAGAGGTTAAACAATCTATTAAATATTAACAACGTATTGACAAACTATAAGACAGTTCCCGATAAAAAGCTTCATCTACACCTACCAGAGACTGCGTCATGTAAAGCTGCATAAAAAGACAATTATCGACAGGGAAGAAGTTCAGGAGAGTGTATGCTGAGGGGAAAAAACTACCAAGCAAGATTTGGTTTGAGTTGGAAGGACTTACTAAATAATTCTGTTGAGAGTTGGAAAGATGAACTCATGTCACCAAGTCATAAGTGTGCAAAAAGAAGATGACATAACTGAAAAGACCTCAAAAACGGATGCATCTACAGAGGGCAGTAAAATTGCTACAACAGAGACTTGGGTTTTATCTTTAAAAAAATCAAAAATCACCTGAACCAGTTGATCTTGAACGTCCGATGGAAATTTTTTAAGAACAAAGTCAATCGTCTCTGCTAACCCTGCTTGCTCCAATCCCAGAATACAAGGCTGATTGATGATCTCTGGAACCCTGCAGCAAAAAATGCCAGTGAATATCATGCCCCGTTTCAATCAACATTTTACTTTTTGTTAAACAGACAGATTCCCTGACCACTACCTTGCGACTGACAACAAAGTTTTATTGCATTGTCATGACTCAAGCCATTGCAAAAAAATGGGGGTAAGTAATTGGGCAGAAAAATGAAAGAAAACCCCGTAATTTAACCAGTTTTGTTTGCATCAAACTTGTTCCCATTTGGAATTAACTACAAGAAACTTTTTCTAACTCTGCAATAGTTACAATCTAACCTTTACGATCCAAATTGATGGAAAGTGAGGCAGAGGTCGACCAAGAATGAGTTGGTACGATAACATCATGGAGGGGACTGGTATGCCACATGAGCAGGCAACAAGAATTGCAATGGACAGAGGCAAATGGAGAGCTACTGTGGCATCCAACGTCGAAAGATACGGAACATGAAGAAGAAGAATAAAAGTAACAAAATTAAAGAAATACCTAAAACGCTCAACGTCGAGATGTAACTGATAATATAAAGACACATCGTGGATCGGTTCTTCGACTGCTTTACGAGATCTGAGAATATAACAAAACATATTTATGAGCAAATACTTTTATAGAGATGATTATCTCCACACTTAACCCTATATCTCATATTATGAACAATCGTTTAACGACCTTCTACCCAATAATACAAAACACTGATCATCCTCATGTTGAAAGAATACTACAAGGCCCTACATTTAATTATTGGGAGGTCAGTATAGAGGGAAACAACAAAAAATATAAAAGGAATGGACACAGTCTCTGAGAAGCTGAAAAAGGAAGGAGAGGGTCGATTGTCAAAAGCCTATTTGTTAGAATACGTACGCTGATTGATGAAATAAACAAACAAACCTGCTAAATTCAAGATCATGTTGAGATAAAAATCCTTCAATTTCTTCCAATCTTTCTTGCTCCTGTTCATATTCGGAATCACTTCCTTCTTTGCTCTAAGTAAAATAAAAACAAGGATGTAACTACATATACATGAAGAAAAACAAAGGATACCTAATTGTTCCAGAAGATAAAATGTATAAATAAAGAATGCATGAAGAAGATAAAAAACCCCTCAGTAAAATTTTACTTTAGGCAGAAAAAGCTGAACGAATTTGACTGAGAAACTAGCACACTGCAAAAAGAAGTAAAACGACAACGGGGGATTTCGGCTGACACAGAAGAGAGCAAAGATACAAGTTACTAACAGTGTTTACAATTTAAAAATTGCATCTGATGCAATGTCTTACAATATATTTATAGACCTCCCAATCTTCATCATTCATTCCGAATGTGTCTTCTGATTTTTGCCTTTTCGATGCTACGACAAAATCACATTTATCAAAACAAATCCAGCGATTCTTGGAACTCTAATTTAGCAGCTAATGTTAATACTTGTAGATATTTCCAAACATTATGAACATTCAAAATTCAAGCATTCAAACTTACATTTGCCAGAATCAGCTAATTTTGTAAGAATTCTCATTCTTTCTTTTGCTGCGAGACTTTTTCTGTTTGATAACTCTTGTTTTCTTTGCTCTCGAAGTTTAATCTTTTCTAAGATTTCCTAAAAATAAGTAAAAATGAGAGTGAATATTTTTATAATAACAGACTACCAATAGCATGTTGTCCAATGGACAGGAAAAATCTGTTTTAATGCAAAATGAAATCTAACCATTCTTTCTTTTTTAAAATCTTCAACTAAAGCATCGATTTCTTCGTCTGTCATTCCTTCCGTCATGCTCTTCTCTTCTTCTTTCGATTTCTTTGCAGCTGGCTTAAAGGTATAAAATCATAATGATCACATTTCTCTAATCAATATGAATCATTACGAATCATGATAATCATCGTTAAAACAACATTTAATCTCAAAATGCATTTACAAAAAGCAACCACCATTGATTGACCACGATCTGCTGTTAATTATATTAACTTTATTATCAAAATTAATAAAAATGGTTTTTATGTTACCTGTCCTCGATCAGAGTTTTGATTCATTATCTTTTCTCTTCTTGTTTGAATGGACAATCGCAGTTCCTCCACTTCTGCCAAGAGATCCTGTCAAAATCCCAAACAGCATTTGTGAAAAACAACTAGCACTACTTGAATAAAAACACAAAGATATAAACAATACACAAAAAATGAGCAATTATATTGCCTACAAGTAGATAATGTCTCGCCTAAATCTGATTAAATAATTTACCTCTTTTGTTTCGAAGCCAGCTTCTTGCAAACGATCCTAAAAAAAACAACGCCAAACTTTAGGGGACGTATGAGAGTTTATCAAAGTAGACATTTTAAGTAACTTTCACCCGATTCAATGGATTTCTAATCATATCGCAGTCACGAAGTAGAAGCCATCACAAAGTGAGACGTTACTTTTTAATGCGGAAGTAAAAGGAGATGCTCCTGAGAAGCGAGCAGTTCCTAGAAATAAACTTGCAACACTTACAGCGAAATAGTCCGAGTTGATCTTTTCAGTCTGTATGAGCTGCAGCAGTAAATTAAAACGCTCTACATCATTCGCAAGCTAAAACGTGAAGGAATAAGTAATGTACAATAAAATTCTTGTTTTATTCTTTAGGTCATACAGCTTTCCAGGCACAGCGACTGTTAACTTATTTGGTTAGGCCACTGTTGACATCCATTAATCAGAAACGTGCTCAGTCTTTCTCCGGCATCAAGGGTCTAATCTGCCCATTCCTCGCAGTCATACTTCTCCAAAATGGACACTAAATTATAAATTCTATTGATTTCTTTAAACGTTCGGTTCTGCTAGTGTTGTGTGCTTAACTGCCATGCTCCATCAGGGTTACTAATCAGAGCTTAACAAGTAGCGGTTAAAACAGTCCGGAATGATCGAATGATACTCTGTAGCTGTGTCAAAGTCAAGAAAACATGCTTTTTAGTTAAGAACCAGCATCATTTGCACAATCCCATTTGAGAAATGATAACATTATCTCTCAAATGAAATAAACATCATTTCGAATGATAACAAACTACATTGATACCTTTTCTTCTCGTTTTTTAGCATTAAGTTCCTGCAATCTACGACCCTGTTTTATCCTTTTTTCCTTCTCCTTTTCTGGATCTTTCACCACTGCTGGCTCTGGTTTTGTATATGGTAACTGCAAGGTACATTTGTGCTCTTTCACAAATTCATCATATTTCCATTTCGCTAATTCCTCGTCAAAATGATCAGCCATAAACGTAAATCTTTTTATCAGCTCCTGAAAAGTATTTTTCTTATTTTAAATGTTCTGCCTGTTTGTCAGGTAAATGGATCAATTTTATTCCTTCTGGAAAAACAACTTCATTAGATTAATTAGAGCAAGCTGGAACATCATTGTCTGACTTTTTTGGTTTTATACTTTGATATAAGGATGACAGGAAAAAAAGCAGTTTCAGCAGGTGACTTCCAGTTTCCGTATTTCGTGCAAATTTACAGTATGGATTGTAAAAACATTGTTAATTTGAATATAAACACATGAAGTACCTGAGCTCTGCTTATGCTCACAGCTGCTGCTAAGCTTGGATGTCTTAATTGAACCAATCTTTGCATGAACATAACAGCATTCAAACCACCAACATTTACCCTGTTTGTCAATAAAAATGTTTAAAAAACCAATAAAAATCAAAAAGCATATATAACTTGAGAACTCAAGATGTAACTCTTCAAAGGACAAATGAAACTGGCTATGCCTACCTCTCTACGTAAACACAAAAAGTTTTCTAAATATTATCAATATTGATTTTGACATTAATTTTGAAAGTGATTTAGCTTCTCACTTTTTAATGAATTGCAAAAATAACTCAAAAGGCAAATGATGATCAAAGGAACTTTCAAATGACAGAAACCTTCATTTATAAATATATTCCTTTTTATTTAAAACTTTAAAACAACTAATAATAAAAACAACTTTTATCTCATTAGGCACCATTTTGTTAACATTAAATAGCTCAGGCGGACAATAATCAAGAACAAAGCTGATTCTGACCTTTTACAAAACTGTGCACTCAAATGGCCATTTGAAATTGGAATGACATGAGTAGCTGAATAGCTAGATGATACAATCAACGCATTTGATGTGTTTTTCATATTATAGTTGAAACTTAATAAACTGTCCACTCCATAAGCAACTTGGGGCACTCGATAACATTCAAACAAGAGCTCAGACATTCCTAGAAATGGATTAGAAAATATTAGCGTAAAATGTTGGTTTATGATGCCAAGTGACTGCTTAATGAGCGGATTTTGATCGACAGGTGTGGGCTTTACAATTATAAATGCAGAGCATGTGAGGGATAGATGCTGTGCCAACTTCTGCAAAGCCACTGTTAGTTCCTTGTTATCATCACAGTTACTTTTAAGTATAGCAAACCTAATGATGACAGCTGCTTTTTCATTGCCCAAGAAACCAAAAACAACAACAGTGAATTTTTGACCATTCGATCGTCCAGTTCAGTTCATTCATTTTAATTTCCACTACGTACAAATATAATAAAGACATAAAAAGATAAACATTAGAAAGACAAAGATACATGACACTGGAGGATTTGTAAGAAGGGGAACTCTAATGGAGGAACTCTCTCAGTAGCAAAGCAAATCAAGGAGAGGGCACCCCATGTAATGATTATGAAAATAATTCTAGAATCTATTAATATGGGTGAAATCATGATTGTCCATAATATGCTTTCAATCAACATTTTTAAACAAGTAGGCTTTGAGCTTAAGATGAAAGACATTTGTTGATTTTTGGTATTTGTGCATTAGTCTAACCTCAGTATTACTTCAAACTCTAACTATGATATCAAGAACACTACAAATTCCAACAGCTTGCATGCTACCATTCAACAAAAGAAGTTTCAATTGACTTGTACATTGCCAAAACAAATTTAACTTGGCGATAGGAAAAATCTGACAACAGCAAAAACAAAGTATGTTTTTGGCATGATTTTACCCTGAAACTCACCTTGTCTGAATGGGTTTGGATTACATAATGCCTCAGTGATCACAATTGGATGATCAACACATCCCTCAGTGTCAATACCAAGATGGGAAAAGGTATAATCAAATATTTGTTCCTACAAAAAACAAATGGATTTGATGTCATTCAATCAAAAATGCTTGGATGTGATTTGTTACATATTGAGAAAATGATTTTGCAAGATATTATGAAAATGGGTGGCCGCCTAAGATGCATTTTCACAAAGAATTGACAGAATCGAAAACAAGTGAAGCAATTTAACAGGCAAAAACTAAGTTACTAAGGCAAAAGATAAAGCATTAACAAGGTCAAAGGCCAGGCAATTTTCAAAAAAAATGATGAAAATTTCCAAGACCTCCTAAAAACAGTTAGTAAGTTGTCAACAGTCAGTGCAAATTTGATGACCAAAATAATCAGCAGGTAATTTGGCAGTTTGCTATTTTTTGTTTTTTTTTTGTGATATTTCACAACAGAGTAATAAAATTCTTAACAGTAGCAGTAAGGAGTAAAACAATGAGATTTAAATTAATTACCAGAATCAAACCAACAAATAACTTAAAATTCTACATGAAACTTAATATAAAACAGAACTAACAGTGTTTATACCTGTGCTTCAAAGTGTGTGACTACATCTCGATCAAACTGAGTTTTCAAATTCCATCTCATGCTTTCTAAATTTGATATGTCATTGCCAATTAATGAGCCATTCAAATCTCCCTCCTGCCAAATGTGATAGGAAATAATTAGCTTTATTTTTTAGCAGTTTGATGGTAGCAAACAAAATTGGAACCTTTTACTCATGGCATCTTAAAGTCATATATAAAATAGTGGATTGTAAATTGCAGTTGATTATAGATAAAGTAGAAAACATACTTTTATCAAACCCTTTCCGTTGAGAGTTTTTTCTATCTAATGCCAATTAAGAAATCAAAGATACTTACTTTTTTCACTCTTGCTTTTGCAATAAGGTTTCTGAAGATAAGCTGTGGCTTTTTGTTGCAAGCCCATCCAACTTTACATGAATAGCTCCCTAGAAAACAAAAAATTCTTTTGATTCAGCGAAGATAAATCTCTAAAAAAATGAAAACCTCCATGGATCTTACATTTTATGAAATTTATTTTTCATTTATGATTTTCCTATCATATGTTTCCTTAATATTTCCTCTGCATTAGAAAGCAAAAGATAACAAAAAACATCAAACCATTATCAATTATAAGTGGAACTCTTTGTCTTGCAATATCATCTGAATATGTCCAAATGGGATCTGGAGTGACTGGATTGTCTTCAAAAATATATGACATCTCAATTCATAGAAACTCTACAATAAAAGCAGATGTGAAACATTTCATTTGAAGTTGGACAGAATAACTGAACAGCAAGTTGCATTGTTTTTCCTCACAATTAGGTTCAGATTCCTGCAGTTCTTGGGGAAATTTCAACTTCTTTAGGATAAATCAACAAATGTAAATTCTTTTATAACGATATCCCATCCATGTACACTGGAAACGTATATTTAACATTGGAATATTTAAATAACTATCAATTCATGTCGGGCTTTTTTTTCAGTCCGCATTTATTCAATGTTACTTTGTTCCTCTCTTTGTATTTCTGCAATATTTTACTTACCCTTGCCTAAACGTATTGGCTTTATCAGGGACCAATTATATGACAATTATTTTAGCAGCTTTGAAGGTTTAAAATTCCCTAAAAATTCTCTTTGCAACTGGAGTCATAGTCTGAAACATAAATTATACACAACTGGTGCATCTTCTTCTTTTGAAAGCGGCTAAATTTTTGGACCAGCCTCTTTTTAGTATGATGATGAAAACAAGTCATTCGTCGGAAAGAGGTAGGATATAAATGGCGGGTGGCAAAGATCATTTGTAAGCTGAGCAGGTGTCATTCCCTTGGATTTTATTGTCTTCATATTTATGGTGTTATTGTGTTTGAATAATTGAACATCCGATGCCACGACTTCATTAACAACAAGGGAACACCAAAAGCCAACTGACTTTATTTAGATATTTTAATCAAGCGCATGAAATCATCGTAAAGTTACACCGACTGTCGCTTTGTTATTGCAAGGAATTACTTTTCTGGCCTAGGCTTCGTTGTGGCTTAGACGCTTTTGTTGGTGATAACATCTAAACAAGATCTGAGGAGGAACTTGGATAATATGAAGGCATTTTGTCCCTGATAGATTAAGAGGATAAAGCTTCGAATTTCAATCAACAGCTGGTTTAGATGTAATCTTTCGAGATAAACAACAATCACTGGCGATGGCAGAAAATTCTCCTGAGAAAAAAGAGACAGCTCCCAGAGGAATACGAATATTTATTCGTGTGTGGGGAACGATTTCCGCCCTTTGTGAGTGTCTTAATTGACAGCTTTGATGGATGTAGAAAGGAGGATTTTGCATGTATTGGATAGTGTTAGTCCTAATAAGATTTCCGCCAAATCTTGATAAGCGTATTGGATTGCATCATTACAGGTTGAAATGAAAGAACATGCTATATCATGGTTTGGACTTCAGGGGGGGTTTGAAAAATTTGAATGTGTTGTCTCTCACCCAGAATGCAGAGTATGGTAATGGCACACCCAAGATAATTTTTATATGCCAAAGATAGCGCACATGGGCACCCCTCAGAAATTGAAGTTATTATGATTGTATAGTGTAGTGGAGCACTTTCCTTTATTGCACGGTTTTTGCGCACCCAAGGGCAGGGCTGTTAGCGTACCCAAGATCTTATCAAGATCGGCCATACTCTGCATACTGGTTTCTCACATTGTAATTGAAAAATATCATAATTGATGTGCAAAAGGCCATGCAAATAATTTGTGGATCATATTGCACCAACCATGGGTTTATATGCAAAAGGTTTGCGCTGAATATTTTAACCAAACCTGTGTATCATACCCATTTTCATAAGTTGTCCACAGTATAATACTAATGGGTAGATACTAATGGATAGATGTGTGATGTTGAACATAACATCTTTAGCACACCAGTTATCATGGGTGCCTTTCAGTTTCTATGCTTTTACAATAATCTGAATATAATGATCACTGTTTTTCAAGCCCATGGGGAGATAAAATATGCTAGGGGGGCTAATTTCCAAAATTGATACAAAATGTGCTATTTTTCTAATATTTTTTTGTTTTAGCATTTCCTTTGGTGGCCTTGGCCCTGCTGTTTTTATAAAACCATCTGTAATTACTGACGTTGGTTCAGTTCATTTCCATCTCTCATTTCTATCAAATGCCATTTATAATACCTTTTTATTAGAGTAACATGAAGTTCTATTTATTAACTCTAGATTTACATTTTGTTATAGGTATTGGAATAACAGGACTTTTTGTAATGATAACATTTTCTGCAACATGCCTTGTCACTGGACTACTGATGCTGTGAGTTCTAAGTTCTTTAAGCATTTTGTACTTTTTATTGTCACTGTCATTGCTCTAGCTGCTAGATAGGAAAGACAAGTTAATATGGATGCTTTAAACCGTAACATGTAGAGATGCTTTAACTCAGTTTCAAGCTACTATTTTTCTTTTACATTTATACTTCATGCTTCCTCTTAATCATGAAATCTCTTTATTATTCAGGTGCATGTGATTTTTTAATGAAAATAAATAAAACTTTGTTATTCTATTTTTTGCAGGACTGCTAGTTTGATAGTGCTTCCACTTGAAGCCCCAATACTTTGCGCTAATTTTCCAATGCTTATTAAAGCAAGTGACTGGTTTGAAGATCACTTAAAGTTTTGGATGCGAGCTGCTCTTTACGCTATGTAAGCTACTATACCTGTTCTTACTTTCATATTTGATTGTGTTTAAGTGCTAGATTCTAGGCAGGGCTATCTCAGTAACTATGGAGACAAGAGATCCATATATCTGTATAACTTCATGTGATTACGTAGTTTGGTTAGAAATACATAGACAGATAAAGATCATGATTCATGTATTTAATGATTGGCATTTCATAGATATGATGTCTGTATAGCAAGCGTTCTTGTAATAAATTAAAAATTGGAGCCTGTTGATCTAAATCATTGGATTAATTGAATATATAATGCCATTTTAATTCGTCATACCGGATTATTCATCGTGTTACTTATTAATTACTATCATTTGAATCAACATATGAATGATAAATTATCTCTACCAAATCTTAAGAACAGACTGCCAAAAACAAGCTGTTTGCCAGATCGCTTTCATATTAACAGAAAACATTTCTTTGGATATCCAGTCTTAATCATCACAGTATTAAGATACTTCTTTAATTTAGAATTTTCATATTTCCAGATTTGGTTTGCCTCCCATCATAATGTGTCCTGAAACTTCTACGTTTATCGGTGGTGCTTCTGTTTTAGTCACCGCTGCTCTCTATGGTGTTTTAGCAATTGGGAAAAAGTTAGTATTTCTGAAATAAACCTGGAAGTAAATCTTCTTACTCAAATATGTCTAAATTTCTTGAAAGTTTTCACTATTGTCATAAAAATTTAATTTGGATCATGATAAATCTGTGAATATTGTAAGTTTCGCTTCTCTGAAGAAGTAACCTTTGCTAAGCTTCCACAAAATATTTACATACAAGGATTATTTTCATAGGAATCCCATGATTGTGAATCTCTCTGGTTGACCATCAAATTTACTGTTTACATCACAAGTTTTCTATCTCATCAGTTAGAACAATTTTGTTGTATTTGACAATCCATTTACCATCTGTTGCAGCCTTTCTATTTACCAGATATTCATCCAGAGAATGGTTAAACTGAATTAGTTGCTGCCTTCCCTAGAACTGATACTTAACTCTTCAAGAAAAAAGTACCTAGCCCATCAAATTTTGATATTACAAATCTGGTTCCACTTGTTCTTGCTAAGATGAATTGCCTAACATGATAATTAATAAAAATGATAATTAAAAGTTTTATATAGCACCATAATCCATTAGAAATATACTCATTTGTACTGTACAATACCTAATTTGAGAAAAAGTCCATATTTACATGTTAAAAAAGTTCTAGAATTGATAGCAGTTTAAAAGCAATACAAAATATGACTGTTTTTAATCTAGATTTTTAAAATGAAACCAATCTTATTTTAAAGGGGATCAGAGGCACGTCAAGGTCAACAAGAAGATGTTGAAATGCGAACCCAACTTGTAAAAAATGGTGAAGCAAATGAAGAAACTGGAATGTAATCTTCAATTTTCAAATAACAAAATTCCTTCACTTCAATTTATTTAATTAATTCATTTCAATTTCTCAAAGATGTTTCTTCATTCGAGTTATGCCATTAACTTTTTATAATGATCATCGAAGTTTGATTCCTGTTAAGAAGTGTATAATTTCCAGTTGACAAACAAATTCAAATGAAATGGATGCAATGTGCAGAGTTGCTGACCATCAGAGGGATTTTATTAATTTGAGGTGGCGGATCCAGGTGGGGTGCAGGAAGCACGAGCCCCCCTTTTCGCCACAGAACAACGAATTTTCAAGGCGCTTTTCGAAATAGAAGTCTATAAATTCCTTCTGTACATGCCAGGATTTCGCATCTAAGGCTCCCTGAAATCCAAATTTTTTTCGGGAAGCTCACAGACGGCTTAGGGCCTTGCGTGAACTTTGGCGGATAGCGCCCCCCTTTTCTGGAATCCTGGATTCGGCCCTGAATATTGGAAGATACTTATATAACCACTCCTGTTTAAAGGCTGTCATCAAAACCATGGGGTCCCGCGGGCCATGTTTTGGGCGCCACAACCGGCTAGACTGTCTCTAAATTAAACCCCCTCCTATTTCCTATTTTGGATAATAGGGACTGCATGATGAATATGGCGTGACTGCTTGATGATTTCCCCGAGGCTTCTGTAAAAGGAAAGGGTTAATGACTGAGGGAAAAATCTAATTTCAAACTAAGGTCATTAGAGATGTTAGCGCCCGACAGTAGTGATTTTGATTTGCATCGGAAGTTCAAAGGGTTTATTTAATGTGGAAAGTTAAAAGTTGCAATCCCTATCCTTGTTTGTCGGCCGCTTTAGTTACGTTTTACGTCATTGGAAAAAACTTCAAATGGCGATATTTGTTGCACGGTTTTGACTTTGGGAATACAGCAAGATCACGCAAATGTGAATTCATTTTTTTATTCCGTTCATCAATATTGGTTTTTTGTTCAAGATTCCATCACTAACCATTAAACTATCTAGCTAAAGAAAAACCGGTCTGCTACTGATATCAGCCCAAATTCGCTTTAACCGAATAATGAACAATGTTGCTCATATCTTAGTTTAAAATAGACTCATTATCTTTCATTATCTAGTATTAGATGACGCTGAAAACTGAGCTTATTCTAAGAACCAAAAGCTTGTTTCATTCGATTTCCTCTTGCAAAAGTTTGCTTCGATCTTTTATTTCCATTTGAGGCTTTTTTGTTCTGCTCTCTGACGTCACTCTTCTTCATCAACAAAGAACCCCAGCCATTAACTTTGCTCATAAATCTTCGGATCAAATCTGAGTTTCGTTTGTTCGAGAACCCGACAGGATTGGTAGCATTCGACAGAATCTGAAGCTTTCGACCTTGGTGCATTCTCTCGGCAGAGAGAACTAGCAAAGTAAAAAAATAAGCTTGTTTACTGAGGCAAAAGGGCAATGGCCCCCCATTGACCCCAGTTGCAAGCGCCCCTCTTAACATTTATAATTTGCTCTGCAGCTGACCAATTTCATACTGTGGGCAATTAACCGACTTTGTTTAAGGTTTCAAATCAAAGATGATGTTAATATAATTTTCGATCACTCTTAGGCTCGAATCGTACAGCCGGTTTCTATTCACAAATGAATAGCTTTGTAAGGGAGACACTAATCGTGACTCTTTTGACTAGTTTAAGCGCCTTCCTATTAAAGGCCCATTAGCGTACATTTGAACTATTACATTGTATTATGTACTGCAGGTTATGTCTAAAACTACCTGCAAAAATTGTCAATATGTTCGGTTGAGCTATGACCTGAACCTCCCTAATTACCATACGATTTGGATTCAGGTTTCGAGAATCTCCTTAAATTAATCATTCGTCGTATTCAATTTGTTCGAAACGGTGTGAACTTAAACGTTGGAAAGATAACTACGAAAGATATGCAAGCCGTGCAGATGAAATTTGCTTTTGATGTGTTTATGGATGAAAGCATGTACTTTGCAGTTGCGTATGAGATGGCAGGCGACCTATGAAAATATCAGAGTAGACGTATTGCATTTAATGCTGTCCAGTTAGCCACAAACAAGCAATCAGACGCTGTTGACTTTGTACAAACCATGGTAAAATATACACATGGGTAAGACATAGATTTTCACGTTGACACTTTACTTTTGAGTGATTCATTTTTTGGCAAGACGCATTATTCAGTATTTAGATTTTTGAATTCTTTCCTGCATTTCAATGTTAATTGTTTGCTTTGTTTTCTGTTAGTTTTTTAGCAATAATGGCACAGATAAAAGTAACAGATATAGCGTTGATAAAAATGATGTTTAAGAAAACACCATAGGAAACATAACATTATAGAAAATGGGAATACATTTGGGTGGCAGTATTTCGATAAACTGAAGAAGGGGAAATTTAACTCTAAAAAGTGTCGGCTTGTTATCCACATGTATTTGCATATAAACAGAGGGATGTTGAAAGCCCGAAAGTCTTCTTAAAACTTTAATGCGTTGGAAGGCAATTTAAGAATTCATGTCGGAAGAAGCAGATATTTTTTAACTGGAAATTTTACTAAATTTCACGCAATTCCTTCACCAATATTTTCATCGCGTTACTTTTTTCCCTTCTTTCAGTCTATACTGTTCTTTATAAGTTTCTTATATATGTTAAGCAGTTTTATACCAATTTTAGCTACTCTTAAATGTTTAAACATTGTACCTAAAGTTTAGTGAAAACCATTGAACCTAAAAGGACGAAAAATCGAATGATTATGAAACCATGAGAAGATTCTAGTCATTAAAATTTTTTAAACTGCCAGTGATAGATGTGGGCTAATTGCATATGTGATGACGAGCATTTGTAATGATTGCGCGTGCGTTGTTCTCGAATGGTCCGTCACACCTGCTGCGGAGAGAAATTCAGAGAAAAATACAAGATGGGAAAACTGTTGTACCGTGAGCAGTCATGTTTATCATAATCACCTGCAGTGATCACCATAAAAATTTTATGATACAAATCTCAGACTACAGTTCAAGCGTACAGGATACGAGTAATGTTATGCAATGTAATGTAATGTAATGTAATGTAATGTTATGTAATCTATTGTAATGTAAGGTATTGTAATGTAATGTCATGTAATGTAATGTAATGTAATGTAATGAAATGTAATGTAATGTATTGTAATGTAATGTAATGTAATGTATTGTAATGTAATGTTATGTAATGTATTGTAATGTAATGTATTGTTATGTAATGTCATGTAATGTAATGTGATGTAATGTAATGTAATGTACTGTAATGTAATGTATTGTAATGTAATGTATTGTAATGTAATGTGATGTAATGTAATGTAATGTTATGTATTGTAATGTAATGTAATGTAATGTATTGTAATGTAATGTAATGTAATGTGATGTTATGTGATATTATGTAATGTGATGCAGTGCAATGTAATGTAGTACAATGTCATTTAATGCGATATTATGCAATGTAATGTAACTAAATTTTAAGTGATCTAATCTAACCTAATAAGATGTCCTAATTAACCTACCAAAATATTTTTGATGACTTCATTTTTAGCGGTAAATTGGTGTTTTGAATTGACCTTTTTGAACGCGGAGATGCCTTATACTTTCAATTAATGTCACCTAAGTTCGCCTTGGATGAAAATGTTGTATCTAGGTGGGGAATAGCATAATTGAGAAATAACGAGTTTTTCATACTTCTAAAAAATTAGTCGGCAAACTTTTGCAACAAGTCGGTTGTCTTTGAGTGCTGTCATAACTAAGTTGACAAGCGAAGAGCGGTCAGCTAATTATGCCGATCAGTTCCCTGCTACAACAACTACTACAACGGACAATAAATCTAGAGCTTCAGGTCAAAATTGTCTTCAGAAAAAGAGCAGCTGGTATGAAAACAGCAAATGTTCGATGAGACTCGTCATTGTTTGTTCAATGAAATTAGAATTTACTTTAAACATGAAATCTCGCTCTTGTGTTTGTCTTGAGTTTTTCCTGAGTGATCATTGAAAAGTCTTTCAGCTTGAGAAAAATCATCCATTTTATACTAATAAAATTCTTTTCTGTCTCTTTGTTTCCACTGATTTTTTTTGTAAAATAATTTTCTTCATTGAAAATTCACAAAAGATTCCGATTAAAAGAGAAAGGGTGTTCTATGAATGTTCCTCATTTTGCCAGATGTTTAGTTCACAAAGCCCAAGGGATGTTTTAAAGCCTCATTATTGAATCCTGTTACAGTTACCAGTTGCTTGCAAGCTCAATAGTGATAGCTATAAAATAAGAAATACAAATGGTGCGCATGTGATAAAGGAAAGTCATTTCCAAAGAAGACACAGTCTAGTCAGAACTTCTGCGGAGGTGGATTGACATGCAAGTGATATATGGAAAGGACATCCGTTGATTTGCAGTTTTACAATGAGTTTGGTGGTCAGGTGGATGAAAACAGCCTATGCAAAGATATGATCAACTATTAGGCCAAATTTTATGACAAAGATTGAAGTATTTGTGGATATCGTAAGTTGGTAGACATTGATCGGCGGTTTTACAGACAAAAATGCGTTGATCAAGTGATACTCTTTACTATAAGATATACGTTTCTGATTTTTAAAGATAATTGCATAAGAATAGAAGTAAATTCTTTTCTATTTAAGAACATTACATGTATGCGTTAGGTTTGTAAAAAGGTATAAAATGAATGAGCTATCATCACTGGCGACTTTTTAAATAGATTCTCAAGACTTTTTGAAAAAAACATAGATTGATAGATATATCCTTGAATGATGACTATCATACCGAAAACAGTGTTGGGTCATTTTTCTTTCACTTTAAAATTCAGATTTGTTTTCTTCACTTTTTTATTGTAAAGTTTAAATCATAGTTTTATTGTTGAGATATTTATCATCAAAACAAAAGTAAAAAGGTTGGATTTTATTGTTTTTTTTGCATGCAATATTGTTAATCATTCTTGAAATATTAACTGAATGTATTACAATTTATGAATAATTGAAAAAATAAAATATCAAATGACCTATGAAATTAATTATTAAATAAAACGAATAAACTCTTAAATGTGAGCGGCTTGCTGTGCACTTCTTTAATGTGAACTTTTCATTAAAATAAAATCAAAATTAAAATTGCGGTATCAAAATCAGCGAATAACAAATATAGAAATACAAATCATAATATTTAGTTAGTAAAAATTAAATGAAGCACATGGCTAATCGTAAACAAATGCTGAAAACCTATCGAGCAAGCATGGGTTTGTTCAACAATGTTTCAAGTGTTTTCTAGCAATCTTTTGCTTTTTAAGCCAGAAAAATCCCTGAATTGGATCAACCTTTCACCTGCAAAACCAATCACTCGTCGTGACTTTACACGACATGTTTCAATACTGATATCTGAAGCTTTAGATCACAGCTGCATTTTTTTCCTCAGAGAAAATGTTTCTGGTTTTGAAAATCTTTCTTAAAAGGTTAAATATACAGGTTTCTTATTAAAATATAATGATTAAAAGTCATAGCAGCAAGATCTACCTTCAGTACAACGCCTTAGATAATAAAGAATAAATTAACACATTTTTATATTCTAGCTATGGTTATCCTTGCAATTATGAAACAGAATGAGAATGTTTGATGCCAAAACAGACTTTCGTTGTGTAATGAACTCAAGGCAATATATTGACACCGTTCAGATTGTTTCGCCTCTTTTGTGGGCTTAAAGAATCTTTGATATCCTTTAAGGTACAACTTTTGATGTGGTTTCACTTAAAAGGGAATTCGTAATACGATCAAAATTTGGATTTTTACGTTGACGAGCCAGCTGCTGATACCAACAAGCATAGAAACACCATTTGCAACATCTGAAGAGCTTGTTAGCTTGAAAGGACGAAGGAATACATGAAGGTTTGGAAATCACTTCGGTTTGAATCACATCCACAAAGATGTTTGGTGAAAACAACCATTTTGAAACCATGGCGCCATGGCAACACCCGTTACTCTTTTGAATATAACTGAATGTAATTGGATTTTGAAATCTCCATCCAAATGAAGGCTACCTAAGTAAAATATAGGCAGAAATGGTGCCTGCAATTTGGCTATAAAGTTTAGTTCTCGCGAGGTGGAAACATTTTTATTGCACGTTCTGAATCAGGCATAAACTATCGCAGTCTTCACTTTGATTTAACGAAACTCGAGATTCGCTTCGAGTTGCAAAATGTCGAGTGCAAACGAAGGAGCATCATCTTTGAAAAGACGAAAATCATCGATCGGTTGTTTATGGAAGTTCAATGAACAATTTTTATTGAATATAATTTGTCCTGACAATTCAACTTTAACTGTGATACACAATATCAAAGAATCTTGTGGCAACGTCTTGTCAAGTGCATGTGCTCGCTTGGGAATTTTAGAAACAGATATGTTTGGATTAGCATTGTTCAAGCACAATGAGTATCAATTTTTGCAGGAGGGCAAATGCTTGAACAGTATCTTCCCTAAATGGGCAATTGCAACAGAAGAAAGTCTCTCAGGCAGCGATAAATGCAATACCGTTGCAGATACCTTGATTAAAACATGCAAAATGTATTTACGTGCCAAAATCATTGTTTCTTCCTTCGATGTATTCTCTTCAATGACAGTGCGATTCATATTTGAGCAGTTGAGATGGGACCTCATCAAGATGCATAATCTGCTTCGATTTGAAGCATATGATGATGAATGCATTAAACTCGCATTCTACTGCATGTTGGTGGACCCCTTCGACGGGAAAGCATCGATGACAGTAAGTGTATTGTCGCATTACATGCCTCAGCTTGTTTTAAAATCAAACTCTTTAGATGATATTATATCGAGCTTACTCACCTTCTCCAAAGATTTGCCACTTTTGACAATTATTGAGGCTCAGATCTGTTTTATCAAGCTTGCATTGAAGCTGCCAGCTGTAGGTACGCATACCTTCCTAGCAGATCTAGTCGATGTCGGGAACGACCCGATAACAAATTGTATGATCAGTGTCGGCCCAAACAGCATTCGGATTTTTGCCGAGTGGAAGGAAATTTGGGAGCAGTATATAAAATGGGACTTTCAAGAAATTGATGAAATTTCGCCTTGCAAAAACATGGTAACTATATTTGGATATGAAAGTGATGCAGATGAAACTACACTCCAGTTCTACAACAAATCAAAAGCGAAGGATTTCACGAAATTTTGTAAAGAGATTCAAAAATTTGACGAGGAGAACTTCATCGGGGCTCTTATGTTAGCAAATAAATCTGACAACAACGGAAATGATGTTTCATGTAGCGAGCGACCATCGAGAAGGAAGAGTTCAATTTTTGATAGGAGTTCCTCGAGATTACAATTCCCAATAATCGCGACAAGAAGGTTGAGTGAAAGGAAACTAAGCGATCAATTTTGTGGTATAAGAAAGGATAATGCTAGAATCCAAGAAGTTTAGCAAATAAGACGGCATATAACTCTTTATCACTAAATGTTTGATATCTAGTTTCTTCGTTAATTGCGTTGATATTCTTATAGTTGTGTGTTTGCTTAATCCAGAAATTATTCATTCAATGAACAAGATGTCACTTTTTAGTCAATTAACATTTTTTAGTTCCTTTTTTAATTGTTTTATCAACTACTCGATAATTCATACATTTATTAAATCAATTATTTATTCATTTGTTCATTCAATTATTCATTCGTTCATTCGTCTATTTGTTCATCTGGTGCCAACTTCCTAATCATATTGTTTATTTATCAATTCTTGATTTTATTGTGTTTTTTCAATCTTATTTTTTATAATCGCTTAACTTCTAATGGCAGACGAATCTTAGGAAGAAGAAACATAATCATTTAATAATGAAAATATAAATTGAGTGATTAATAACAGTATAACTGAAGTTGAATAATATATACCATTGTAGATGTATTTATGAATTGAATTCATATAAAATGAATTAATGTATTGTGTATTATCTACTTGGATGCGGAGTTGGTTGAAAGACAAATAACTGGCCCATATAAAAAATTTTGTCGCTGTTTTTTTTGGGGGAAATATCTACACCGTTGCAAAGATGAAGACCTTCAACTATATATCAATATTTAGCTAGCATTTGAGAATATCACACAGTAAGATTCAAAATGTAAGAAATTTTCTTTTCCTCTCTCGTTCTTTCCATCAAAACCTGCAAATCAAATAAAAACAGAACTACCATTTCCAAGAAATATAAAATAGCATCATACTTTAGATAATCATCTATAAGTATGGATATGACGTATAAAATAAATTTCTTTTGAGAATGCAATCAAAGACTCCTTGCGCTTGATAAAAAAAACCAAATGATCTGTTCCCAAAAAAAAGCAGCATTGGTTTCAAAACACGTCAAGACAAAGAAATCAGCAACGAGTATTGGATAGCGGAGAACCATCATCCATGCTTTAGTGTTGGTTTAGGTTAAGCAAAAATCTAATAGTCATTTAATTACGATTTTGCCTTCATTTGTTCAAGGTCATCTTCTCAACATGTAGATCAACAGTTCATCAGACTTAGCAAATCATGGATTGCATTTAATTAAGACTTCGCATGTAGATCGTATTATGCAGATAATAACATTCAAAAATCAACTTTATATTAGATTTTTAAATAATATGCAGTGAATGCGGCTCTAGTTAATCTTCTTATTCAAGATCAAAAGCAATTTCATCTTTTCGTTTTGTAAATATGCAGCAATGCAGGCATTATCAGTTCAAGTTGGATTTTGATAATCACAAATATTTAATCAATCTTGGCAGATCAATAACCTAAGCATTCACCTTGCGTTGTCTATTTACGAAAGGAAAATTCCATGAAATACAAAAATATGCTCAATTTCAAGGGAGGAATTTTCTTTCCTGAAATTGCAAATGAATGCATTACATGGTCACCAAAAACCCAAGCAAAGCAAAATTTCCGTTTAAAATTACATTCCTAGCACATTCTGCAGATTGCTTTGAATCTACAAAACAAATCGACAACATTTTAAAGGGGTTTTAAAATTTTTAATTTTCTTTTCTGGCCAATAAATGGTCAGTATTTTCAACTCTTTATCATCCTATAGGGTTGGAGTGATAATAATTTGTTGCATTGTAGATGCGTTTTCCCATGTCATAAATTTACTAGTTTCTTCACACATTAGATGGTAATAGAGTTATATAATTATAACTATCAATTGTTTAATATATCTTTGACGTCACAGCCGTTTTCCTTGGTGTTTCGCAACGATCTGCTGTATCGTCTATGTTTCTCTTCACCTGCAGGAAAAGCGCGGGATAAACAAAGATTTCCGCAGGATTTGCCCGCAGTGTTGTTATGGTGGAAGGTTGAATGGCGGATAACGGTGATTCACATATTAAACGGACTTGTCGATAAAAATGAGGGAATTTAAGCCACTTCTTGGACTTGACGATTTAAATAAGCAGTCGAGATTGCTTTTAAGTATTAGGGTAACCGATGCGCAAGGAAAAGAGAGGACTATCTCAGCATGCCAAGCAGACACAATCAAGTCTGTGAAGGAAAAAGTTTTGGAGGAGAAGCACGCAAAAGAATATGGGATTTATAAAGTTGTTTTAGCGAGAACTAAAAAAGCATTGGAAGATGTCAAAACACTTGAGCAAGAAGGTGTTGAAGATAATGGTATGTTAAGTGTGCAATCTGATACTTAGCTAATTTGCAATCTGAGAGAATAATGAAGTGTTTAGTTTTGACCATTCTCGAATTTGAAATCTAAAACGTCCTAAGATTTTCATTGACGTTTTTGACAATTTCCACTCATGTCAATGATTATATCTGTTAAACCGTGTATGGAGTATTGTATATTATAGTTTTTATAATGGCAATGCTCATATTTTTGGAAAATCTTAGAGGTTTACAAGTAAAGAGAATTGCACAATGTACAGGGACAGTGTCGTTTTTAGTATACCCTTAAAAAAATGTGTTTCATAAACCATAGTAAGTTTTCTTAAATTTTATCAGAAAATTTGAAATATTTTCTAATAGATGAGCTGGTTATGTGGAAAAGGAGAAGAGATGTTCCTAATATAACTATGTCCCGGAAAGTATGTATTTATTATTTTTTTAGTTATGTTATTTCTTTCCTCTTTCTGGACAGAACAATTAGAAACAAACCTTGCTTTAAAAATAACTTTCTGAAAAAAGCAAGTTTTTGTCCAATTCTGTTAATAATATGAAAAGATTGACAATGACCAACAATAGAAAAAATAGATGAAGAGACACATTGAAAATAAAGACGGATCACAAATGAGTGCTTGCTCGTTTTTTCCAAATATGCCTTGCTGGTCCATCTCTTAGTTGATGATTCTAAGTGGGAAGGCAAAAGGCTTTCTGTCTATATATTCAAGGCTCTGCATTTTTGTATAGACAGATTCCAAAACTATACTTTATAATAATAGAAAGTCAATGTTATGTTATGATGGCAAAATCTGTGACCAGTCCTTCTCCAACTGCTCACATAGTTTTGAACTGGGTTTGCATAACTGGCTTAAGACATTAATTCCCTTCACCTATATATTTGCTAAATTGTCAATAGGAAGGAAAGAAAAAAGGGGAAAATCCGTGTGACATAAGACTAGTTTATCAGAAACAGAATAAAAAAAATCAGGCACTTGTCTCAAATTTCCAAGGTGCACAACAAATTTCTGATCATCCTCCACCTGTTTGCCTTTTCCTTTTTTTTTAAACATAAACAAATACAGCACTTATATTTGAACAACAAATATTTTATGAAACAATAGTTGTTAAATGGTATGCCTATGTATGATTTATCTCTTTAGTTTTAAGATATATGGCCTGCTTTGATAAGATTGATAACTAATAAATTTTTGTGCTTGAGAGTTTATCCTGTTTAAAAATTGCCTAAACATTGTTGATATAAAAATTATTATGATGTTTATTGGATGTACCTTTCAAGGTTGCGGCTTGTAAATCAGTTGAATGGGAAACCATAGAAACAAACACAAAACAACTTGATGAAGAACATGGACAGTCTGCTACGCAATCAAGCGGTTCTCCAGTTCTTTTTGATGTTAGTTTTATTTCATTAATTTCTCTACATGTCATTAATTAACAAGAAACAATAAAAATGATAAATTTCTACATTATGTGCCTTTAAATGCATCTTTGTGTAATGATTCTAATTTTTATGAATTAAACATGGCTACTGAGGTAATGAGATAATAATATAATTTGTTCTTAGTATTTGATCCATTTCATTTTAGGCCCATGTTTGAGACTCAAATATATTTAACTTTAAGAATTTATCAAACATATTAGCCTGTTGTCATCAAAAGCTAGACTAAGGGTGCACTAGAAGTGTAAACATTATCTTTCTTTTCCATGCTTGAAGTTATTTTTGCTTGATGCTGTCACATTGTCACTTGATGTCACTCAAAAATGATTGAAAGATTTATCTTACCCTGAAATTAAAATCTTAATTAATGTTGAGCTGCAGCAAAATTTCAGAAGAAAGAAAGTTTTTCGAAGCAACATTTCATTCTAATTGTGGAGGAAATTTATTTCTCTGTTATATGGTGCTAACTAAATATTTGTTGTTGATTGTATAGGATTTTATAGGTTTTCTAATATATAAATAATATTTTGAATTTCAGTTTATTGGTGAACTTAAGCGAATTTTAACATCTCTGGTTGAAGTTGCAAGTTTATTGCAAACAGTAAATGCAGAAGATAAAGAAGATAGTGACATGGAAACTGATGGTAAATTTTAATGTTTTATATTCAATTATATACAAGTTTAAAGCCGTTAGATATTTGCACAAAATTTATAAACTATACAATTATAGGAAGTGGTTACATTTTTGTTTCAAAAAGTTTAATTGTTAAAAATTGGTTGCTTCATGGCTCAAATGGGCAAGCCAAATTCCAAATCATTTTTAGCTCCATCTGTCAGATATTTATGAATTTTATATTTTTCTTTTCAGAACTTGAAATTGAAGTGGACAAAGTAAGTTCTATAGACGTTATACATTTTTTGCTATTTTCATGTCATCAAGACTTTTTTGTCTTGATAAAAAGAATTTGTTTATGTCAGTCAAAAAGCATAATGTTGTTTTTTAAATTTTATTATCAAATGAACTTCAATCTACTATCAACCTTCTTATTCAGGCTTTTGTGGGAAGGCGTGGCACATGCCTGCTGCTCTCCGGCTGTGCAAATATCACACGCCCACTTTTGTACTACAATTCAATGCCACTTCAAAATGCCATTTCAAAATGACCTAACACCTCATCATGATTAGGGATAAAAATGACTAATCTATTCTTGACATTATTTATGATTTTTCAAAGCATCACTTGTCCACTGTGAGAGTATTTTGAATGTGAATTTTTTAATCGAACTATTAACAGGTACAGTCTTTGAAAGATAGCAAGTTTGTGTTATGCATTGTGGAAACTGCCCCTAAAAGGAAGAAAGGCACACAAAAGAGCTTGCAACCTTTCTAAGATTAGGAAAAGCAATTTCATTGGACATTATGTTTATGAATTTGATTGAAAAAATATCTCTGCAAAGAAATAGTCGCACGCCACAACTTGCCTGCTTGACTTCAGGTGTGTGACTGTTAGTATACCTGCTATATATTTCCCACAAAAGCTTGTATTTCATCTTTATATTTTTCACAGTTTGCTTTGAAGCAGTTGATGGACATGGGTTTTCCAGAAAACAGAGCAAGGAAAGCTCTCGTTATCAATAGGTAGTTATCAATCACTTAACATTGTTTGTTTTGATTCTATGCATGTTTTTGGTGATTTCCTTTGATTTGCAACAAAATCAATTATAGATATTGCGCTCATCATAAAATATTGAACCAAAATAAGCTACATTTCTTGGGTAATTTTTTTCCTTAAATACCATAATGCCACAACGTCCTACTACACATCAAGATATAGACCACATTGATTCTTTTAATGATTACAGAATGTCACAAGTTCAAGCAATGGAGTGGCTTTTAATGCATGATTCAGATCCTGACATTGACAATCCTCTTACTCAAGAGGAGCTCTTGTCATATTTACCTGAACGACGTAAACTTCTGCCAAGAAAAGCAGGTGCACGTGAATTTACACCAAATGCAAGGGTAAGAGCAATTGTTTACCTTGTATATATTCCTTGTATCCTAATAGGTATCAAGATGAAATCACATTCATGGCCCATTACAGACATTTTTATCAGCCAAACATAGTCTTAAAAACCGAAGTAGCATACATTGAAAAAATTATATACAACAAAAGTAACATATGCTGGATGAATTTCTTCGCCCTTTATCAAGCTTAGAAGTTTGAATAAAACCCTAAACTCTAAATGATAAACACTCTTCCTAAAATAAAAAAATAACTAAAGAAAGAATGAATATGTTTGCATATTGTTAACAGATGTATTGTTTTAATAACTGTCTTACTATCACATCTCATTTTAACAAGCAAGAATTAATTCACCCTATAGCAGCAGGACGTCACTCTGTTGTGCACTAATATTTTGAATTATTTATAGTTAACATTAATAACGATTGAATGGTTTAGAAAAAGTAGATGTCATCAAATCATTTTCTTTTGTTATTATTTTGGAACAAGGTCAACTTATTGGACTTTTTTGCGATGAATAATGTAATTATTAAACTTGATTTTTAAACCAGAGTATTTAGCCTAAATACGACAATTTCAATTCTAATTTTATTATGAAATGTTCAAGATGGCCGTGTCTAATTTATTCTTTTTTCTATTAGCATATCCAGTTGAAAATTTTGAATGGTTTTCATCGTTTATTAGGTTTGAATACCAGAGGATTGTAATATAATCTTTAGCAAATGAAGGTCCTTTTCATTCTCAAACTGTGAGCATAAAGGTGGCCTTTCGCTGAGCACACCGGCAATAATCGTTATTCCGGCATGCTTCTTCTTCATGTCTCCGTTGTTGCCAACTTATTATGCGGTGAATTCAACATAATTAATCACTAGTTTTAATCTCATTTCAGGCTGTTCGAAATCTCTTGGATATGGGTTTTGAAGAACAAGACATAGTGCAAGCTTTGAGGATATCCGGAAATCACCAAGAATCAGCTGTAAGTTCTGGCAAACTTGCTTTTTCGTGCTTGAATATTTCGCAATTTTTTTATGGGACGGAGTTTTATGAACAATTGCCTAAGCGTTATGTCTGCTAACGAATGAACTTGTTATTGAAAATGTTTTAGGGGAGAATAGATAGGAGATTTCAAATTCAAATTATGATGTTGATTTCAACTACCTTTAAGCGGTAAGGCATTCAGCATTGCTGATTTAAAAGTGATTGGCTGTGTACAAGAACACCTCAATAGAATTATATTATTTTGTATTCTTTTTTAGCTTGAATGGTTGCTAGGTGATCGAGAACATTCTTCAAATAGAACAGAGCCAGGTCTTGATCCATCAAGGTGATTTTTGATTGCTTGATTTAACATCGTTGATTCAATTGATTTTCTTCATCTGCGGATGATTCAGGTGTTTGATGCAACTGAGTGGGAGAAAGGCTTGCATTGATAACATGCATTTAGGATGAATCATTCATCCATTGTATACCAAATTAGAAAAAAGAGAGAAAATGACAAATGAGATACCTAAATACAAACATGATGTTATCGACAATATTAATTACTAGTATTAGTAAAAAGGTTCAGTCATTCGGTACCATATTTTTATTACTTCTATTTTTTTATATTTTAGTCCTATGTATGCATCGATAATGGAACATCCAGTTGTTCAGTTAGGCATGACCAATCCACGAATTCTTCACGGTATGATATTTGTCCATTTATTCCTTTTTCTAAAGTTTCCGATCTCACGCCACTGGCAATTACGTTAACAATTTTCCTTGCGTGTTTTTGTAACATGTAAACAAGAGCTGACCATTAGCCCGGGATGAAAGTTGTCCCATGCATGCGGAATCTTCACTCTATGTACAAATTGACCGCAACGATATACTGTTTTTATAGCAATGAAACATTGTACCGATCACTGCTTTGCCCAATACTAAATGTTTTTTACGCACATGTTAAACGTGTTTATTTTGAGCTGATTAAAACTCTTTTGTTTCTCTGTTTACTTCCATGGTATCACATGATAAGTCCAATCCAGCCAATAGCATTGCTATTTGTTTTTATGGTGTCACATGGCTCTTGCTGTGGGTACAATTAAAGCAACAGGCACATTAGGTAGCATTGATTTTAATAGCATTTCTAATCTCCTTTCTCGTGACGTGAAAAGCAAAGCTAGCAGTCAATTTAATAGCCTAAAATACTATTTTGTTTTTCGTTTTAGCGTTTGAAGATATGCTGGAAAATCCTAACACAAGTGCACAATACATTAACGATCCTGAAATAGGCCCTGTTCTTTTACAAATTTCTCGTATAGTGCAGTCTTTTTCAAGATAACGAAAATGGACAATAGTTTCTTTTGCAGCCTTTTCGTTAAATTCTTTGTGCATAGATGGTTGATATTAACTTGCACTATGTAATGAATGCACAACAAATTCTATGTTAATAATCATAATAATGAAGGTGACAACGGGTTTTGTCAACCAGATGTGACTATCAGAAAAAGGATGATTAGTAAGTCGTAGACGGAGCAGCAAAGTTTCTTGTAGCAAAGGCAACAGATTTTTATTTCAATAAATTGTGAAGTTTTCTGCCATTATTTGATTTAAATCGATAGAATGTTAAGTATGGTCAACATTGTCTCGCCTGCTTAGTCTGCAGATATATTAATGTTCCCCTAATACCTAAAGCCAGGACCTATTTAAAGCTAGAAAATAACAATAGACAGCGTATTTGAAATGTTAAGAATTGCAATGATAAGGATGCAAATGTACCAACGCTTACAATAGCAGTAAGATATATTGGTTATTGGACAAAATTTGATCATGATATGGGACAGATTTATTTCATGAAACTAATAGCTGAGTAAATCTAGTTCGTATGAAGTTGGTCATTAATTTTGTAATTAACCACCATATAACTAGATATTTGTACAACAAAATACCGTCTGATAAGGGATTTGCTATGATATTTGTCAATGTTGGATGTCATGGTATTTCTAGTCTCATCTGCAAACGTTGCAGCTCTTCTATTGTTTAAATCGACTTCTTCCCGGTTAGCAAAATACATGCTAGGGAACTTTCCCTCCATCATAAAAGAGTTCCCAAAGATTGCCCCCCCCCCCCCCTCTACTCCCTGCTTGTGTGTTAGGATACTACAGTGACTGATATATGTTGATATCTCAATATTCACATAACGTAAATGCTCGAACAAGCCCCACCTCCGAATAAGTCCCCCCTTGAATATCCCCCACCCAAAGAAATATTTGCAAAAAAGCCCCCGGGGGCTTATTCGAGGATTTATGGAATCAGACACTAACCACTGGTCAGCCTTGGTTTCAAATGTGAAATCGAGGCGCGAAATTTGAAGGTTGTTTTTGAGGTGAATCTCGATTATTTCAAACTGTTGATTTCTCGTGGGATCAGAAAGGGAGAAGAAAAAGGCAAGGGAATGTTTTGCAAGAAGGGAAATATATCGATTTTCATAATTGTAATTTCAGTTGTGTTAAAGTTTGTCAACAATGGCCATGTTGCTGGCAGCATTGAAGTGACTACCCCTCCCAGACAAGAAGATATTGAGGAAAATGATGGAAAAGTTGATAAACACGAGAAAGATAAATATTTTGTAAAAGATAGAGATTCAGCTTCATGTAGCAAAGATAAAGATGGGTGCATGTCCACGACAAAACAAGTAATAAAAAGGATTAATATCTGTTGTTTAATCCTTCAGATACCTCGCCTAATCTTTCATCTGATCATACCCCCATGATAGCAGTGGCGGACACTTAGCCAAATATTAGGGGAGGAGGGCAGCCTATTGTTTCGGTAGCAGGACATCACACATTTTCATTGCTTTAGAACAAAAGACTTTTGTCTTCCAAAATATCAGGGTGCCTGCTCTGCCCCCCTAACCCCCCACCCCGAGTGTTGCCACTGCATGACAGTATCCTCTGCTCATTTGATGAATGTGCTTTCACCAGTCTTCAGAGCATGGCAAAACTCGACGAGATCTCGAGATTTGTGCACTTTTATCTGCTTGCAGTTACCACGCTTTCACGACTGCCTTTTTCATACACAAAAATTGTTACATTCCAAAAACCATGATTTGATTGTTTGATGGATGGTTTTGGTGCTGGACTTTGGAGCTCTTGCTTTTGAATAAAAGATTGTTCTTTTACTATCACATTAATTTTGAAGGATAAATGCATCTGGGGATATGAAGATGATTGCAAGGATGGCCAGAGATATTCAGATCCACTTTGTAAAGATGTTAATGGATACAGACCATTTAGGAGGCAAGTGATTCATTATGGCTGTTATTATTTGCAATTATGATTATAATGATTATGGTGATGATGATGATGATGATGATGGTGATGATGATGTTGATGATGATGTTGATGATGATGTTGATGATGATGATGATGATGATGTTGATGATGATGATGATGTTGATGATCATGATGATGGTGATCATGATGATGGTGATGATGATGTTGATGATGAAGATGATGATGATGATGATGATGATGATGATGATGATGATGATGATGATGATGATGATGATGATGATGATTATTATATCTCTAGTTTGAAGGACAGGTCTGATGCATTTTGGAATGAAAATGATTTTGGATATGTAAAGAATGTGAAGAAGTTAAACTTAATATGTGAACCGAAAGAAAAGGTGAGTAAAATTTTATAAACTCAAATAAGGTGATATTGCTCCAAAATGATAATGTTTTGATGCAAATTGGATCAATTTTGCTGACAAAGATTCAGATAGAAGTAGCAAGTTATCATGTCAAAAGTGGTTAAAAAATAACTATTTGAATTCTTTCAGGATGATTCTGCATTTGAATGCAACGATCACTTAACATTCTGCCGGGGAAGAAATATTTTTATGGATTTTACATATAGAGGGAGATCTGCTTATGAAAGGTAAGGGCAAATAAGATTTAGATGATTATTTGAAACCTAATTGTCATCATTACCGCATTTGTCATGTTTGTTCAGTACTTTTATCCTTTTACCTTCTTTTGTCTCGATGCCTTGCTAACAACTGGTTCTTATATTAAAGTAAAATGTCTCATTGTTACATGGTACCTGGTTCTAGGTATGAGAAAAGACCATTTGAACCAGGACAATTTGGTGGCCATTGCAAATTGTTTCCTGACCAATTCAATAAAGAAGGAGTTTACAGACAGAAGCTTCGTTCATGGTAAGTTGGCTGTAATGTTCATATGTGAAATTTGAAATCTATAGTTGCAGATGATAGACAGCTAATTTTTACAGATACTGTTTAGTTCATGCTGTTAATTTGTTTTATTTATATTTTAGGAGTGCAAATGATGTGGATCATTTTGCATCATTACCCTTCAAGCCCAGTGACCCTAAAAATTGTGATGTTGTCATTGAAACTCCAACAATCTTTATGGATCTTGATTTCAGTAATTGTTTTTTTTTTTTATTCAAATTCATTTGCTTGAACTTTTCTTAAATATATGGGTTAGTAAAATACAGCCTTTTGTGTTACTAAAGGCTTTGCATTAATTATTACTCATTTTTCCATCTGAACAGTTATTAATTTTGACACCATTCTAATCATTTTCCCATCTGTGGCTTTCTCAGCATATCAAAATCTCGCCTTTTGCGTACTTCATCTTTATTCCCTGAAAACATTTTCTAGAACTTGTTGAAAATTCCAAAGATAATGATTTCCAGATGGGCTTTTTCCCTTTGAAAAAATCCGTCAATATTGTGAAAAAACCCAAGCTTTTCGGAAGATAAAAGTGTATAATTCCTCAAAACTCTCTCTGTTTTGAAATAAACCGGGTTTTGTGCTATAAACTTCTTAAACTATTCCTTGCTCTCTCACACCATTTTTCTGTAATCCCTTCAGCATTTGGCTCTTTTTTGTAAGATATTTTTCCAATGTCATTCTTCAATTTTTGAAATGTCTTTTTTCAATTCAACAGTTGGCAATCTTTATCATCATTTCTGCGATTTTTTCAATCTCTATTTGACTCTTCATGCAAACAACAGTCTTTATTCCACATTTGATGTTGCTAAATGGGATGTGAGTAATTTCTTTTGATATTGCATTGTGGTGAAATCATGCTGCAAGTGCAGAGCCAACACCAGCATTTATTTCCAGGGGTGGAATTCATCAATTTTTCACCGATGGCCATCATCATCAGATCTTAATTGATCTTTACTGCGGATAAAATCCTAGAAATTTTCTGACAAGCATTCAGGATTTTTTGAAAAACAGTCTTATGGGGAGTGCCATCTCCCCGCTCACTAATTGTGCTGGCTCTATTTAAATATCTAACATTGCTCTTCTGTACAACATCTATACCGAATATCTACCGCCAACAAATCCCATTGGATCAGAATGAGACCCAGGGTAAAGAACGATTATGAAAGGAAAAAACGCAAGGAAGGAAATAAACAAACATACAAATAGGGCAGATTAAACTTAAATTTGAACTTTTCACCTTGACATCTATGGCACTTAGTACAGTTATAACGAGGCAGTTATTTGTATTTTGAGGTTATTTTGATTTAGACAATAGTTTCGCACGATAGAAGTTAAAAAACAACAAGTTAGATCATTTTCCTTGAGTTTGTTGCCTTTATTCATTAGCCATTTGTTAATCTCGTATTTTTCAGAGTCACGTTTCGAATTTCTTGCAGGTGTATGAAAGACTTGGCCCTTTTAAAGACACTTGGAAAGCATTTACAAATAATGTCTATCCATTGTGGATGAGATATAACGATAGGAAGGTGAAATATTATCATCTAATTTTAATCTTATTTTTAGGAGGAATCTTCCAGTTGCAAAACTCCTTGTCATATTTTAAATCGTGTTTTTGTAACTACGATGATGGACTATGAAAGAAAATGCGTAAAAGGACCATTAGAATAAAGATCAAATTTCTTGTAGCTGCCTGCTTTTTTGTGTATAGCCACTTCAATGTCTCTTTTTGCAACTTTTATTTGATTTACCAGGTCTGCTTCAGAGATGTTGTTTTCGCATTGCTGCCACGAATGGCCTATGGAATGTATTACTCAACACCTTTGGTGAGTTAATCACGATTTTAAAGATTCATGACGAAAAATGTTTGAATTTCGAGAGTCTCTCATAACTCTGATCTTTATCTCATTTTGCTTCTTTTCCTTTATTTATTTTTCTCCTGTCTACTGCGGTCTTAAGTTGCAATATCCTTTCATAAAGAAACCAGCTTTATTCTGTAGTTTGTTGCCTAAAAATGCTGTTTTCGTAAAGCATAAATGCACAATGTTTTTAATATTTCCTTGATTTTAAGCGTAATTCAAGTGTTATTGTATATTTTGTTTTAATTAAAAGAATTTTCATTCACTTTTAGGTTGAAGGATGTTCAAAAAGTGGAATGTTCAAAGCGTTTTCTGAGTACATTCGTAATGGATTGAGCATTAAACAGAAAAGAAAAAGCAAGGTTTGAAATATTTGATTTATTTCTCATCAATAATTAATCATCTAGAAAGAAATTAATCAAACAATCTAGCAAAAAAAACTAGCAAGCATGCGAGAAAAATGCTAGAACATATTTTCATTTATTCAATTTGGCTAGAAGTTTTAATTCAGAATTGTTTGTTTTTAGTCAGATCCATTGCGAGTAACACTTTTATGCAGAAATACAAAATTCAGACGCATTGTCAATCAAGATGAGGTTATTTGTTTTCAGTTTTAATGCGAAACCAATTGAATTGTCTGCTCAATTTGATAAGATTTTAGTTTTCGTAAAATGCCTGGTTTTTGATAAATCAGTAAATCAATAAATTAAAATTTTGAATAACTAAATGTTTTACATGTTTATTTTCACGAAACCGTTTTATATTCAGTTGATTAATATAGTCTAGCAACAGTGTCTAATCACTGTTTTCTCTCCAAAACAATCCCGTTAACTCGTGACTTAGCGAATGCCCGAGATATCCAAAATCTTGATTAGGGTCGTCAAGTCCAAAGGAGACAAGAAATCCATGTCACTAAGCGAATGACTGAGTTACCAAGGGTCCCAGTTAACCGGATTCTACTGTAACTTTATTCAAGTCAGAAGATATAAATTAAAATATAAATGAAAGTTAAAAGGAATTCTTTAATAATTTATGTTATTTGTTTTGTTTTGTTTGTTTTCATATGAAATACTAACCAATATATCTGACTATGATTTTATGATCATTTCAGCTCATCAACTTGATGAAGACCATTCCTGGTATAACTGTGCAAGCAATTGATTTTAACATGTAATTTACTTTTCAATTGATTTTTCTCATTGTCTTTTCACCGTTATCATATTTGGTTCATAAATGACACGTTCTGAATTAGTTTTTCAGCTTTTCAAAATTTGTAAATCCATTTCAAAATCCATTCTCTCTTAGATATAAACCTTAATTTCTGCATTTCTGAATCTCTTTCCCTCACACTCGTTCCTAAATTTTCATAATGCTTCTTTTTACTTTTCAAAATCATTGATTTACTTTAATTAAAAAAATACAAATAGCGAGGTCCTCCATTTCTTGTGATTTTAAACAATCATAACCGTAAACAAACAATCTGGCAAATATCGTCTCCCATTAAATCGATTGTATTCGAAGTATCCTTGTATGTTTACCTACAGTTTACCAGTTCTGTCCGATAGAGAAATTGGCCTTTAAAACACATTTTTTTATTTTCTTTTTCTTTTTCAGGGACATGCCTTTTTTAGATCAATTAGAGGTAAGTAAAATTTGATTTAAGATCTAAATAGATCAAGCTTTTCTTTTAGTTGAATAATAGCAAAACTTTTAATTTTATAAAGTTTATCTGCTCTCTCCTTATTAACATCTTATTTATCATAAAACAGATTAGTGCAAATTCTGACATTTTAATTGGAATTCATGGAGCTGGCCTTGCCCACACACTTTTCCTTCCTGATTGGGCAGTTCTCTTCGAATTGTAAGTATAACCACGTTTAACTTTTTTCATCTTTGTCGGTGATTTTCGTTTGGTATCAATATTTCAATTTTCTATCAGTTTTTTTGTTCATCGTTTTATTCTAGTTAATCTGTAAAAAGTCCCTTGAAGATCCTTTGCCACGTATTGATTTCCGTTTTTGCGTTAACTATAAAACGTTACGAGAGATTAGCAAACTTGATAATTCATAGAAATTAGTGATTTAGGCCACTATTTTGTCCCATGTTAAATTGCCTTTCTTCTACTACTAATGAATCAAAAGAGCCCATTTTATAATCTGTTAGAGGCGCCTCAAACCTTAACACCCCGCTTTGAACTCCTCAGTGTATCGTCACCTACTTATGGCTCTTCAAAAGGTTCGTAATTTTTGAGTTTAGTTTTACCACCAATCATTATAGTATTGTATATGTTATTTTATGAATTCTTCATCTGATTTTTTAGATACAATACAGAAGATGTAAACTGTTACAAAGATTTGGCTCGTTTAAGGTATGTATTTTTACATTTGTTTCGCTTAAACTTATCCTAAATTTTACAAATACATGTATTTAAATGTCCTAGAATTATTCCAATTCTTGGTTTATTTCTGTAATTTTTTCATCTTTGTGTTTTTGTTGGTTTCAGAGGAGTAACTTATATAACTTGGGAGAAGAAAGAAAAGCTAAAAGATGAAACTGATGTAAGTTTATTTTTACTGTTAACTTTATTATTATTTACATGAATTATTCATTTGGGGATTCATTATTTATCCGTAAAAAATGTCACTTTCCTTTTAATATTTTGATCTCGAAAACATTGTTTTTTGAGTCTACATTACATTACAAATGGGTGAAGTGAAATATTGACATTGGCAGTAGTTATACTCCATTTGGACTCAGTTTATGTGGAATAAAACGTTGTAATTAAGTGGATTGTATTATAATTCTCATATATAATAAGTTGAATTTGTACATAAAATGAAACAATTAAAGACGGCGTTTTCAAGCTTGACTCTTAATTACGTAAGATAGAATGAAATAAGTACCAATATAGTGAAACAGTTAAAGGAATGACTCAATTAACTGGAAAGGGGAGAACGATAAATGAGTTTAGAATATAATGGAGAAAGAATGCATATCACAAGAAAGAAAGAGGGGGGAAGAATAGGAAAAGAGCACAAAGGAAAAAATTGACTAGAGAGGATAAGAAAAGATATGTAAAATGTGCAATATCATATAATGTGAAAGAATTGTTATCTTATTTCCACGATCATTTTATGTTTCGAAAAAAATTTAATCTTTAATTCGTTAATTAATTAGAGTTAAGCAACTTTACTTTTGCATTTAGGAAAATAATCAACGGTGATTTTGCTTATTTTAGGAACCAGATCCAGATTACACTTACGAAAAATTCAGAAACTATCGTTTTGATGTCATTGAGTTTAACCGATTGCTGGAAATTGCCATCAGACACGCGAAAGAAAATCTTAAAGCTACAAATCTCTGATTAACAATCATCGAATAAATATTAATTGGATCTACGCTCGGAGATACTTAAAATGGTATGTCTGATATTTTTTATGATTTTGAATCATGATTAATTGAGAAATGGGACTAATGGTGAATTATCGTCGGAAAAAGTGATAATTTTGGCTGTAAATTGAACATGTGAAGATCGCTGTTAAGAATTCCTATTTTTAACTTAGATTGTTTACCTTGCAATTTTGGTATTTAAAAATTTTAGTATTTTAATACTTCATTATTTAATAGATTTAGTGCTTTTTGGATTTCGGTGACACATTTAAAATGATATTTAAAGATGAAAAATGTTTCAACATTTGAATCTAAACAAATATGACTTTATGTTGATGATTCGATCTCAATCCTGCCAAACTAATCTGTTAACTAGCCAAATTTAAAAAAGGCAGACCCAGCACATCTTTTCAGCCCTAGACAGCGAAGCGCTCTTTTCATAATGAGTGGGGGGCTAAGCAAGGAAGTGATCCCCCCTGAATTCATAGACAGAAATGCAGTGGTCGTGTGCTATTATAGATATGCAATGTCCTTTATTTTGCGATTTGAATTTTAGCTTGAAGTTTGAAATTGAATTTTAGCCCATAACAATACCATCATCTTAATAACAGTTCTTGTATGCAAATTTATTAACACGAGGATTTTTAAATTTGAAATTAAAAGCATTTAAGTTTTGAAAAAATTTAATAGAACATCATGAAAACGGTTTAGGGCCAAATTAAATTGAATCTAGTGGTGCCATGTTCATAAACCCGTTTAAATTTAAAACTTGATTTCTTTGTCCACTCGCATCATCTGTGACATATTTTTGCCTTAATTGATTGGCTCAACTTTATTTCCAAACGCTTCTTTGAACTGAACCTTTTTTATTATTTGGCCTTTGTTCATTTCTTTGCTAGCTGTGTTTGTAGATCCCCTCTTTTGTTTTGGGGGAGCTCTCCTTCTGGTATCTAGGCAGAAAATAGCAAAACCGTTAGTACCCCTTGTGGGTAATGACTATTATTGCTTAGTATAATGCATGTTTAATATTATTAACCATTAAGGTTTACTTTAGTTTATTACGATTTTCGCAAATTGTTCATGCATTGAGCCGAAATATAGCTTGAGAGATCAAAGGTTTGTGAATTGAGCAGTATTGCTCTGAGAAAGATGTGTTATAGCCTTGTATCAGGTCTCTACTTTTGGCAGTATCATTTCTTAATATCTAATTGTAGGCGACGAGAATTACAAATTCACTTTTCATGCTACTAGACTGTATAAAAGTAATGGTACAACTTTTGAAACTAACGTAGATTTCTAAGACATTCATTGTTGTCATTCAATTACCGTACTTATGCTGTATTCACTCAAACTTGATCCATTTTACATTTCATTGTCAATATCTGTCTTATTTTACTACTCAACATCCATTGCATTATATCAAGCTCTGATCCTTTCAGATGAAACTGCTTTTGATGTAAATTAAATTCATAGACAAAACTATTTATTTCATGACATACCATCCTCAATTTTTCTTCTGCTTTCTCCACATTCGCACATTTTTTTCAATACTGCTTTGTATGCATTTCGATACTGTTTCAGCATGCCACCATAAACTAAAAAATTCAGCATTGCTGATATTAATGTCATCCTTGCTGCGATGAAATGCAATTCTTGTCTGCTCTCGTTCTTCTTCAAGCTCAATGTAATCGCGATCTATTCAATTAGAAGAATTGATTGAATTAGTACACCTTGAAAATCATTAACGCTGAAGAGCAACACTTTTTAAAAATTTATTATCAATTAATCACTCAAACATTCAATCATCCAATCAATCAATCAATAAATCAATCAATCAATCAACCAACCAACCAACCAACCAACCAACCAATCAAATAATCAATGCATCAATCAATAAATCAATTAATGAATCAATCCATCAATTAATCAATCAATCAGTCAATCAGTCAACTGCTTAATCATCAATCAATCAATCAAACAATCAGTCAACCAACCAAATAATCCATCGATCAATCAATGAATCACTCAATCAATCAATTAATCAATGAATCACTCAATCAATCAATCAATAAATCAGTTGATCAATCAATCACTCAATCAATCAATCAATGAATCACTCAATCAATCAAATCAATCAATCAAATCAACCAATCAATCAATCTCTTACCACAATTGGCATCCAGCTAATGTAAAACAAGAAAACAACTACTCCCATCACAATTGCTAATCTTCTGCTGTGTTTCCATGTTGAATTATTTCTTTTAAATTGTTTTAATGACAACTGCAACATTTCCTCATCCTCGGTTTCAAATTGTTCCTCTTGTATCTTCTCAATAACTGAACCTCGTTTTGCAGCAGCAGCAGCATCATTTGAATATACATAACATACATCAGTACTTAGTTTGATTTCAGGGCATTTTGGTATGCTTCTACTTTTCATGAATTTACTTGGTGATAAACTTCTAGAAAGCGATCCTCTTTTGTGCGTCACGGGAACGAGGCTTTGGCTTCTTTTTCTTGGTGCAAATTCCTTGGTTGTTGCGGATTGATTCGGTGAAAGGCTGGAACTGCGAAGGCGTGTTTGTGGGTGGGCATTGTAATCAATAGATAAGTGTCGTGGTGTCTTTGAGGGTAGATTAGGACTTGATTTATTAACGCCAGCTACTTGTGATGTTTCCGCAAGCGTGTTTTCTCGGTTCTTTGATTTTGAAGCGGCAATTGATGCCCGTATTTGCGTTGCTCTAATCAACGTCTGCCGCGAAAGAAAGGCATTTACGCCTGAAATTACAGAAAAATAGCATAAAACAACGATGACGAGTTGCAAGTAGCCCAAGACAGCAATGAAAGCTGCAAACGGACTTGTAAAATCAAATGAGCAAATCGGAATATAGGCACGGATTTTATCGACAGCTAATGGCAAAGTTGCGATGACAGCGCTAAAACTGAAGAATACTAACAAACAAAGGCATGTTCCTCTGGGAGTGACACGTGTTCGGTAAAAAAGGGGCACGACTATGGCTGCAAAACGATCAATCGCCATCATAGTGGCTACGAAACATGCCATTAGACGTAAACAACTGCTCATCCATGTGTAAAGGAAACAAAGCCATTCTAAGTTATCTATGTGACGAAATCCGCCACTGTTTATGTAATACATCGATATACTGATGTTGACAGGGCCTAGGCCGTTTATTAAGTCTATCAAAGCGAGGCAGCCAATTAAAACGTCGGAAACTGAACGTTTTGTGAATGTAAAAATTGCTGCAAGGACGAGCGAATTACCAGGAATGATAAAACATTGCATTAAGACCAAAGTAGCTGCTCTCACTGTTACACCATTCACATCTGTCTTGTCACCAGTAATGTTATTCGAAGTAAGATTATTAATTGACATTTCAGTCTTGTCTGTCTCTGGATATCACACACGACCAGCTAAGTCTTATTCATGCAGTTCCTTTATTTGCTGCTCTTGTAAGCACAGCGATTGCAAATGCGGCCTAAAAATCAATAATGAAAAGTTATCTATTGGCAATTAGAAAATATTAACACGGCTCCATGGCTGCACAGTTCTATGGCTGGACACACTATAGATGAATGTTGCTGATCTAATGATAATAATGATAATGCCTTAGCAGAAGTGGGCATTGTTTTCATTGCTTTTCGATGATGATGGTTGTTTAGATTGGAGGCTGTAGGAATTTAAAACTAACCTAAAATATATAAAAACTATATGCTCTCTTCCTTTATTCGTCAAAGTCCAATGAGTGAACACAAATCAATAATACTCTGAAGGTTGAGTTTACCTTTGCACTGATTTATATGTTCCAGTCTGCACAAAAAAACCAGTTCCTGTTGCGAATATCTGCGAATTTTTCAGGCAAAGTCACTTAATTGGCAACGGATATTTGTCATAATTGAACCAATAAAGAAGGCAGACGCATTAAATCTCTTCGATATTAATCAGTAAAACCAATCAGTGCCATAAATGAGTGTCACATCGAGAATTGGCGAATTCTAGAGGCAATAAAATCGCAGCTTTGTAATAGATTTATGTGAAGGATGACTAGTTAATCCCACAGCTGAGAAGCGGACTCACAGATGAAAAGAGAAGAAACGAATGAGGAATCTGATGGACACGGCGCACAGGAATCAACTGCACGGAAACAAAACAAATGTACGTTTGAATTGAGCGGTGCTGTGATCTTTGTAAATCTTTGTAAATGTTTGGATACCCTGCTTATGAAGCACCTGCCTTAAAGAACTTTAATTTATAGTTATATGTACGCAAGGCAAGCCCTCTTGAAAGCTGTATTGTTACTGCCGACATAAAGCTTTAGCGACACGTGAATCGAAGCCAATAACCTTTGAATTCGCCATTTTAGAATAGATTTAGGGGCTGATTCCCAAACCATAAAACCATCATAATAATAATTATAATGATAATGACAATGATAATGTTTATAAATGATAATAATGATGAACAGTAAAACATTATTAAAACTAGAAGAATCATTTAAATCCTTGTCTTGGTTTGTCATGCTGAAATTTTTTGAATCAATACCCTTTTGGGGCACAACTGACTGCTGCATGTGGCTGTGCTCTTGCCGAGTAGTTCATTTTTCAATGTTTGCAGAGCAGAATGCCACTTTTACTTGGCAAATGTGTTGGCAACCTTCGTGGCATGGAGACATTTGCCTTGGAATTCTGTAGGTACAGCCTTTTTTGGTCAAACACATTATTGGTCTGTGCTAACCTGCTACTAGCAAGAATATGAATGGCCAGGTAATGATTAAAAGAGACAGGGAAGTTTAAGATGAATGGGAGCATAGGAATAAAGTAAGATTGATTGCCTGTCTTTTGCCAACTGCACACCATGACCAAACGACAAAAATCGTTCGTACATCAGAAAAAAGCAAAGATCTTAGTCAAATTATGAGAATTGCTTCGTATGCAATAGGCCCATTCCGGTGAGCACCTTTTGTCATGGCGTTTGTTTCTCCAGAAACAGCTGCCTTCGTGGCGGATAAATGCCTTTTTATTTCTTTTAATTCCAATGTTAATAGCAGCTCTAATGTATGTTTTAGAATTTGTCAATTTATTCTAAACTCGCCGATTGGGATTATTCTTCTTTTTTTGATTTTGAAGTGCACTCCTTGCATAACGAATAACATACCTACAACTTTTAAACATAATAAGCCAAAAGACAACGTTGGAATATAAAAATACAAGCTTGTCCTGAGTAAATTTACAATAGTTGTGATCTACATGAAATCTGTTTAATTTATTTAACGATATGATTTCATGATTTTGTTTTCAAAGAGATTTGTTTGTAAACATTCACCAAGTAGGTTGCTGCCATTTCTGTTTGGATTGCAGATCTTTAATCATAGATCGGGACTCTTGTGTTTACAAACAGAACGAATGGTAAAGAATATTTTAAGAGACTTAAATTAGACTCTTATTGTCTTTATTTATGCTTAAGTTAAGTAGACCGGACGGACACAGAGCAGTAGTCAACATTATCGCAATTTTTATATCTTGATATCTTTTTAACATCACAGCCTCAATCAAATCATTTTAATTTTATTTGCCAAAACATTTCAACACTTTTGTCATGGCCATTTTCAGAGAAACATGATAATACTTTATTCAACTTATCACATTACATAACCTTCATTAATGGTTTTTGAAAGAAAGGTTTCCTATGCTCAATTACGTGTTTCTGTAAACATAAAAGCTTTAAAAGTTCTTTCGATAAAAGTTTTTTCATCAATGTTTGTCAAACAAACCTCAATAAAGTGACTCAACTGAACATCCTTTACTTTCCATGTTTCTTTGCATTATGCGTTGCATTCATGTTCAACCTTAGGGACTCTTAAACATCAGGCAGGGGGTTATACCCCTCCAATTACGCAGGGGAGGGGGAAGAATCATGAAATAGTCTATCTTGTGATCTTTTGTGTAAGGTCTTCTATCCCCTATCATGTTCGATGTTAAATTTATTTATTGTTTTCATTTTGTCTCGAGAAATTCATTTTTATCCGAGTATTTTGGCATGTCTTTGAGACGAAAAAACTACCATGAGTCTATTCTTCCTAACATGGAACGAACCAAAGACAAGCTAGATTACAAAAGGCCTTCATTCAATGTAATATTTTTGTGCAAAATTTCGTCTTCATTTTGTTTGTAAGGTGTTATCTCCTTTGGGATTCATTCTTTTTCAATTAGGTAAAACATCACGCCCAATTTGTCATCAACTGAATAAAGCTCGACAAAAAATTATCAAAAAATGAAAGTTAATCTGACAGCACCCTCAGAAATGCCTGCTTTTTTTTACTGTTTTCTGAAAAATGTTTGCTCTCAATATTGCTTTTCTCTAGATGAAGGTTAGCATGTTCTTTGCACTGTCAATCTTTTTGCTCTGAATGTAGGATAATATATAAAAATATTAGAACATAGACTTACCAATGAAGAGTAAAATCATCAGTTAAGTAACATTGAAATTAAAATTGATTCAGTTTGAACTCAGAATCAAACTATTAAATTCAGACAGCTTGTTTTTATTTGTCAACTACGGATGACAACAATTCACGTTATTATCAATGCTTTCTTTACCAGGTTACCACGCATTCCGTGGTCGGGATAAAGTCGTAGTCAAAAAGCGATTGCAATGCATACAAAAGCGGGTGACGAATACTGACATAACTATAAATTGTTGGCATGTAAACGAGCATTTCAGATGGAAATGAAACGCCTGTTCTTATATGTTTCTTAACGATTAAAAAAGGTTAATTGGTTCAAACTGTGATGAAAATTCATTGGTATTAATCACACACATGAAAACAAACAAACAAACAAACAAAATGCTGATTAAAAAGTTGGACGTAAATATGAATGGAATAATTAATTAAAACACCGGTTTTTTATTGCAAGAAATTAATTAAGCTCATTTTCGAGGGAGATAATGCCAACAAGCGAAGACAAAAAGGCAGACGATAAAAATGCCTTCTTTTGCATTTCGTCCGCGATTGAAGTTAGTGGATAAGTGATGAAGACTTTTCAAGAAGCGATTGTTATGTTAGGTGTTATCAGATTTGCATTCGTTGATGTCTGTTATGTTTGTGGCCCACAAGAACTTGTATAATTTCTTAAGATAAAATTTGTTTTGTTTATATTTTTGGCGAAAAAATTCGTGATGAAATACTGACCTTTTTTTAAATTTGAAATTGCGTTGAAGTCCTTGATCATTTGCATAACAAAAGATGAAGTTTCTTTTGAAATTGTTGGTTAAAGACCAATGGAAATGAGGAGATGGTTGTAAACTTTATCATATTGATATCTAACTACTCTTTATGAAATCTATACAAATATTATTTACTTTTCAAGAAAAATGCCAACAGTTTTCAAAGCATCTTGTGCCCATTTAGGATACTCTCCTTTAGGATATAAATTATTAAAAAACTTTTCCACGAAGTCAGGGAATCTGTCACTTTTTATACTTTCTCTGATTGATTCCATCAAATTCATCTAGAAATGGAGAATTTTAAAATGAAAATTTATCATTTATAATAATTTATATCAATTAGAAAGTGATGCAAGTTGATATCTTGCTGAACTCTAAATATAAATGGAGATGAAAATAGCAGTCCAGCACACGGACTAGCAAATGTTGCATGGTGCTGCTCGCATTCTTAGTACGTGGCATTAAATAATCAACCATCAAAGGCAGGGAGGAAAAAAGGTATGTACAGTTTACGATGAATGTACAGTTTACGATGAAATCTTCGCATCTCGTCATTGTTTTTTTTAGTGAAATCGAATGTTATTACATGCTTTCTTTGGGTAGGTTCTGCCTATTTTTCAATCTGAATGCAGGCCTTAAATTATACTTTTTCATCAACATAACACATTTCTCAACAATCATTATTGTAATGTTTATCACTTTTGAAGCTTTCATCTCATTTCTTAGGCCTTATCAAAGATCAAACTATTCTTTGCTAACGTTTTTTGTCAATTCCGATAAAAATGAGCGATTCCTTTTTAGACTTTTCCCTCAGTACTGCGTTTTACTTAATCTGTTTTGCAAGGCGACTTAGCATCAACAGAAAAGACTTTTCCTAAAGAGAAACTGCCGTTTGAATTTTGCAAATATTTTACAGAAAGTTCCTTGTTGCTTGGCAACCTCACCTGATACGCGATGTTGTGAACTGTGATAAGATGGCAACCAACTGTCTCCTTCGCAGCCATCAGTGCATGTACATACGCTCTAGTGTAGTTTTGGCATGTTGCGCAGCAGCAAGATTTGTCAATGGGATCAAAATCTGAAGCATATTGTCTATTTTTTAATGAAAGTTGTCCCCATGGTACTAATGCTGTTCCAAATCTCTGAAAATTTGAATTAAATTGGTGAAAAATAAATAAAAAGTTGTTCGCCTTGTTATATCGTGACCTAGTTTGATTTTTATCAATATAAATACGTCAAGTTGTATCAAGCTTTTAGCAACGACAAAATAGCAATTGTATGATAAATGTATGATAGTTGGTAAATGATTACCGCAGTTCGTGTTGGGAATACACAATCAAACATGTCAGCACCAAGGGCACTGCTCACAACCAAATCAACAGCGTATCTAAAATTAAAGAAAGGTTTCGCTAATTTGTATGTTACTGAAATACATAGATGACATGTTTACTTGATATGAAGCAAACCTAAATACCGTGTTTCAATCTCACAATTTCAATCCATCATTTTTCTGTAGATTAGATGCATTACTGGCGGATGGGTTTGACTTATAAATATTTTGATGTCGATAAAGTTTTGCGATTTTATGAATGTTTTTTCATCATAGAATACTCACCCTACCCCCATTACATATCTTGGTTTTTCATCTGGCAAATGGTCTGTGCAGAAATTGACGACTTTGCAAAATTCATCTTTTTCTTCGCCACCACTTAAACCTCCGATAGCGTAGCCTGCAGTATTTCGCATGAGCATTCCTAAATAAATTGAATTATGAACACAATTGAAAATCTAAAGGTCTTGATTTCAAATGTTACAAGTAGAGTGGGGAACAGAATAGCAAACTGTCAAACAAATTATTTAGGAATGCTTGCGACGATGTATGTAAATTATTGATAAAAGGAGCAATACAGAGCAGCAGAATTGCAACGTTAATACGCAAAATTATTATTTATAATTTGTTTCTTAATACTTACAAATTTCTCTCTAAATTTACTGTGTGGATGGCTATACTGAGTTGTAACTTTTTTTGTGCTTTATAACGCCTTTATGTTTTACGTAACAGTTTTATATCAACCAAACTTCGCCAGCGCAGCCTTCAGCAACGAGGTTTCCAATTCAGCTATAAATCATGATTTGCCCCCCCCCCCCAATGACAATTAGGTTTATTCAATTCACAGAATGCGTAATCAAATACCTTCAATGCATTTTTTCCGTAAGTCGAGATCGAGTCCACCTTGTATTATTGGAAAGATATTCTGTACATCAATTCTTTTGTTCGCTTTTAAACAACGATCCAGCCATCTTATTGATCGATACATTGCTTGTTCAACCCTCAGTCCACGAGTCGAAACATGTACTACGTCATCTAGTTGCATCATTATATCAGCCCCTATTGCATTTTGTATTTCAATTGACTTTTCGGGTGTCAGTAAAATTTCTTCATCATTGTACGGTGAACGAAATCTGACACCGTCCTGTCTTCAAAAAGTTAAACTGATCAACGTCACAATTTGAAATTTATAGTTTTATTAATCTTTGACTAAGGATGAGCCATTACGTTTGTTAGACGAATCAATCTATTTCTTGAGGTGGGTACAAACAAAAGTGCTTCGGAGTATTATTGCATGGGTTTTTGTTTTAGAATTAGCGATGATTTAATTGGTTTAAAATGAGGATGGGGGTCAAAGTGTGGGCTGTTTGTGGATATGGGGTACTTTTGCGCAAGGGGTGCTCTCGCAGGGTTCAGATGCCAGATGGAAATCCGACATCCATTCTTCTATTCTTCTATTTACCTATCGAATAATATACAAAAATCAAAGA
>OZ025196.1:8452587-8455087 GCA_964019065.1 Catostylus mosaicus
AGACACCCTTAAAAATTGCAAGACCCGTTCTGAAAATAGGCAAGATCTGCACTTTAAATCAAAATAAAAATCGCTATCACTTGATTATTTTGAACCCAAAAATGCATATCATACCTGACAATAAGCAGAATACTAAACAATGTGATCACTGTTATGTTTTCTTTAAAAACTGGTTTTAAGCTGTTAAAATTCAATATCAGATTAATTTGTTCTTAATTTCAGATATCAAACATGCGACTTTCGAGTTCGTGAAAGGAAAGACGGAAGGGAAATCCCGATTTCGCGTTTTCGAAATACAACTGTGTTGAAATTACCGATTCAAGTTCAAAGATATCGAACGGTACGTAAATCTGGAACAAAAACATTAAAATCTAATAAAGCGAATCTGCAGTGAGGGTAGCATTGTATACTATGGTCATAAGCCTCAGTTTCATTATTTACCTCACTTGCAGGTAGGGATGCTGCAAGCATTGAAGGGTGCAGGGGGCACACATTCTTTGAAGGGCACTTCACTAAACACCAAACCCTGTGAATTTGTAGAAAATCAAGCAAATCTGTGTCTCATTGAAGTAAGATGATGGTAGACGTGTTATCAATGCCAACAGAGACATGAGTTGGCAAACTCAACTTATCTAAATTTTATAATCTAAAACTTATCTATATTTGTCCATTCCAAAACAATTTGTCTTAATGAGTTTATGGAATTGAGCAAGGCCCTTCTTGCCCCTATCTGCCTCCTTTGGAAAAGAGTAGCTGTCCCCCTTGCCCCCTAGGCCCATTGCCCATCTCTATGGACGAAATATTGTATGTCCCGCTATTCAATTCAACAGGGAATTTGCAACTGACAGTGATGCAAATGCTGGGTTGAAACTGTCAATAGCAATCATATTCCATGATTTGTTATAACATTTATTTACTGCTTTCAGCTTGAAGCCATTCTCATTTTAATTTGTACAGAATTCGGCGCAACAATACAACGTTTCACGAGCCGGTGTTTTCATAACAACAATCTAAAGTTTTCGATGAGATATAAACAGTAGTTTTTTACCATAGAAAATAAATATGAATTTTTTATGTAGACATCTGCGACAAGCGTAGATTACAAGCAAGTAATTGAAACAAAAGAGTCTTCTCTTCGACCTGAAGATCTACCATACACATTCCATGCCGATAAATTGCCACGTGCAAGACAGATTATGTACCAGTTATGCGATATATATGACGACGATATACAAAAGGTCATATCTGAAAGAGATGGAAAGGTAAAAACAACTTATCCCATTCTTATTGTGTTTGAGATAAACGCAACGCATGGTGCAATTAATTATTAACAACTAAAGGAGAGGTTTATATAGAAATAAAGTTTATATTCCTTTGAATTAAAGCTAGATGAAAAATATCTCTAACATGACAATTAGTGTGAATTTAGAACGTCACAATATTTTTTGTTGCTGTTCGTCCTGGCCGTTAATCGTACATTAGTCTTTTTTTCTCAACTCTGAAATTGACAGATTCTGGTTAATCTTTGGTAAAAAATTAGCAGTTTTAAAGAGAGGTTGCTGCTTTACAGATAATCTAGCAGCATCAGTAAGAGGCTGTGTAATCATAGCAAGCATTTTAATCCTAACAGAACATCATATACATCAGAAAGTCATATCCTCTTGTAGGAATATTTCCCACAAGGCCAATCCAGAAAACCGTATTTTTTGTTTTTCAGGAGAAAACTTGTCGCGAAAGAAGTGGCTGGTTTCCCCTAGACACAATCCAAAGAATTCGAGGTTTGATGTCGAAAAAAGTCGAAGCTAGAATAGAAAAAGAAATGGAAGAAAGAAAAGAAAGAAACTTGAAACAAAATGAAGATTCTATTTTGTCAGCAAACGAAGATGTTGATGTAATGGATGCAGAAAATGAAGAATTTTATGAGGTTGAAGATAATAACATTATAGAGTATGAAGAAAATGAAGAAGATATTTGAACTGAAACAACCAACAATAGAATAGAATGAGGTAAGTTTAATGATAATGTTGATTCTGTCTCTCTGTCTTTACAAACTCTTATACCCAATTGGTCATAAAAAGTTATTGAAGTTGGAAGATTGAAAAATCAAATGTTGCTACCATGAGAAGATTGTTTTTGTTCATGACATGTTATCTTGGGTTTTATGAGTTGTCTTGGTCTTCTTGTTTATAAGTCAGCGTTCAAGTCTAAAGTTCCTTATGGTTTTTGGAACTTTAGGTATAAGGTATACTTGTATCTTTACTTTAGAGCCGTTAAAAGCAGAGCAAGGGGCAATTGGCAGTGTGTGTAAGGGGCATCTGGCTCAATATTTTTTGGGTTAAGGAAGGTCATTAAATATTTATATCAGCAACGGGCACATGACTGGCTCTTTGGCTAATGGATGGGGAAAATGTTTTACTTCAGCAATTACCTTATTCCAAAACTCTCCCTAAATAAAATACTAAGATTTTTCTCTTTAATTTTAAGATTGTGATGAAAACAT
>OZ025196.1:8462587-8500087 GCA_964019065.1 Catostylus mosaicus
TAACCATGGCAGTTATAACCGTTCGAATCAAATGCAACCAACCTTAAACATTATTAGCATAAAGATATTCTCATGTGCTTCATCGAATGTTCGCTCTGTAATAATTTTGATGCTTTATGTCCTCCATGCATATACAATCAAAGTACTGTACAATCAAAGTCCATCAAAAAATTCATCATTGGTCAATCTAACAGATGTTTACAACTGTTTTGACCGTATTTTTAATTGCCGCTTATGGATTATGCAACTGTTTTTTAACGTCTTTTCTAAATGCAGCGCGCGGCTTTTTGGCCCGCTTTAAAAGGTATTTCAGTATTGAAACCCGCCTATCATATCCTTCCTTATCTGGACCAGCACTAGCCTGCGATCAGCACACGCTTTTTATAAGAAACAATGTTCCTTTGAAATGATTCTGACATCCTTGCGCGCCACTAAAGTGCAGCCATAGCGCTAGCAATTATCAGTGCTTCTTCGCATATTCCCCACATAAAATTGTATGTAGCCGGAATAAAAGGTATTGATGCAAGGTGATATCATCTATGGGTGGAGTTTCACAAATAAAGAACGCTAAAATGAGTGCATTTGTCATAAATCGCTTTAATTTACGTACATAAAATGAGTTTCTAGAAAACACATCAATTGATGCACATCGAACCCAAATAAAAATAATCAATTAGGTAATTTAAGCATGTCCAGCAATACATATTTTGATCGAAGGCTTTAGTTTGCATTTCTTCCCAATTCTTCTGTTAAATCGCTCCCTAAATGGCCACTCTTATGGCCGCAAGAGATCTTAGTTTTACCTTACGACATAGGCCTTTATAGAAAGCTTTTCAAAGTCCACTTATTTATTATCATGTGTCTTTGTGTAGGCCAGCATGAGATATTTGCAGTTGAGATTCACATTTTTAAACTTTCCATTGTTTATCCTTTATTCATTATTGTCAAAACCTTGTATAATGTTAAAATATATCGAAGTTTAAATATGAGTTATAATTTGCAACTTTTTCTTGCGCTTGCTAATCATTTTTGCGTTATGTTTATGTAATGGCTACTTCTTTCTCGTCCTAAAATAAATCTTCATTATTTGCTTTGTTCTTATCAATAATATAATAATGATACATACGCGACTTCCTCTTAAGTTAAAGTTTTTTGTTACTTATCAAGTAAAAAGTATATTTACTGGATTTGTTGTTTTTCCTTTTTCTGGACACCACCGATGAGCTCTTGCAGTTAATGTTTTTAAAGATGATTTTCAATCGGAAACTAAGTCTGATGATCTTGTTTTATCGAATTTGAAACGAATCACAATGCGAACAGGTCATCTATGAATGTCTTCAAATAATTTAGATTTTATCTTTTGTTACCTGTTATCTTTAGCGGAGAAATAACGTTGTAAGCATAAAACCTGGTTTCGCAACAACACAAATAGAGCTCAAGTATCTACCAACCTACCTGTTTTCGCTGTGTGATGTATCGAATGTTGACAATGACCTTTAGTTCAAAAATTCTGGAGATACGAACGAAAGAAAGAAATCAAAACAACTAGTAGATTGGTTTGTTGTCCTTCTATGTCGGTAATATTGATTTCCACACGTGTAAATTATACCATAACACTGTTTGCTTTGCTCGTCCTTGATGCAGATGTCACAGCTCCCCGCTGCATAACATCTGTAGCATGCAAAATTTCAACTGAATTTTTTATATACTCACGCAAAATGTATAATTTTACCGCCAAAATTGCAGTTTAAATCTTCATTTTATCTTCAAAATTCCGGGGGAGGGGGAGAAGGGTCCAAGGATTCTATTGAAGAGGCTTTGGGGGTGATTCGTTCTACCAACTCTGAAAACTTTGTTCTTCTTAGGCAAGGGAAGAGTTATTGTCCATAATGACATGAAATAGACATATAACGTTGTTTTGTATAATGGACACTTGAACAAAACACAGTCGCATGCTACAACCCTTGGTTTACAAAATACGGTCTAATGGCATGCAAGCTAAAGGATGTGCTTAAACTGCAACAAGACTAGGGGCAAAGCTGCAGGCAATCACGCCCCAAATCAACTTGTGCTTCAAGGTTTATCTTCTTTTTGTAGTTTTCGTCAGAATTGATAAAAAAGGAATTTACAGCAGCCACGAAATGATGATTTCGAAAATTTAAAGTTTTAAGAGCTCAACTTTCTTCGATCTTACTGCTCAAATTCCTCATCCTCTTTGCCTCAATAAACAAAGAAAGTGTATTTGGGATGTGACATTTTTTCTGTGGTTGTTTTCACCATGGCTTGTAGGCTTTTAGCTTCATTTTTTGGCCTGCTAAATTAATCAATCATTTGCAAGGTTTTTTTTTCTGTCTTCCGCGTAGGATCAAAATTACACTCGCAATACTTTCATAAAATGCTGCCTCAGCAATTTACGCTTGCTTGGATTTCCTTTGGCCTTTTTTAAGCAGAGGACTTTTTTTATTATTCAAATTGCGAAATTGAACTTGCCTATAAAAACCTGCAAAATTTTTTTCTTAAGGATTAAAGTTTAAAACGCCTACGTTACATTTGCTTACACCTGGCTTTCTAGTTTAATGAATTTATATATTCAATATTTTCAATACCTCTTTAAGCAAAACAATTCAGCCACAACTCCTTTGAAAGACCTAGATAATCAATTTTTTAAGGGTTTTAGTGTTAAATTATTTTAGTTTAAGTGTTATAATTAAGTTTTCGATCCGGGATTTTTTAGGCCCTAACGTAATTAAGTTCATAAGTTTGAGTGCAAACATTTTAGTGAATGATCTCAACGCGAATTTCTATGAAGAGTTTGCAAATAAACCAGAAAGTTTGCTTTGACTTTTAGTTTTTTGTTATATTGAGACAATTCGTTTGACTTTTAGGGGCCAGGAATTGATAATTCTCGTTTTCTGTAGTCAACAATGCGTATTCATGTGATTCATTCCCAATCCTTTTACCGGAATTTGATAAACCTAAGGCTGAAGTCTCGCCTAAATGTACACAATGATCACATTGAATGTGGCTCATTTCTTTGCTGTGTACTCTCCTTGGTCTATAATGAGCCCCGAATAAGAATTTGGTGTAAATATTAATGCGATTGTTGAGATACTAAATTGCTTAATCAGATGTCAGCTATATCCTGCCTCTTCAAATGAATGGTGTGCAAACAGTTTGGTGTGCAAACAGCTTTCTTTTAAAGGATGTAAACGCAAAAAGCGATTTGTTGTGGAAAGCTACTCAGGTTTGAGCTTCTGGGTCCGTAAGCAGTGGTGGGGCTAGGAAGGCGTATGGGTGAACCCGGCCCCGAACTTCTGAAAATATGATGATAGAGATTCGTCAACAATATAGGGTAGGGATAGGCCCTTATTAAGTTTCTTTTTTTAGTCACATAATATCTTGCTAATAGTACAAAAAATAGATTTGACCTTTCGAAACCTTTTGAGAGAGTATCATTCTGTTCAAAAGGGCGTTTCCAAAAATCTGAAGGGCGTGGCCTAGTTCCGAAGCCCAAAGTTTGTTTAACAATACGGCAGCATTCCATATAATTTAAATACAGTGAACACTAAATTCAGCAAATAAGAAAGTTATCAAAACATAGATGTTTTTATGATTCACAGGAATGTGCGAAGATTTGGCGTGATAAATTCCTTGCCCATCCTTCTTCGGTTAACCAAATGTGTAGGTATAACCACCTTTACTTAACCAACAGCCAACAACCTACACTTCTTTCAATGTACGTACATGAGATAAGTACAGATGGTTGCTTTAATTGCGAAACGCGACAAAGTTTACAATCAAACAAGCAATTTTAGTAGCATGTTTTTCTTATCGATTAAGACTATGCGATTTTATTGTTGTATTACTTGCGTTTGCTGCGAAACAACGTGTTTAAGAATACAGATGTTATTCCATATTTGTTTGTTTTAATCTTCATGTTTGCAAGGCTAATTAACTTATCGTGTCTACACGAAAACGCAATAAGATAACACTGGTGAGTTTTGCGTGGTTTTCACATCAAAGCAAAGCCAAATTAAGTGCATTGAGGGTGGACATGGAACTAAGGAATGGAGCAAACAGTCATTTAGGCTGTGTGCAAAGTCAAATTCACAAAAACTCACAAATTAGAATTATGCCATAAAGCCCCAGTTTTGCTTTGATCTCATTTGCAGGCAGTCAGCAAATCCATTGAATTAAACAATGAAATTAAAAGTGGTTGCAATGGATTTCTGAACTCTCTATACTCATGCCGTTAGTCGTGATTTACGCTGTTGAACTGGTTTGCTAATATTGAAAGTCTCAGTTTGCTGCGTCATGCAAGTGAGGTAAATAGCGAAAGTGAGGCTGGTTACAATAATCTTCGCCCGAGAACATGCGTGTTTCCCAAGGTTCCTTTCACTTATTTGTTTTGGACCATCTGAAACTTCAACAAAAAGGCCTAACTGTGTTGCTTGATGGTATGAGAATAATTTGTGTAACTTTGAATCAACCTATAAAGACCATGCAGTTTTTCCAACTTGCATTCAGCATTTCCAACTTTGTTTCCTTCTTCAAATGATTTCCTTTTCATCAGTTCGTTCAATTTTGAGTTGTTCCTTAATTGCGTTATGAATTTTTGCTGCCCATTTAGCAATAGTTTTTCTTAGGTTCGTCTGATATGTAGCAATTACGATATGTTGCGATATGTTACGATAAGTTACGATATGTTGCGGTATTGTACTCCAAGACTTCCAATTTATCTTCAAAAGCATCACCTGAGACAGGTTTACTTCATAAATTAATAATTGAATCACCTCCTTGCAGAATACTGCTAAAACAGCCCTTTTTCACGTCTTGGCAGGCATCAAACTCTCGGAAAACACATGTTGTTTGGTGCCATGGGAATACCGATGAGATCTTTATGTTTTTATAAACACTAATGAAATAAAATCAGTTACCTTTGAAAACCTTTCCGTTATTTGCAATAGTTCATCCTTATTTCCACTCCTTTATTACTTCACTCTCAGTTTTTCTTTTGAATTCCAATGGTGAGATGAGTTTTTTGAGATTTCAAAATTGTTTACAATTCAATCAAAGTGAGACGCAAGATTTTGAATGAGATATGTAATCCAGTTTCATTAATCTTCACATTGTCTGCTTGCTGTATTTTATTCCAAGAATTATGTTGCTTTCTTTACTTTTATTTGCGTCCTTAGCTTGACAAACTCGCAAAATTTGAATAATAAATCAAATAAAACAAATAACAGACAAAATTGTTTAGATTAATATTGATTTGATAAAGAATCGAATTCAGTTTTCAATGGAAACCCGTGTTTCTTTGGTTTTCCTTTAATTACTTCCATTTATTGATTCAATATACCACCAGCTTTTTTCCATTGCCTGTGTTGAAGTAGATTTCCCAAATTTCGTTTTCAATAACAACGTAAATTAGGTTCTTGATTTAAAAGCAGCAAGATCTGTAACTACTGATGTTACAACGCGCTTTGTGGAGGAGAGAACATAGAGACCGACAAGTTCCTCCTTCGTAGCCCAAATTCCTCCACTTCTTTCCTTCCATTGATGATTAAAATTGGTATGGACCATGCTGTGCCAATGTTTTCATGAAGCACCCCGTTTCGCTGAAGCTTTCAGAAAAAACCCCGATTTCTAGATTTCCTCCCGTTGGTAAGATTCCCTTATCAATGGTGATTTCAGTCTCTCAATAATTGTTACTTTACCCTGCTTTTTGCAGATGTCTCGAATATGCTTGCATTCAGTTTGGCCTAACCTCCTTATGCGTTACACACACATTTCCTTCTCACTTTTTTTCTGCGTTCATTTCAATGCAGGTTTTCTATAAAGCAGTTTAAATCTTTCACCTTAAATCAACCAATATCCGACTAGGATCTATACAATGATAACCCGTTCGGACATTAACAATTCTCTTTTAAGCATAGCTAGTTCCACTTGTGTGGGCACTTCGTAAAGTAAATACACCAACCAAAAATCATGCAGAATTTCAGCAGCAGTCTAATTTTTTTACTTATTTACGATTTTGATTTATTTCATTTCATATTTTTGGAAAAGGTATGAATTTTAAATCATGTTTGTCAAGAATTCATTATTTCTCATTGATTTGTTTTCTCTGAAGGTTTAAACAATCTATCTCACCTCTCTTTTACTCATCTCTTCGTGTCATTTAAAACAAAAAGAAATTTAAAGGCGTTGCTGCATCAATTTATCCATAAAACTATAATAAGTAAGGTCACTTACTCTTTGAATCTTTGATGAGTCGTGCAAAATCCAATCCCTATACTGATGCCACTTTGTAAAAGGTCTTTGACCATTAACTATTCTAATTCAAATTGAAACCATATTTCCTATTTCATTTAATCATACTTCGAGCTTGTACTTCCGTTTTTATATTCAACATCATCTTTGCCTGATTCAGATCTTTTATTAGCCATTTAAAGGAAATGAATTCCACCTGGCATGCTTGACTTTTTCATTAATGTATCGGAATGTTTCTGAAGCATCATCCAAAACTGAATTTGTTTGATTTTGCCGTTTTTGGGTGCTTAGGCAAGCCTTTTTTCTTTTCCTAATATTATCATGACAAATAAACTTAAGGCTTTTCTTACATTTAAAGTTTACAAACAGTACAGCGTCAATGTTATCCCTTTTTAAATAAGATTAATAACTTTATCAATAAACTCCCTTAAGATTTGTACATATTTAGATTTGATGTTGTCGTTAAGAGCAGCCTCTTTGTCGCGAGAATCTCGTCTTCTGATAAATGTATCTGTAACCATGCCAACAGTCAATAACTGTAGCCTTTTATGGACAATTTTGTTTATCCAAGGATGTTATAGTGATTGTGGTTAGATCTTATTGAAAACGTGCTTTCATCTACAGATACCGATAATTGTTTCTATGACCTGTTGAGTTTATTTAGAATCATCAAGATTTGCTGAAAATTTAAACGATTTGTCAGCGAAGTCCACAAACAACATATTGCACGCAATTTTTCTTTGCCCTTTTAAAAAACACTCTTAACTTCTGACTTTGCTAATAGGTGAATAATTAAAATGGTTGATATTTTTATATTGCATTGCATAATATATTTGCAATAATCTTCCAAGCTTCGATGTAACTTGTATAATGAAACGCTTTCAACCAAAAAGCAAGGCTACAGATTTATAGCTAACCTTTAACGCCTCTGTAAACATATTTTATGGTATTTTATTGATCTCTGCAATTGTTCGACGTTTATGGGAACGGAGCCCTTGTTCTTTATTTTGATTTGATAAATGCTAAAAGGCTTTAAATATATAAAGAAAGTCGCAGATAAATACAAGCGAGATTATATTTTTTTGGTTTATATTACAACATCGTATAGTATTACATCATTGAAATGACGTCATCAGTGCTTGGTCAGCCATCCCATCAGCAAATCATTTTAACATCACTCCGTGCATAAAATACAAAGACACCCTTGTTGCATTAAGTATATAGGCATTAAACATTGAATTAAAAATACAACATTATATTTTTGAATTTCGTCAATGAAATTTTTAACGACAATTGGTATTTTCCATGACAGCTTTCGGCAAAAGACCATTGCCACTTGAAACATTTTCGATATGTGAATTATCCTTTTGGATTGATGACACCGCATCGCATTGTCCAGCATTTTGCGGGCACGCAAAGCGTCGTAACTTAAACATCAGGCCGCGTACGTATCTGTTGAACTCTTTATGCATTTTTGCATAAATCAGGGGATTAATACAGCTGTTCATTGCACTAACACATGGTAGAATCGTGTATATGCGACCCAAGTACCCCTTGCCAGTTATATCGTCAAATAAGTACAAATAATGGTATACAATCTGATATACAGTATTCGGCATAGTGAATGTAAAGAACAGTGCAACTACAACAACAAACATCTTGACAACTTGCTTATTCTCTCTGCGTATTTGTTGTTGCATCACTCTGGCATTAGAATGGTAATCCTCGCTTAGTTTCAGTTGCCTGGCTGTTTTGAAATACAGCGTTGTGAATATAATTCCTGGTAGAATCCATCCAATGATGATGTAACATCCAGCGTATGCAATTTGATGCACTGCTTCGTAAGGTACATTTGTACATATTGATGCGTCTTCTATATAAGTTAATCTGACTGCCAGTGGCATGGAAGCTGCGGTACCAATCAACCAAACAGCTAAAATTAAGAAACCTTTTGCTTTCTTAGGCAACGGGTCACTAAATGGCTTTGATATGATCCTAAAAGAAAAATCAACATGAATATGATATGTCGTCAGGTTGGGATGTGTTATTGTTACACGTCACTGTTCAACGTGTACATATGACATATACATATATATATCGAGTCATTACATTTTGGCACGGATCAGTTTGTGAGGTGGTGCACCGTTTTGGCCCATGTTACTATCTATTGATGTGGGCAGTTTCAACGGAGTGCACATAAAACATTTGTAAGCTGTCACTCTTGTTTGTTTTAACCACGTCACTCTGCAAGAGTTTTTTTTAACAATGTCATTTGAAGAACTGTGTCAGTTGAGGACTATGTCAGTTGAAGGACTGTGTCAGTTGAAGGACTGTGTCAGTTGACAGATTGTGTCAGTTAAAGTTTGAAGGACTATGTCAATTGAAGGAATTTTAGTGAAACCTACCGATAGCGATCGATTGAAATTATAACCAAGGCCCATGACGATGCAACAAGTGTTATTGGATTAAGAACTGGAAGCAGATGACAGAGAAAGCTGCCAAGATGCCATCTTGGAATATAAAGGAGATCATGGATGATGACAAATGGAACTGCTGCTGATGCAAATACGTCAGCAATTGCCAAGTTGACAATGAAAGCGTTTCCATTGTTGTTCCTTTGCTGTTTTTGGCTGAAACCCAATACGTAGATTACCATTGCATTTCCCGGAACGCCGATGATGAATACGATAATGCAACAGGAGACCAATGGTATTAAAATGCGTAAGTCATAAGAGTATTTCGATGTTGTTTGAAATGCGTTTGTTTTATTCAGCGTGTTCAACGTTGCGTTTAGTATCGATGAAATGTTCGTTGATACCGTTGCTAACGTTTGTGTCATTGTGGAGTCTTCTTGACAAAAGTGAAAAAGTTTTCTTCAACTCTCGAAAATTGTTTCTGACCAAAGTTGTACCTCAAAGTTGAACAGTAGCCATTAACAGAAATCAATACTTTTCGCTGAATCTTCTAATTTTTATCTTCTTATCATCTGTATCTTCTGTATTTGTTTCAACACCTTTATCATGCCTTTTATTTGGTTGTATTCATGCTAATGATTTTCATGTTATTATTCGAAATTTGCCAGCAAGCTTCAAAAAAGCCCCTTCCTCTTCTTTAAATAACTTCTTAGGCCCTCTTAACTTTGGCTTGCCTTTTGATTTTGTCCGTTCTGCTCTGTCTCCCAAGAACCCGTTGCACCTTGGTATAAATACAGTCTTATGTGTGCTAATGAATTGCAATTGTTTACTTTGAATCAAGAAAAAAATTCGGAAAAAGGTTATTTCTTTGCGAAGAAAGTTCTATATTTGCAGTTAATCACAAACATGTACATGAAAATTAGAATACATTTTAGATTGAAAAACAAATAGTTAGTGTCATTCTACGAGCATATTTATGTTGCCTTGCAACCTCGTAGCTTTTCCTATTGCTTTTTGACTAAGCACTTTTTTTATTGATCTTTTATTGCATGAAGATTGAAGGAAGGAACGCCCTCCAACAATTCATCAGAAAACAGTTTAAATTGACGTTGCTCAATGCCATTTGATTTAATCAATTCTTTGGTTATTTCAGATTCAAATTTATTTTAGACTACGTCAAAAGAGAAATTGATGACTGAATTAATGATCTTTTAACGTTTTATCCTCCAAAAATCGTGAAATGAAAATTAACCTTAATTGAGAACAAGTAAAGCTTTGTTTCAAATTCTTAAAAAGAAACGCAATTTTAACCAAACTTTCAGCTTTAGCATAGCCAATTTAGTTTCTGTTTAAAAAGGTGTGTTACCAACCTTAATATCTCATCTGATTTATTTTAGAAATTTACTTAGAAATTAAAAGATTAAGAAGGGCATGCTTATGTGGAAACTCACCATTACTTTAAAAGTTAGCATACCTTTCCTTTCATTGGAAGAGGGACAAGACCAGAGGCGGATCCAGGTCAAAATCTGACCGGGGCTCAAGTCGTGTCGCTCCATGATGGGTGTGGCACAGGGCGTGGTCACAGCATGTAAAAAATTTTCACGCCCATTTTTCAAATAAATTTGATTGAGAATAACTGAATTAATCCAATACCTTTGATATGGTCATGATATGACCATTGCACTACACTATAAATTGAACTCCATAAATCTAAACAATCAGTTTTATCTAACATCAAACGCCTAGTTTTTGATGTCATCTCAGTTGACAGTAGTGCACTCATTTCCTAATCAAAACACAGGAAATGCCTAGAATCGAAATTATTTAAATTTCATGCGAATTGGTTGCTCAAAGTCTGTGAAGGGTTTTTTAATTTGGATATCAACATCAGCGCAAAGAAGCAAGTGCAAAGCAATTTATCGGTGTAAAACAAACTTCAAACACATTCACTCCAGAAACATATTGTTTTCTCAATTAACTAGATCAAGGTTAATGACGTAAATGACTTGCACACAAATAAACAATAAAAATCAAAGGTATGCGAATGAATAGAAGCTGATATCAAAAACACTCTAAAGTGTTAATAAGCAAACAATGGAAGAATGCGTGAGATTCTAGCACTACATGATTTCTTACAAGCTCTTTTTCATTCCAATTTCTCAATAATTTAATTAATTATTGAGAAATTTGATATAAATGAAGGAGAATTTTTCCGACTTATTTTAAAGGATATCGATTTAAATCATATGTAGCATCATCAAAATTTTCCCAAGTGTTTGTCATCAATTTTTAGATAATAATAATTAGGAAGTAATAATGCCAAATTTCAAAACATGGATACAGGAAGTGCCTATGCGAAATAATATTTACCAATGGCGGTAATACATGTAGGCCTAGCCTAGGCTGTTCTATATGCTGAGAGTTGCCTAAAAAACCTATGTCGTGAAAATTTAGGCTACAAGCCCGTAACACACTTAAACACCAGGCTGCCATCTTTGCAAGATGCACTGGAAGAACCTAAATATTGAAACTCAAGGCTGACAGAGGAAAGGGAGGAGGGGTCTTAAAATAATCGGTCGTCCTTGAGAGCTGATCCCCAAACCTATTCAATTAAAAATGTTAGATGCGTCAAAAACAAAAACATAGAGAAGAGGACGATATTTTATAAATACCTTGCTGGCATCGAATCGGGAGGAGCCCTTGTCATTTCAGTCTTCGGCAATTGCAATGCAGCAAAATCGTCTCCAATTATTCGTTTTTGGCCTCTAGCCTTTATGTTGTTTATTTGATTTATTATCATTTCTCCAATTTTTTCCAATTTGTTTGCAATTTCTTGTTTTGCTAAATTTTTATTTTCTATGATGGCGCATATTTGATGGAACAGCAGATTCATGTCAGCCATTTTGCACTGTATGAACATCATATGGTGAACATTGACATTGTTATGACATCGACCTTTTCGTCATAATGACGTCGAGCCCCGGTCAGCCCCGCTTTCCTATTGGTTAATTGCATCGAGCACCGGTGAAAATGACGTTGAGCCCCGGTGAAAATGAATCTCATTGGACAGATTGCTTTTCTCACATACATAACACACAGGCCACAGGGGCTCGGAATAAAATGACGTAGAACAATGCGAAATCACAAGGCTGTCTTTTGTACCCAGACCCGTAATGGTCCGCGGTTTATCACTATTTTATTACGTAATAGATTTTTTCAAATGAGAAACAGCGATTATCAGAGGGTAATCCAGGACGAGGCTGCGGGTAGGTAGCTTATTGAGCTCAATGTACACTTGTACGCCAGTAATTATGTCATTAACCGTCAAATGATAATGATAATATTCTACCATGGTTGAAAATCTGACCGGGGCTCAAGCACCCTTCGCCCCTGTCTGAATCCGCCTCTGAAGACCCCATGTTGCTGTCTTTTGTAAAGGATTTTTAAAATTTATACGTCTACAAGCAGGGTTTTCATTTCGTGTTTTGTGATGGGATTGAAAGGAATTTTCTTATAGCCGCCTCTACCTTAGGCAAATGGTCGATCAGCCCCTTCCCCTGCTGCCCCAGCACCAAGCATTGCCCCCCGAAGCGCTTAGCCTCGTTTGAATTGGTCCCTGACGGCCTAGCCTCAGTTTGATTATTGACCTTCAAGGCAAAATGAAGGAAGGACATAATAAACCATGAAATGCAATTAAATTATTCTATCAACGATCTAACAAGCTCTTAAACCATTGTTTGCAGAATGTCACAAACTGGTAGAGGAGAAAAACCATATGATGTTAATGAGGGCAGTGAAACTAGTTCGAGGAAGATTTATGCAGACAACATGGAAGATGATGGCCTAGACGAGAAATGTGAAAGTCAGTTGTTGGAAAATGATATATCTGAAGCTACTCCACTTTTTTCAAACCCACAAAAATATAAAAAGCAAAGTCCAACATGTTCAATGTATATTCTTACGTTTTTTGCAGCACTTGGAGGTTTTTTGTTTGGATATGACACAGGTGTAATATCTGGGGCCTTACTTCCATTGTCAAGACTTTTCCATTTGAATGATGTTTGGAGGGAAGTAATTGTTAGTGCAACTGTGGGTGCTGCAATCTTTGGAGCTGTTTCAGGGGGGTGGTTTAATGACAAATACGGACGTAAACTGGTCCTTATAGCAAGTTCAGTGATTTTCACAGCAGGAGCAGTCATCATGGCCGTAGCATCCAGAAAAGAAGTATTGCTGATTGGACGCCTCGTTGTTGGAGTTGCAATTGGTAAGAATAAAAAAAGCAGTATTATAGAAATTCGAAAATATATATTCAGAGTGATGCAATTTCATTCTGGATTTATCAAGATTTGTTGGCAAGATTTGTGCTCTTTGGGCTCAGGAGAAACCAGAATGCAGAGTATGGCAATGGCACACCCAAGATAATTCTTAAATGCCTGAGAAAGCACACCTGGTTTCCCTCAGAATTTTAAGTTTTTATGTTTTTGCAATGGTATCCAAAGTGTAGTGGCACACCTTACAATTTTTGTACGGATTTGCGCACATGCACCTGAGGTGCAAGATTGTTGGTGCACCCAAGATATTGTCAAGATCAGCCATATTCTGCAAACTGGAGGAGAAACTGAAACTTCACTTGCACATCATTAATTTGTACTACTTTGGTATTAATTTGGAAAAATAAACCTTTTAGATAGAAAGCCATTTAAAGTAAAAACAAATCATAGTAAACATAAATTATTTTCAAATTGTTATCTAACATTTTATCATTTATGTGGTATTGCTTGATCGTATTCAAGCTAATAAAAAGGCTTAATGTATTTAAAATAGATTGATGAATAATGAAAAATGAAAATGAAATGAAAATGAAAAATGAAATTAGTGCGTATCTGTACTGTTCTGTCTTCAAAATAATTACAGAACAATCCCAGCTTTTGTAAAAGTAATAATCACGATTATAAAGTACAGAACTGTTTTTCAGGGTATGCATCAACAACATGTCCAATGTATGTAGCAGAATGTGCACCAGCTGAAATAAGAGGCAAACTAATAACTGTCTATCAGATGTTTATCACTTTTGGACAATTCATTGCATCAGTTGTTGATGGATTGTTTTCAAAAGATGAAGAGCATGGTTGGAGGTATTTTTTACTTTATTCGACACGTAACAAGGTTTTGTAATTTCTGTTTGGGACGCAAACACCCCTCAAAAAAGACATTATCTATGGCCTTGGTTCTGAGATCTAGATAACTTGGGGCTAAAACCCTGTCTTGTAAAATAGATTCGTGCATTTCATATGTCAGATGATCTACAAATTATACCAGGGTTTAATTTAAGCATTGTAAACATTGACTACATGTTTTAAATTACATTACTAGCATTAAAGCTACAGATAATGCACATTCATAAATATTGTGAGCAATCTTTTTATTGCCTATTATCTCATCTGTAGATACATGCTTGGCATTGGTGGATTGCCTGCAGTAGTTATGTTGTTTGGAATGTTGTTTATGCCCGAAAGTCCAAGGTATCTTGTTCATCAAGGTAAATTTGCGTTTAATTGAATGCATAATTTCATTAACTTCTATAAGCACATTGTTATGTTTCTGTTTAGTAGTTAATAGAAATTTGTTTTAAATCACTTCATGTTTCTTTCAATTCTTCTTTCATTTATGCCAAACCTTTATGATAATCTTTTCTTCCAATCCTTTTTCACACCCTTGTGCCATACATCTGTGCCATACACATGTAGTACAAGCAACTGTGCCAAACACTTGTGCCTATCATGTGTTTGCTTTTTCAGGAAAAATAAGAGAAGCAGAAGAAATTTTAACAAAATTACGTGGAAATGATGACATAAGTAAGGAATTAGATGCAATTGTACTCACATGTCAACAGAATGAAAATCATGGTTAGTTGCTAAGTTTTTTAGCTTATTCATTTGTTGCTGATGGTGTGTCCTATTGCATCAGAATTTTCCAGAATTTAGTATTTATGTTTAATGAAGCCTGTGACCTTTTGGGGACAGGTGGCTTAGCTCCCAAATATTTGTAAATTTTTTAAAAATTTTTTATTCCAATAGAATACTACAATACATATTTATGGGATGAATATGATTACCGTACTACTGGGAGGAAGACGGCTTGGGAGCGAATGGCTATGTGGATTAAGGGGGTCCAAGGGGATTAACATAGATAAAAGAGAAAAAAAACTACTTAAACTGCCACTACAGAGCTAGAAACAACATGTAAATTTATGAGGAAGTAAATGAATGTATTGCATTAAACGTTAATAAATTCAAAGCATGTATCTCATTTTTGTTTTCAAGAAGCTAGAATACTTTGAAAATATAGATAAAACTAAACTTGCCCGTTAATCATTCAATGCACCCCTCTCCCCATCACAAGTTCCAAATTATTGCACTGATTCAGGTGTTTGTTCTACTAAAACAGCGTTTTATAATCTTCACCAGAAACAGAGAATATTTTCAAAACACTTGCACGAGTTTGGAAGACGTCATTCACAAGACGAGCGATAATAGTTGGTTGTGGATTGCAGGCAATTCAACAACTTTGTGGCATCAATACTGTCATGTAAGCATTTGTTTATCGTTCATTTTGTTGGGACCTTATTTGTCACCAATGTGTCATTTATTTGGACAACCCATTTTGATGGTACCATTGGACCTTACTTGTCACAAATGGGTCACTTATTTGGACAACCATTTTTGATGGTACCACTGATCTCTTGATGAAATAGAAACAGTGAATCAAAACTAATTGCACCACCTGCTTTCAAGCATCACCTGTCTTAAAAAGAAATCAAGTTTCTTGACCTTATTCAACATGCAAATTATTTAAGTACAAAGAAGATAAATGAATACCATAAATTTAATTTTTGAGGTTCTAAAGGAAGGGGCTTAGAAGTGAGAGGGCTTATTTGAAAATCAAGGTTAAGGATACACAAAACCTTTTTATTCTTGTTTACTTTCATGGTTTTTGTCTAAAATGGCTTCAAGAGACAGTGAAGACAGAACTGGACAATAACATTGGTGACTCTCAAACATAGGAAATTAGACGTTTGCAAGATTACAACTAAATACATCATGAGCCATCACTAACCCATTTAACTCTACTCCATAGTCCTTTCTTGTATGAAAAAGGGTGCTTATTAGAAAGAGAGGCATGAAGTAGAAGGGTGCTTAATAGAGCCTTTCTGGTATTTTTCATTATTGTGTTTAATGGTTTTGAAATCTGTGTTTATTTAACCATTGCAGAAAAGGAAATTGGAATTCGTCTGTAGGTTCTTAATCTCCAAGTGAATTAAAAGAAATAAGAATGTATTATTTAACAATAACGCACAAATGTAACTTTGGTCTTCTCTTTCCTCTTCGGTTTTAAAAATTGTCGATTTAGATTTGGCTCTTCTCTTAAATCGGTGGAGGTTTCTTGAGAAACGGCGATGACAAATCCTCTATGGCAAAGCCAGGGCTTTTCAGCATTACTAATAAGGTTACACTGTTTTAATTGTTGCAACATAATCAAACTGTTTTGATTTCATGCAAAGGCAGTTTTAAAATTTTATTGTCATCTGGTCACTTAACTTAAAAAAAGCGAAAAAACACGCAATCTAGAGAATAGGCCTATTTATTATTTATTAATTTTTGCGAAATTTTAACACCGCGAGGAGAACCTAAGGTTTGCTTAGAATCGAATTTCTAAACACAGTCATTTATTTTTAATTTTGTTCCCATTTATCTGCGAAATGATGAGATTCTGTAGATTATTTTGTTGAAAAGTGAAAAAAACACCTTTCGTGTCACTACATTTGATAGAATTATTTATTATTTTTTGAATTTGCCTCGTTGTACCATCCTATTCAGTTCAGCTCAGTTAAATTCAGTTCAGTTTAATTCAATTTAGTTTCTTTCAGTTCAAACTATTTCACTTCAATATAAAATTTTTTCGCACGACATTATTACCAAGTTAATTCGTCAAAAATTGAACAAATTCAAAGAAACGAATCCCAGTAGATTCCCAGGTAGCAAAACTAGCATTGTACAAATTTGATGTCATCCTTTTCCGTCATAAATTCATGGATAGCTTGGAAAAAAATTCCACAGCGTCATTTCTTCAGCTGAATTGAGCAAATTTCGTAGGATTCTAATCTTATGTCTTAGCTTCTGATATTGCAACGATCTCAGATAAGTGTGTTGTCGATATATTAAGAAAATGCATTCGTTTTAAGAGGGATAGCTTTATTATTGTAGGTATTACAGTGCAACAATAATATCACTCGCTGGTGTGGAAGATGAGCAAACTGCCATTTGGCTTGCGGCTGTTGTTGCTGCTGGGAATTTCCTATTTTCATTCGTCGCTTTGTTTCTTGTTGAAAAAGCTGGAAGATTGAAGCTAACCCTGGTCAGTTTACTTGGCGTTATTTTATCGCTTTGTTTACTTGCTGCTACATTTATTCTCGTGAAGCACGAATCACCAAAGACTATGATAGCCTACCCAGGAGATCGATGCAACCAATACAACACCTGTTTCGATTGTGTCAAGGACGACAAGTGCGGTTTTTGTTATCAGAGTCCAAACCAAGGTATTTATTTAAACGGTTCTTGCTTGACACACAATGCAGGTGTGCCTCTGCTTTGCAACGCTACTTCATCCAAATGGGTCGATGAATCATGCCCAACTACTTATGCATGGCTTGCTGTTCTCTCTATGATTTTATACCTAGCTGCATTTGCACCTGGTATGGGACCAATGCCATGGGCTATCAATGCTGAAATTTATCCGTTATGGGCAAGAAGCATTGGCACTGCATGCTCAACATCCACTAATTGGTTCTTTAATTTACTTGTTTCACTTACATTTTTGAATTTAATCAATTTACTGTCTAGGCCAGGTGCCTTTATATTTTATGCCTGTCTTGCTGCCTTTGGATGGGTTTTTGTGTTTTTGTTGCTGCCTGAGACCAAAGGGAAATCCCTGGAAGATATTGAAGAATTGTTCAAAGGCAACGTGATTGTTCGTTGCAAAAGAAGAGACCGTACAATCCGAGGGTAGTTTTATTGGTATTGAACCTTCAAAGCGGAGAAATATTATAATTTTGTGACAATCTCTTCATTTTTCTGGACCAATCTTCAATTGAAGAACTTCTTCTTTCAATTAAGTGCTCGTTAAATGAGCATTTTCTTTAACTGATATTAAGTATCAATTGATTGTAAAATAAACTCTTTAGTTTACTGGCCGGCTGTCCCCAAGAATGAACAGTTTTTTATCACTTCTAAACAACAAAGAAATCACACTTGATGTTAATTTTAAAAGGCCAGTTTTTACGTTGGCTCATTTAGAGCATATTTGTGGTGCTGATGATGATATCCAGCTTGTATGTTCATTGTGATTTTTTAATGTTTTTACCAAGTAACTTGAAATTGAAATTGGAATTCACTAATAAATAATTTGACAATAAATATCAAACGGGTTCATGTGTTGAAAATGTTAGTTTATAAAGTAATGAATAAATGTTTCTTCCTGTAAAATATTAACAAATAACATACAGAAATAGCCAATTTTTATGAAAATTACTCATTTGTTAAAACGTTTTTAAATTTGTCTCTTTCTTGTTCGTCCATTAGAGCAATTTAAATTTACTTAATTTCTTTTTGGGACGTTCATTTTTGCGCTAGATCATTAATCATCTCCTCAAAATCGGTCAGAGACTAGTTTTTTCTCGTTTTGGAGACAATTTGGATGTTGAGTGATATCAGATAATTTGCAGTGGTTAGATGGGAAAAACGTGCTTGATTTTGTATGCAGGAAGATAGCAACAAGAATGAAATCAAGCAAATCTGCTGTTAATGAAAGTTATTTCTAAATCAAATAATTCCTCACAAATTAATAAACTAGATTATCAACAAGTTAGTTACAGCTAATAAATATATATCCATAACTAGCATCTAGGACTCTACAGAAAATCAGTTGACAAGTGAGCATGTTTGTCATGAAGACAGCCTCTTTTTCATCAATGTCTCCGACAACCTTTCAGACAAAGGCTGTTGGAAAGAACACACACTTTGAACTCGTTTTCAGACACGACTTGTGGATGATCGCGGCACAGCCTGAAAATTCCCCAGCACGTGTTACGGCAGTCGTCTCTCTTCTCAATATCAAAAACATTCATTCCATGTGTGCTCTGCGGCGATGTAAAAAGTGTCAGCAGAAGTATTGCAAGTTGAATGGTGATGATCGATGTTCTCTTTGTGATCTAAATGAGATTTAAGAAAATTTAAGGCGTGGGATACAGCATGGTCATTGTTTTTGATGGAAATTACATTGATTAATATATGCGTTAAAATATGTGTTTTCAATTTAATGCAGTTATATTTCCTACGCATTTCTTAGCTTTATATTGCAAAGCTCAGTTTTGTAGCAACGAAAAACCACCATAGTTTTGTAATGAAGTTGATGAGTTCCTTACTGCATTATTCACAAGCTGGTTTTTCATTGTGATAATTTAGACTTTAACTGTTGAATCTGTTATGAGTTACATTTTACACAATTGGAATTGTGCAATTCATTGACTTAGCAGAAAGACTTTTCCGTTAGACAGAGGCTTTCTCCCAGTAAGAAGAAAAAATTAACAACGGCAAGCAGCTAACCCACCTGCAGTAAAAGAGCGAATAGTATGAAATACATTCACCCATTGATTGGCTCTCAATGGTATGTCAGGTTAAACTCGCTGTCTACTATTAGCAAGTGCTTCGAATCACATTTGCAAACAAGATTTGCCTTTGCAAAATAGTGTGATGACGCAGTTTTGTTTCGTTTCGTGTTTTTAGAAGATCGTTTACATACAGCACAGAAACTGATTAGCATGTCAAGATGATTATGCGAAGTGAAACCCATATTACGTGATGGTTTCTCACGCGAAAAATAACAACGATTGTCAAAAAAATGCGATTTTCATGCAGATAGCCTAATAACAAATCTTATCATTTTATTATTTTGGCCAGCTTCTAACTTCGAAAATTAGAACAAGAGAGGGAAAGGAATTTTGATCCGTTTCATGCTATACTGACAATCGTCTATTGTGATATTTTAAAACGAGAGATGTGAATAACATGTAAGTTCACATCATAGCAGTTAAAACAACTTTCATCATAATAAGCATGAAAATTCAAACTCTTAAAAACAATGAAAGATGCATTGCCTTTTTCCTCCTCTATGAGGGACGCAGCTAGGAGTTATAAGGGGGGGGGGGGCAAATTTTGGCATTTTCAAGTTAAAATAGTTCTGTCTCTACCGACCGAACGAATACGTGATGAAGCTTGTAAACAAAAGAATGGAGTTGTTTTGGGAACGGCACAATGACGGTGGAGCCAGTGTTTTAACTATTTTGCAGTTGTTAGTGCTCAAAACTGTCAGTAAAGTATTAATAATATTATTATTTTCTCTTCCAAAGGAGGGGCTGTGGCTCCCATGGCTCCCCATTGGGTACGTCCCCGATATACACTTTCATTTACTCACAAGAACTGAATCATTGATGTACCAGATCATTTGAAAATCTTTATATATTTTTACATGTTTTGGCGATCAACTGTATCGTATCAGATGCTTGAAGATCATTGTTTCAAATTGCTTTCGTCAATACATTAACAACACTTTTACGCAAGCAAGCTAGCTAGCAAATGCGAAGCTCAAAAACCACAATGCTTTAGAATGAAACCTCGATTTATCTTTCAAATAGCCTAGAAAATGCAGATATGACAGAAATTGGTTCCTATTTTAAATATCTATCGGGCCCCATTGCTGAGTCGATTTTGAAATCTGTTTAAGTTGCCTTTAAACTTTATGACATACCATTACATTCAAATGTTGCTGAGGTCTACCAATCAAACTTGAATATTTGGACTTTTATGTCAGTAAAAATAGATCCATCATATTTCTATGATGCATCAAATTTTCATCATTTTACAACGCTGTCAACTGTTTGTAAAGATGCAGACTGCGTTGCTGCAAAATCAATCTTGTAAAAAGCCCAAGGTAACTAACTAATGGTCAATATCAAGAAATCTTACCATTGTCAGGCTTTGTTATGAAGCTTCACTACTCACTTTTTTCTCTTCTGTCTGCCTTTGTCAGTGCGTACTTGAATGTGACGAACCGTTTCTGCCTATTGCTAATTTATAGGCACTGCTAAATACACCACCACACCCGTCTTCGTTGCGAATTGCACCAGATTTTGAAAACTCTCAATACGCGAAGATATTTTTCTCGTGGAATATTTAATGAGAAGAGCCAGCTGTTTAAAGTTCTATTTCAAAATGAGCAATGTTTTGTAATGCTATTGAAGACTGTGTGAGAAACTAATCAGAGGTCTTATGGTCTTAGGAACAACGCTAAGAATAATGGTTCTGGGTAATTCAGGAAATTCCAACTGGTGACAAGAGTTATAAAATCAATTGCAGCGTGGAAATCGCGATTATTTGTTAAAGCACATGGTGTGCAAAAATTTGTCGATCTTACCGGGGGAGTCTTCAAACTATTTGAAAATGAGTGCCGCGTTTAATTACTATAGCAACGTAAAAATCTCTAAGAATGCTTGCTAAGAACATCTAAAAACAGTTTTCTACTGGACTGAAAACACTCGCAATGTAAATTATAGTCGATTAGCCTTGAAGTACCGTTGAAAATTGTCCTCTAGGCACTTGCTATTTCTCATAGTTTAGTTACAAAGTAACTGCATACCTGCGGAGAAAACTTCGGTTTGCTTTGTTGAATTGGTGCCGTGACCAAAAGATAGACATGGTAAGGGAAGAAGAATTGTTTATGGTTGTTTAAAGACACTGCTTGCAGGCAAGTTAATCCTGGATAAATGCTTGAACCAATGAGAACTATTTCTTTGACAGCATCTTCCTAAACTTAACATCTATGTCTCTTTCATCCTTCTAACTCTTCTTTTAAACATCTCGTTCTTCTAAAACAAACTCGGTATGGCATTTCCGCTCTTTAGAAACTCTGGTATGTCTTCTAGCTCATCTTATTCTCCAGTATTGATGCAATTGATCAATCGATGAAATCATTACAAATTGCAATGCAACTGTATCCAATACGACCACTCTTTCGTCCCTCAAGACCAATCTCCAGTCACAGCTTACCTTAATAACATAAAAGGTATTTTACACCATTCCTCAACTAGTCTTGTAACATTAGGACTATGTTTGATGTTTGATTTACACTCCAATACTAATATTTTTCCCTTGCTGGATGAATTAGCTGTCACAGTAGCAAATGAATTTAACTGTTGACAAAATTTAAAGATACAGAGAGTTTACATGTATCATGTTTATTAAGGTTACTCTCTTTATCTTTGAAACTGAGGGAAAACAGTCAAATAATTTGTGGAGAGCTGCCGGTTATTTGGAACAAAAATCCCAAGGAGCTATCTAGCCATTTGTCCACGATGTGATAAACTGCATGACTCCAGTATTGTCCCCTTGTTGGCAGGCATGCTTCGCTTTATAGAAAAGAAGATTAAGAATAGATTTAAAGGTAAGCTATTCATGGATAACATGCCTTCTAATGAATATTAACGCAAGACACGTGTTGAATGTCTCTCTTAAAAGTACCAGGGCATCATCCCGTATCATCTGAGGCATAGGATTGGCCGATAACCTATAGTATGATAAACAGGTTAACTGTTTAATGGTCATAGATATTCGTTCTAGCATTAGGATTTATAGAGGTTACGTTCCTTATGACCACCAAAGGGTTAAGGAATCTGGTTTGGTGTTGCTGATGCCCATTAATTGTGCACTTTTTATCAGTTTGCATTTCATGACTTTTCATTGCACGTTTTCGGTATCAATCAAATTGAAAGGCACCATATACACGTTGCCTTCTTGCTCAAACATCACCTTCACCCGTTCAGCTTTCAATCAAAATGGGAAATGTTTTCCGGACACAGTAAATAACATTTCAATTAGATTACACTTGATGCATTTGCCTAACTCTCATTCAAGGTTGTACTGCACAATTTTAAAGGTTCGTTGTTTGTTGTTTTCAAAGTACAATTGAAGGTGGATTCGATGGTGTTGCCTGATGTTTACAATGAATACTTAACTTCCTTTGTCAAAGGAAATCGTTATCAAAGAAATCACTGATGAATTATTGGTTTAATCGAATGTTTACATTACATGCATGATTTGATTAAATTAAATTCAAACCAGTTTCAAAATTTATCCGTGTAATCAAACAATCTCAATTTATTAGTTTAGCATGATGCCACCTGCATCCGTCATTGCATCCTTAGCGATCCAATTTCATGCCTATTCTATTTCTGTTTTCATTATCCTGAACGACGAATTTCATTCAAGATTTTTCCTCTCCCTCAATTTCACAAGCAGTGGCATCAAAGCCCTAGGGTAAGACATCAATGTGAAAAAGTTAAGCTAAAAAAAGAAGACTGTTATTGCTCAGGTGCAGTGCTAAGGGAAAGGGTGTTAGGGAGCTCTCTCACCCGGGGGCCCATGGCAACAGGGGCCAATGAATGATAATCCAGCTTTTGAAATAGATAAATAATTAATCTTCTGCGTTATCATCATCCTGTCAACAATTGCTTGGGGTTTCACTAAACATTAAAGAGAGCGTATTTTATCATTTCATGTGTGAAAATAGAAAAATGATGTTTGGATTTTATTTAGAGTAGAAAATAGCTTCCAGAGCAATTTTTCAAGGGAAGCATATCCCCAGGTCCTCCCTTCAAGAGAACGTTAGTGATCGATGCTACACTGTGGCCTGGGGCCCATAAATCCTCGGCGCGGTCTACACAGGTGCATCATTTGACAGCTTGTGCAAGCTTCGTCTCCTTCTCTAGGTATCTACATCCCACCATGGCAGACGCTTATCTTTTTAGAATAAACAATCTGCAGCATAACCATTCTACTACAATTAATCATTCATTAGCACTTTAAGATTTTAATTACAATATGACATCCGAAAACTCTATTTTGGAAAGTTTTGGATGATTTTTGTTCAAAAAATTTGATATAACTTCGCAAAAGTAAGGAACATTTTTCCGGGGGATGTATACACATTGATCTTCTAAACCAACCGACTTGGAGAGCCCGACATTTATGTTAGCAAGTTGTAGTACAAACAATAGTTGAGTTTCGGTCTGAAATGAAAATGAATGCATACCTCGTCGTGAAAGGAGTGAGGGAGGGGAGCTATGGTGAAAATTAATACGTATTTACTTCCGCTGGATTTGCTTCCATTCAATGACTTTTTAAATGTCTTAGGAAACAGTACTTATTTTTCAATTTCAACATTTATATCTACATTTGCCAATTTGCTGAAATCCTTTATGAATTTTTTTTATTGTTTGCGTGCAACGCACCCTCTTCTTGCCCTTATTTGCATCAACACTTTGGTATCACACCAGTTTCGCCTCGCAAGAACTGTATTTGAAGAACATTTGTCATCGTTTGTTACAACATTAGGATAAGCGAACAAAACTTGCTTTTTCACTGTGAAATTGTGTTCACCGCTAGATTTTCTATCACTCTACTTTATGCTACATTTTTCAGGACAGACAGGTGCCATTCTTTTGGATATCAGGGAAGGATCAGGGGGTCAACTGCCAAAACTTTTGAAACTTGACTTTTTAACGACAAATGCCCCCCATTAAATGATTATTTACCTGGTTAGAAAATGAACTCTGTTTATTGTTTCGAGTAGGAATGTTGGGTTTTTACCACTTTGTTCAATAATGGGTGGGGCAATATGGGGGGAGGCTGATTTTGGAGAAAAGGAAGGAAAATTTGTACACATTTGAAATATGATGATGGAGACTCTCCCCAGACCTCTAGGTCACATCGTCATCGACCTCTCTCAAAATTGACTTCAATTTGCAGAAAAGGGGATGATAAAACTGCATTAAATTGATCAAATTCCATACATTTATCAAGTATAAGACCAATTTGGAAGAATCAATCATATTTGTTTACCAGTTTTGCTGAATTTTGAGCTTGATGCGCGTCGATTAGACCAAGAATTGCTTCGGTATAGCTGTTCAGCCTTCAATTGTTCATATCAACAACGGTAGGCCCAAAACTTTTGGAAAGATTTTTCTTGGAAATATTGCGACATTTTCTTAACAAATTGACTGTGAACTCGTTTGTTGTTTATGTATTTAAGAGAAGTATGATGTGCAAGAAACCATAGTTGCTGAAAACTTGACAGCATAGTTTTTGTGTGCTGCATATATGAAAGGGAGGTTCCTACAGTTTTCCTTCCCTTCCTCGCAAACGAAGGCGGGCCTAAAAGTTCCTCTTGCAGAAATTAGTTTATAAATGGCGCTTAAGACTGAGCATCTGCCTTAAATTTTAAGCTCGTTAGAAAAATGATTTACATGTTAAATTGGAAAGTTTAATTAACTTGGAAACAACTTATCTAGCTATATACTTACGGTGAAATTTTTACTTTCAGATACAATTTGAATAATGTGGCTGTTCCTTTTTTTACTTTGAAAAGGACCTATTATGAGTTATGATAGGATACCCTAATTAGAAATGATTTAAAATTGACAGAAAAGATTGAAAAATCTGCAGCCAAAAGCATTTCTTCCAGCCAGGGATATTTTATGTTCTGCATGTTTTGTGCCCAAGAGTTGCAAGGAAAGGTAGTAGAATATTAGATTAAGTAATGAAACATAGGGTGTAAGGATAGCAGAAAATCAATGAGGAAGGTGAAGAATTGGTTGGAAGCCAAGGAGGGGGGGGGGGGGTCTTATGGTCTATGATCTGCAGGGAGTTGATCAAAGAGTATTATGCTAAATGCAAATGGGAAATGGAGGGGGTGGGTCCACCAAATGAAGTGATTTATATTTAAATTTATTACCACAACAAATTTATTGCGTAACATTCAAGACAATGATATTAATTCAAAGTTATTGCAGTTCATTCCTATGACAGGTTTGAAAGCATCATTAGAAAATCAGCAATAAATTCAGATCAAAAATTCATTGGAAAGTCCCTCAGCAACTGATTAGAAGATATTTGTATTTAATTTATTTGAAGTTTTGTAATAAATATCAATTCATTTATAGGGTATTCTTCATTAATATAAATCAAAAAAATGGCAGCTGGACCTTACAACTATTCTTACATTTTTAAATACATCATTATTGGTAAGTCAAAGCACCCAACTGTTTACACTTCTTAAAATTGCTCTGCTCCATAGCTGACTTGGCATCTCAAAAAATTAAAAATTCAACTGTTTATTTCCAAATCCATTGTTTATGTTCTTTATTTGTTTTATTTACAAATTGTAACAAAGTAAACTCTACCCTTACATTTTATTTTTTGTGCTTTTTCATTTTATGAATTTCTACTTTGATTTACTTCTTTTTGTTTTCAGGTGATATGGGAGTTGGTAAATCTTGTTTATTGCATCAGTTTACTGAAAAGAAATGTAAGTTTGTGTTCAATATCTTTAATCAGAAATTAACGTTGCAGGCTGCTTTCAAATGTTGCCAGAAGCGGGTGAAAAAGGTGGAGGCAAAAGGCTTAAATATTACAAAGCAATACTAAATTGGTCAATATAACTTGCTACGTTTATGAGACCAGGATAGGGACCTTGTAACATTAATTATAACAGAAATTGGACAGGGCTTTTGGAAAGTATCCAAGTATCTTGTTTGAATTGAAGACAAGAGTGGATGCCAAGGAATCTATTTATGAATCTGATTCCCATTAACATTGTCTTATATTCTGCTTGGGATTTAATTCTTGATAGTTATGGCTGATTGCCCTCACACAATTGGTGTTGAATTTGGAACTAGAATTGTTGAAGTTGCTGGACAGAAAATCAAGCTACAAATCTGGGATACAGCTGGACAAGAACGATTCAGGTGATTGATATAAACATAAATTTTGCAAATTTCCTTTGCGCGATTCCTTGCTTATCCATAGAAGATCTCCATGTGAAGCAACCTCTGGGGCCCTTTCTGTTTTCATTACTACAATCTTCTTGTTTTTGATGCTTGAATAAAAATTCAAATGCCAACAAGACAGTATCGCTTTAACCCCCATGATGTTCTCTCCACCTTCCCATGACTGCTCATTTTCCATTGCTTTGCATGCCTTTGCATTACTTGAGAGGAAAAATAAGAATGAAAACTGATACCAGACAATTGAGATAAGAAATTTCTCACTTATTTAAGCCACATTCTGCCTTTTTGTTTCAACCTTTTTTTTTGACCTGTTTGTGGTCCAACAACTTGGTGCCCAAGGAGGAGCACATCTAATGGAAAATAATCATAATGATCACTGTTTATATAGAGGCTTTCAACAGTACTGTGTTTAAACATTGTAAACAGACAATATGAAAGGCAACAGGTGTGCTTTTGACAGTGATTGAAGTGCAACAAAACATTTGCATAATGACTAGTAACTGCAACAAATTTACAGTGAAATGTTTTCCTTTCAGAGCTGTTACCAGAAGTTATTATAGAGGTGCTGCAGGTGCACTTATGGTCTATGATATTACAAGGTAATTAGGATTATTTTGGTTTGGGAATGAGGAGGTGTTCATCATTAATGTAAGGAAAAGAATTGCAATAATGTCACCATAATGTTCAAGCGATGCCCATGGCCATACCCTAAACACTGGCTTCAGTTGTCACAAGTAAACTTCCTCTCATTTGTTAGTAAAGCAAACATTGCAAGAAAAAATAATTATTTGGTTTGATAAATTTCTTGATATAATATGAAAGTTTAGTTTGGTTTTATTAAAGGCGAAGCACATACAATCACCTTAGCAGTTGGCTCACAGATGCTAGAAATTTAACTAATCCAAATACGGTATGCATCCTTTTGTCACTTTTTTGTCATTTATCAACCAACAGAAAACAATAGTTCCAAACAAAGAACCCCTTTTTTCATTTATCTTAGTTTCTAAGACCTGTCCCTCTTTTTCTTGTTGGCTCTCATAGCCGCCCCACCGCACCTACTTACCCCCACCTATTCACCCACATCTATTTACCCCCAACTACCTATACAACTCACCTACCCCAAATTACTTAGCCAAAGTATCTACCAAACCTACCCACCCATCCTATCCACCCCCACCCACCTACCCCCACTTACTTACCCCAATAGTTAACCCCCAACTAGCAACCAACTCTTTAGTTGAGTCTGCAAGCAAGCTACCAATTCTGCTACCCCTGACAGACACGCATCATCCACGATCTATCATATTTGTTGTTCTCTTTCAGGTTATCATAATGATAGGAAACAAATCTGATCTTGATGCTCAGGTATGTCATCTAATATAATCTATTGCAATCTAGTGTATCTTAAATAATCTAAAGAATTCAAATGTAATCTTTGATGCTAGCTAATTGAGAAATTAATCCAGTCAATAATTTTTACAAAGTATTCCATAAAGACATATTTCCCATTGGCATTTGAATTGTTGAAAATCAGTTCCATATATATGTTATTAATTTTTTATCAGCGAGATGTGACGTACGAAGAAGCTAAACAGTTTGCTGACGAGAATGGTAACTTCATGTTATTCTTTTTGTCAAAATACATCATGTATTCAGTCGCATTTCTTTGTTTATAGAACACTGTCACTAATACGTAATACAAAAACTATAATTTATAATTCCTGACTAAAAGCAGTCAACCATTTTGATTGCAATGTAACCTTTAGTTGATGTCTGTCCAACTATTGCAAGTATCATTGCATCATTCTATTTCTACTTGCATTTATGCAAAAAGCCTTTCCATCTTTGATTTTATGTTTGCACCAAATTTCTCTTTCTTTTAAAGGTTTACTGTTCCTTGAAGCAAGTGCTAAAACGTGCGTATATGATTAATCATTTTTGTTAATGTTTCTATTCTAGTTAACAGTATTTTATCGATTTTCGATTGTTTAGCACGATGCATTTACGATTTAAGACATTTTGGCTGCAATTTAAGAGATAAACGACATCAATTTGACCAAACAATTAACTTAAAGGCAAAATTTTAAGAAAAGCTGCAATTACATGAATTATTCCAATTGCTTGAAACCAAAGAGCAGAAAAGTTGTTCAGAATGAGAAAAGTTAGAGATGGGAAACACCGCTAAAAGGTAGATTAAAGCAGATATCAAAGAAAGAGTCAAAGTTAGCATGGGAAGTTAAAATGATGTTCTATTCATACGAGCAAGTTTTTGAAGGTTAGCAAAAAGCAGCGTTGAGTTATTTTGGTTTTTTCTTTTAGCGGTGAAAATGTTGAAGATGCATTTTTGGAGACAGCAAAGAAAATCTTTCAGAGTATACAAGACGGAAGGTAGATAATTGAATTTTTGAAAGTGGTGGTCATTGTTTTGTGAAAAATTTGATAATCTTCGTAACAGTGGTTTAACTTCTAATGATTAATTTCTAATGAATTTTTAAGTTTTTTATTTCAAACAATGGAATCGATGCAAAGATCTGTATTTAAAATGAATAAATACATTGATTTTTGACAAAGAAGCTTAAATGATGCGAGGAAGAGAATGGCGTATTTTTAAAGAAAGAAATGAAAAGCCAAATAATTTCAACGCCATTGCGATCTTTTGTTGTTAAAAACTTATTCAAGTACTGTTTCTTCTAATTAAGTAATTGATTAAATCAGCCAGAGCCGAGACGTTCTTAAATGTTATGGCCTAGTCACTAGTTCTTTTATGACATTGTTTAGTCGCTGGTATACGTCTTAACTTTTGTTCTCAGCATGGTTTAGTCAATCAATTGGTTTTTCCATTTTGTCAATGTTACCATTTGCTTCTAGTCTTGACCTGAATGCAGCAGAATCCGGTGTGCAACATAAACCCGCGGGCAGAGGTGGAGCTAGTGCATTCCCGCAGGAACAACCGACCAATCAAGATAAATGCAACTGCTGAAGGTTTACTTTTTTGCCGAATAGATCCACCTTGAATTTAACCATGATTTCCATTAACTTTAATTTTACGAATATATTGATGAAAGCCTGAAGTTGGAGCCAAAGGTGAAAAACCAGAGGTGAAAAGCCAAAGGTGATGACATTCGTATTTGACTATAAATCTGATGAATTGATACTTTTGTACAAATTTATTACAACTGTAGTTTAGATTTCCGATTTTCTCCCAGTATATATTTAAAGAGGGTACCAGGGGTTTCTTTAATGGTTACATGGAAATAGACCTCTTCCTATTGTTGTGTCAAATCATATGATTGCTAATGCAGAAAATCTCCTCTTTTTTATTATTAATTTGAATATACTACCGATTTCGATTTTAATGTAAATTGCCATTCACATGTGATCGTAAAGAACCTAGCATCATTATCACTAAATTGTCTTGCAAATGATAATAATCAAGTTGCCTCTTAGAGAAACTCTTGTTATTCCCCTTTTGTACTGCAACTCCCCATATTCACGTTCTAGTTTTTTTGGCAGTTTTATGTATTTCTCACTTGTTTTCCCTGTAATGCAATTCATTTTGATGGTTAACATATAACTCAGATTTTGATTGGTGAATCAAATATTCATTGCTTTGCAACTTTGAACTCGGTATCCCCAGCTCCATTAGAGAAGTAGGCTAACTAATTTCTTACGTTTAAATGGGTTTCCTGCATATCTCCGTTTATTTGTCTTAATTTTCATAAAAAACTGCGAATCTTCGTAAAAGAAACGTAAGTAAATGACCCGCCCTGTGATACGAATGATAAAACAAAATCCGAAGGTTCTAATCTTTTCTATTCTATCTTTTATTATTGACACACTGTCATGATTAACCCTTATTTCATACAGACTCTTAACTTTCGCAGAGAGGGCGGCATGAAAATTAGGATAATTATCCAATCGTTTCTAAAATAAGTCTTTTATGTAAGCCATCGCTACCTTTGCAATGCAATGAGAGTGATGTTCGTTTTGATTAGTTGCACACAATTTAAAAGACTGTGGTGGTAAATAATTTAGAAAAATTTCGTTGATGATTGATAAATGTTTTACAGTATACAGTAAAGCATGCGATGGAATCAGAACTGCAAAATAATCTCTTTTTCAAAGAAAACAATTTAGTTCGGTCTGCAGTGTATCTTTCTTCTTCTCTGTGTTGCCATCTTTAAGAACGTGAAAACCAATCCCTTTTGTTTGTGTGAAAGAAGTGAGGAATTGATTGCTGAACGTTAAGAATCCGCAACTGGGCAATTTGAAAGGCCTAATAGTTTTGAAAATTTGATTGAAGGGATGTATTGCAAGGCAGTTTTATAGCGCAAATCATTCATCAAATGCATAAACCAGTAAGACTTTTGATTCTTTCAGCAATCTTGACGAAAAGACGAAAAGACAACTTGACCGAAGGTGGCTATATAACAAATAATTCATACACGTATAGACATCCGTGTTTACGCGTCTTATATCCTCGAAATTGAAGATGAAATATGACAAAAACCTGCGAAAATAACCTTATATTATTTCAATCGGTGACAACTCCAACAGGTACCAGATAATTTAATAATGAAATTCCAGCTGCAAGTTTTGATGATGATTCAGAAGGGGATGATATTTATTGCTTGTCTTCTTTACAAAATGATTGCAATTTCAGGGGCGGTTATTAGCATGGAAAGCTTCCCATAGGCGTTTACATCCACTGTTGTGACCAGTGCCAAGGAAAAGTTTTTGCTACGCAGCGGCTATTTATCAAGATACCCAATGCAAAATGGCGTCTGTGGATTAATTGAAGAAACTCAACGTTATGTAGTTAAATAAAGGGAATTGGAGCCCTCGTTATTGCTTCAAATGATTCATAATGGTTGATAGTAGACTGAGGTATTTATTTTTATTTTAACATAGCATTTAAGTCTCGGCATGGATTTTTTCTTGATTTTTCGTATATTTTAGCAACGACTAGGCCGATCCGGTCCTGGCAGCCATATCCGCATCCGTCAAGCAATCGAGTAAAAGGAGTGAATGTTCAGGGAATCAAAAAGGATTAGTATATGTGATGACAATCTGCTATGTTTTATTGGTTGTCCAGTAGCCTTATGAACTAATTTGATTCATGGGCTCCTTAACTGGTCATAAATTAAAATAACATAAAATATAAATATTATCTACAATTCATTTCATTTTGACCTGAAACAGGAAGTGATTTAGTTTCTGTTAATATCCTGCTTAGATGTTGTAAGAAATATTCCAGCAAATCCTCACTCATCATTTTTCCAATGCCACAAAATGTGTAGTTGATCATGCTGTTTAATGACAAGCGCATAGTTGATACCCTTGGTAATAAAAGCATCTTTTAGTCATATCAAATTCATGTTATCTTGTTCTTTCTCAGTGTCACGCTTTGATGCTTTCACTTTAAAATTGTTTCTTTCTTAGGATACCACTGCCAAGATTGTATGAATGTTTTGTGAAAGTGACAGCACCAGATGACAAAACAGGAGCAGGTAGTTCTAGTTTGCTCTGAAAATGTTTCTTTTGAGCATTGAGAAATGAAAAGTTGTTTTATTTGCAATATTAAGCATAATAAAAACCCACATGATGTGTTGTTCAAGTGGCTAATCTGATTTGCATCCAATTTGAAATTGAAGACATTAAACTTTCCCATTTTTCTTCCTGAATATGAGGCTCATCAGATGACATTGGTTAGTTTCTTTATATTCAAATATCTAATCATTACACACTCCTTATATGATTTTAGGACCAATTATTCAACAGCATTACCCTGAAGAGATCCAAGAAAAGGTTTGTTTTCCTTGTTTTTTCAAAGAGGATAACCTTTACGAACTTTCATTTTTTGTCTCGTAATGTCCTATCCAGTTTCTTGATTTTTCAATGGATTGAAAGCATGTGCAAATTAAACTACAATATATCAGTTGCATAAATGAATTTAGCAATTTTTATCTCATTTTTATTGCATACTTTGGCATGGTAAGTTGGCTTTATTCATTTAAAAATGAAAGTTTCAATTTGATTAAATTAAAATATTAGATTTAACCAATTCATCCACATCAAACTGCTTCCCAATTTGACTTTTTAAATCAAATCTAAATTTTTTCATTCCCAGGATGAACTCTTTGCTCAGATTCCAACTTTTTGCTTTCCATGTCGAACTGACAGGTAAATCTGTTCACTTTTTATATGACTTTTTGTATTATTAGATGTTTCTCCAGCCAACAATTTCAGAAGTTTTCACTAATCCTTTCCTGAGACTGCATGGATGAAGCATTGTTATGTTTGCATAACTGTTCATTTTTTACTAGTGATTCAATCTCTTCATTAAATCAGGCCTGGCTGTTTGAGGCGTTTGTTGATTTTTTTAAATCCGTCACAGCAATGAAAATGAATTTCGAAGTTGAACTGAAGGAACTCGATTTTATAACTACCTATTTTAAAACATGGCAAACGTATGCAATTTCTTTTTTCATGGGCTTCAAAACATTTGCAAACCAGTTTTCTCCATTGTAAAAATCCCCCGCCTTATACCAACGAGGAGGGCGATTTACCGCCCGCCTGTTCAAATTCTTATGGCCAGGCCTGTTAGAATGCACTCTGTTTGCAAAATTTTTGGCTGTTTCGGTTGCAAATGTCTTTCCATGCTTTGTCTACTATTTCTTTTCATTTATTTCAATTTAATTTTAGTCCTGGGGTACAATATTTCACTTTTGTCCTGACTGACATTGATGGCAAGTTTCGTTTCGGTTTTTGCCGATACCCAGCGCATGCACCATCTTGCATTTGCATAATCAGGTATCCAGTTTGATAACCATAACATTTAATATTATTTGATTTATCTTTCATGATAATGCCAATTAATGTGAAGTGCACCTTAAGCTTTTCAGTCATTTAACATTTTCTAATTTTTGTCACATATTTTCTCATCTCTGGTCGTAGTTATGCACCATGGTTTGAAATGTTTTATGCCATTTTGAATAATATATCTGAGGCAGAAATCAAAGGAAATGTAAGTTTGGAGTTTGAAAAGCTCATTATTTGATACATTCATCAAAGCTTTCATTTATTTTGAAATTTATTTGTTCAATCATTGCATTTAATCGTACGTTTGGTTATTCATAAATGTTTGGTTATTCCTTTGGTCATTTCTATTCCTTAATTCAATCATTAATTTATTTATTTCTTCATTTTCACTCATTCATACATTCATTTGTATCCTAATTTACCCAATTTCCCTTCATTTAGTCTCTGCACATTCACCATGATAATTCATCCCCTTTTCAATAATCGTCTTCTTTCACAGCATGACTTGGTCTTTTCCCTGCTTGATGCATTGCAAACCTGCCCAATACCAGATGTTGGTGCTTCATTTACTGTTACTGCAAAGTGCAACAATACGGTAATCAATACATTTTTGTACCAATTCAGCAAAAACCAGGTTCCTATTTGATAAATACTTTTATGCTATCTGAAATGTCACAGTGGCCTAAACATATCCAAAAGAGACTTTTGTATGGATAATGACTACCTTCATAGAAAGCACTTATGTGCATGAAGTCAGCACTACCCAAAGTGGTGGCAGCAGTTTCATTCAATCATTGTGAAGGTAGCATGGTAATACCACATTGCAGCCATTGGGATGTTAGTTTATTTCATTTGAAGTACCACAGTGAATGAACAAAGGCTTATTCATGTTTGATTCTTTGGGTTTCAAATAAATTTGCATTCCATTTTTAGAATTTTAAGTTTGATGTACCTGATACAACAAAACTGCCAACTATCCCGGAAAATGTAAGTTATATTTATTTTCCTTCATTTTCTTTTGGGAATCTATAATGCTATTTGGCATCTTATTAATGAGAGCATTTGTATGTGTTTAGAAAATAAGGCCTTAAGATTCTCGAGGATGTGACTAAAATGTCTTCTTCTATGATCAATGTGCAAATGCACCTGTCGCTTACACCAGCAGGCATCTTAATTTTGTAAGATTCTTTAAATTGGAACAGCCAAAAACTGGAAGTAAGATTTGTGGAATTTTTAACTGCTAATACAGAATGAACATGATTGTATGACCTTGCTTCAGAAAGGGGTGTGACAATTTTTCTGGGGGGATCCCCCACACTTCCATTCTTTCACCCTTCATACGATTTTAGCCCCCACCCCCCACTTTAAGATTGCTGTGCAGTCTATGGAAGATGGAAAATGTTTATAGAAAGGAATATGTACGATCTTGATCAATGATATAACAAAACAATTTATTGTTGCTAATCCAAGCTTACTGCTCAATTTGAAATTTTTGTCGCAAAAGAACATGGCTTTTATCTTCAATTGTCATATTCTTCCACGTTTAGAGAAACCTAACAGACTATTTTGCTGTTGTCACTCCAGAAATAATGGTACAACTATTCGTAAGGTTGGTTAAAATTATTTCAAAAAATATTTTATAATTTTTGTTCAAGTTTTATTTTGATTTTTTCTTCTTATAAACTCAAGAAGTAGATGCTGATGTCATTGTCTTAAACAGGGCACGCAATAGTGCATTGCCTTTTGCGTAAGATGTGTAACTTGCTTTGGCTATTACTTCAAGAACTTTGATGCAGCATTCACTTCCCTACTTTTTATCCAAATTAAAAATTACTGTAGAATAATAGGCCATGTTTATTTGACATTGAAACGTCAGAAATGAATCGCTGTCAAAGTCATTGGTGGTTATCATGACCTCTAAAATATCTTTACACGAGAGGTCATAGTATGAGACAAGCTTTTCAAGTCTTTTTCAATTAAAAACTCTACAAGTTAACAAGACGTGTTTCTACATATCTTTGATGTTTATCATTGTTGACTGAAAGCTTTTCTTCCAGTATGCGGCCTCTCATGAGCTTCATCGTCTTTTTTACGTCTGCGAAGACGATATGATCTATATTTGGGTCAATTAACAATTTCTTCTTCCTTTCTATGCAAAGTCGTTGAATTCGCGAGATTCTACCAGGTCATGATCAGCTAATTTCGGGCATATGTTGGGTCATTCTTTGGTTTCATTCTAGTTTCAAGTGTTTTTTAGGGACAACAAAGTTGTCAGGGAGATAAAAGACGCCAAGATAACGACAACAAGCGCAAATGTAGAAGATTGTTTTATTATTTGATGTTGTGAATCTTTTTCAGCATGCTATTTGAGAGAAGGATTTTGGTGACATCAAAAAAACTCAGCCTTGTAAGTGACTGTTTTGTTTATCATTGAATTTAAGAAGAATTACCATGTATTCCATGCGCGTCTTGGCATCGTTTTCTTCTATCTAATCTTGTCAAGTATTTTCAGATCTTCGGATTATGGGTGTTTTTGAAACAAATACCATCATTGCGGTTGCGATGGGAATTGTAGGAGAATTTAATTTCTGCATAACATCTCAAATTTCCGGGGGAAGATGTGTTGAAATACACGCGAATAGATATTCTATGTCACTACAAGACTATCAAAAACTTTTTTATTGTTAAGGTTAAAGAACAGTAAGGAAACCAGGAAAATGAAGCAAATAATATTAAGAAGGGAATATTTTTCGCAATGACCCTTCCAACGATAATGAAATAGTTCACACAAAATGATGAAATTTTCATATTTGAAGGGGTAGAAAATTTTTAGGTTGATTTCCTGTAAGCGCATCATAATAAATTAAAGCGGTCTTTATGGCAGAAAACATACTAAAGTGGGGTTGAGAAGATTGGGGAATTGAAGGACTTGTAAACAGAAGCCCTTATTCATTGGGGGGGGGGCACATAATGAGACACAAATGTAAAGAGAACGATTTATTGGCAAGGATGGTGTTTGGAAAACGATCAAGTGGACGAAAAATACCAGATTGACAATTACAATAAGCAAAAGGCTAGGAATGACTATGACCGAGGCCATTACAGCAGAGAAAAATGGAGGACAATTGTGTATGCCGATGCAGCCCTTTGGGAAGCAGAATGTTCTGAACGATGGCAGTAGTACTAGAAGTAGTAGTACTTGTATTAGCAGTTGTAGGTATCTATGGCATAATATAGATATCCAAGGGTATCAATCGATACCTGTTACGTATGATGCTATGTGTTTTATGCAAATTTGATCAAATAAATATGATACATTGGATACACTTTATCTGTTGTTACAACTTTATAATTCTCTACTTATATAACAGAGTTGTCTTGATGTGTTTCTTAACTTTCATTGATTTTAGGTAACTGCTGTTGTCCATGGCTCAGTTTCTTTGCTTTACCCCATGCAATGGTAAGATTTTCTCTTCATTCATTCTTCTGTGCGAACGTCAGAATGATTAGGAAGCCATTCTCTGCAATATCTCAAAAGTTAAAGAGAGACGTTTAGGCGTTACTTGTCAAGTTCACCTCCCCATTCTCCATATATTTAGAATATTCGGGTTTTTTTATAAAAACATTTTCATTTCGTACCCAAGTGACGTAACACAAGCGTATAATTAGGCTGTTCTTTTTCATGATAAGCATGTTTAATTCATGTTTGCAGACTGCATCAGTAGTATTTTAGTTGTTTTCCGTTCTTTTTGTCAACTTTCCATGTAAAAACCTCAATTTTTTGAAGGCCCTAAATAATTAATTCTAGATAATTGGTCCTTCCACATGAACTAGCCTACGAAATGGCTTTTGCCTTCACGGGGGCAAGATTTTTGCAGCGTCCAAGACTAGATGCATTAACTAATGCGTTGTATTTTCTCTAAAATGTACAATTCTTCTTATAATTTAAGAGCATAATTTTAGAACAGATAGGGCCTCGATAATTGACAATATGTGTGTAATTATCAATTTTTCTTTTGGGAAGGCTAATAAATCAGA
>OZ025196.1:8502587-8625087 GCA_964019065.1 Catostylus mosaicus
CTATACACACGTTTTTTTGTGACATCTTCTTCTCTGATAAATCAAAGAATGAATGAACGAATGAATTAACTGGAACTTGATTGATAGCAGCTTCTGAGTAAGCTGACCAAGTTATCCTGTATAAATACAGATTATTGTTATTATAACGAATTAATGAGTGAGTGATTGAATGAATGAATGAATGAATGAGTGAATGAAAGAATGAATAAATCAATGAATGAATTAATGAATTAATGAGTGAGTGAGTGAATGAATGAATGAATTAATGAATGAATGAATGAATGAATGAATGAATGAATGAATGAATGAATGAATATTAATGAATATTTTGTTTATTTAACAGTTGACTAACCACCCGCTGTTGCATTCTCTCTTTCTGCGCAGTTGTTTGAATTAATGCTTTAGATATAAGGATGGGCGTTGCCAAATGCAACCGTAGGAATTGGGGAAAGAACTGGAGATTAACATATTTAATCTTTATGAAATCTGCATAAGAATGAATCTGATAAATCATGGATATTTAAATTTGAAAACAATAAAGATTGGAATATTTCTATATTAACGTTGCTGTTTAATAATTTATTAAATTGACCCTTTCTAAAATTCAGATTTATCGAGAATTTTTGCCTTGAAATGCATTAACCCATCATCCTGATTCATTGAAAGCAACCTACCTTTGACAGCAACGATCTCCAAATTAATTGTGTGCCATCCATAGTGGCAAAGGACTTACTGTAAACTAGTTCCCATTATGAATGACTTTTACAGTTCAACTTGAACTATACCAATAATATGTGTAAGATAGAGACAGCCCGGGAGCAAGCAATTTATGTTCATTTTCTGTTTGGCATTTTTTCCGCATTTGGATTGTTTTTTAATTTTTCTGTTGATTAGGAATTCTACTGATATTACCACTGTCGCAATCAACAGCAAAGAACATGATCAGATGATCCTTATTATCAAAATACACGAAAATATCCTTATTGAATAATACAAAATACAAAAAACAAAATACAAAAAAAAAATACAAAATACAAATAAAATATTCTTTCCTTACTGTTATTAAGCATCATTCGCAAGCACCATCCTGAAATTAAGTTTTCTTCCGCCAATGGTCAAGAGTATTCAACATCAGATGATGAACTGAAAGGGTGAATGGAAATTACACGCGCATCGAATTTTATTGAGAAGAAAAAAAGATTTATAATTATTTGCTCGGTCTGTTCTGTGGACTCGGAAAAATAACAGAGTGTCAGGTTTGAAATTTATAAAATGTTCAAGAGAGTATGATTTGACATTTTTAAGACAGGTTAATCTTATGTTACCTTTAACTGATAACATTCGCAAATTTCAAACCCAACAGTTCTATGATTCGGACGAAAAATTACTTTCTCGAATGTTCATTTCTGTTTTCGCTTTTTCATTAATTTGCAGCTTAATTTTATTTCTTGCCTATTTATCTTTGTGTTCCGCATTTTCAATTCATTTGTGTTCATTTTAGTTCATAGCTGGCCGCCTTGATTTATTAAATGCTGGGATTGAAGTGACTGATATTTTTGAGCAAGAAATCTTAAATGAAAGTGGAGGTATAATATTTATAACATTTCAAATGCAGGCATTTGCATACGCATAACGAAAACTTCAGTTCAATTCTTTGGCATTCTAATTTGGTTCAATACATTTTGACTCGGTAATGACATCATTAAATCAAAGCATATTTGAGTTGCATTGATACGCATGACGCGATTTTTGGTGCACAGGAGTATTTCCAAAAGAAATAATCTAATGGCGATATTTAAAACAAATAGGTGTTAGTAACAACAACAAAATGCTGGTTATCATTTTGTATCCTTTGGTTTTTCTTTATGATTAATGTCAAACTCCATGCACTGATGGGCGTCCACATGAAATTTTTTATCAATTGCATCGTCATAATTTTCTTCAATTTGGAAACCAATTTTCTGCTCGAATTTAGATACTTCGAAATGGAAGTTTCAGCATCAACAATGGGTGAATAAAATGAAGGTAACCTTTTTTATGATTCCAAATATCTATTTTTCTAATGCTGCTATACTTGAGTCTTTAATACTGCGGTTCTTGAGTCTATGCTCTTCTGCAGTTGGAAGAAAACCAGAGCTATATGAGTGATGTTTCCTCAATGTGAGAAGGGCCCGACGATACAATTACTTCATATATATGCCAATATATTATTTTGCTTTTCAAGCATTTTTATTGTTTCCAATAATGCCGTATATTTAAAGCATTCCTCCTTGCCCATTTCGAACTTAATATCAACATTGTTTAAGTCTTCATAGTATCCATGCCAGTTTCGTAAACTTTTCGTTATGACAGTTGTGTTAGCAATATTGCGCCATTATCAAATTTTGTTCTCATATTGCGAATTGTCCTTTTAGAAAGGCGGAGGAGCTCTGAAGAAGTCTGTTGGCGTTCAATACGCATACTTGAAAGGCAAAGCAAATGACATGGAATTAAAAAGTAAAGTGAAAGCATTTTATAAAGGAGCAAAAAGTGGAGTGAAGGCAGGATACAAAGGTGCTAAGCATCAATTTAAAGAAGTCAAACAACAACTTAAAACAAAGGTTGATATTCTCATGCTTATCCACTGTTATTTGTTGTTTATTTAATGTTATTGTTTATCATTGTTTGATTCATTGATTCATTGATTAATTTATTTATTTATCTATTTATTGATTAATTGATTCATTGATTGATTGATTCATTGATTGATTCTTTGATTGATTGATTGATTTATTGATTGATTGATTGATTTATTTATTTATTTATTTATTTATTTATTTATTGATTCATTGATTCATTGATTGATTCATTGATTTATTTATTTATTGATTAATTGATTCATTGATTCATTGATTGATTCATTGATTGCGTTATTTGTGTCCTTTTCAGTAAGTTGATCTTTCAAATTTTTAGGAAACAACAGACCAAATGTCACCTGGTACAGTTAAGCGAACAGAATCATTTCCTGCAGCACAACTTGGTGTACCAAAAAAAATCAGCGCAAGTCCATTTAGACATTCAATGTACAGCACACTTCCATCACATCGAATTGTAAGAACCCTGCGTTATAACCATTTGTAATTTCCTTCATTTAGTTCATTGATTCCCTCTAAAACAGACATTTTCCATTTTCGTGAACAATCAAAAACCAATTTTCTCCTGCAGCCCTGTTGTCTTGGATTTCATCCATTCCCATATTTGCCTAAACTTTTGTTTTTCTTTCAGAAGCATGGCACGAGAAGCCTCAAGAACCCAAAACATTCTTTACACGCAAAAACTGAATCGGGTTTATCGCGTTCTACGTCATCGGATTGCATCCCGACAAGAGATTCCGTTGAATCGGTTGACGAAAGTGAGGAATTGCAATTAAGGTTGCACAGAGCAGATTCACAAAGCGAATCAAATGTTGCCGTTTTAATTGATTTGGATGATGCTGCTTCTATAGACTCCAATTCTATACAGGTAAAAATTCTTTGCTTAAACTCTAAATTACTCAGGCTATAAAGGATCGAAGGGTTGCTAAGCCCCAACCGATGTTGTTGAAAAAAACACTTGAAAATCACATGAACTTTGTCACCCAATTTTATCGTTAGGCTGACACTGCCTATCTGCAGGATTATAGATTTTACCACGTGGGTGCTCATGATACTTTTCTGCTCAACATTTAGTATTAAACGCAGATAAATATGGTAGCTAAACACACGATAGTGGCATGTTATTCTTGATAAGATGAATTTCCTTGGTTAAATTTGTCATTATATTTGCACTAGAAACTTTTTGCGGTTAGTTTATGGAACGAAAACGGAGAATTATTTTGGCCTATGATGCAGTTACGGGTTCAGTAAACCTCTTGATACTGATAATATACAACCTGTATTGATTTAAAAACTTGCAATAAATTTTACAAGGGCCTGCTTCACTTCAAAAGAAGAACTTCAAAAATATCCAAATGTACTTGATGTTTTTAATCACGTTTACACAAAACGATTTATTTTTATTCATTGTTATATCAATAAAATTGATAACGAAATGGAAAAAGGTAAGGATGCAAATCACGGGTTTATATTAAAAGAACCTTATTGAATAGTTTGGTGGAATGGATGCCACACCAATGCCACACCCATGCAACACTAATGTCACACACACATGCAACATTGGATAATAACATCTTCAAAGCTTTACGATCCCACTGCTGGCAACCGCGAGAAAGGTTGCTTAAAACAAAAGAAAATAACATTCTGTAGAACAAAAATCAAACTCGAACTATTAGACCTCCTGACTTCTTTCCTTGAAATTTGATGGCGCCAACGGTTTTTGTCCTATATCCCAACAGCGCTTTGGAAAATACAAGAGAGAATTCAAATTCTAGTTTTATACAAAACATTTGATGGTTTTTTTGTTATTTCCAGGAGCCAGAACCAGCTGGAAAATCAAATTCAAGTTTTGCAGAAGATCAGTATTTGGTTATTGACAACGAAGACATTATGTTAGAAATGAAAGGGATCGTAGCTGAGGAGGAGGGTGGTGAGGCTGCTAAGAAAGGTTGGGTAACATTTGACGATAGTCTTGCAGACAAAAACGAAGGGGAGAGACTCCCAAGTCCAATTGTTGAAATTGGATATGACGATTTATTGAAACATACTATAGACGAGAGTTATTTGATAGTTTCACCTGAGCATGATAGCTTTAAAGTAACAACAAGTGATTCAGTTTTCCCTGAACAAAACATCGAAAGCCAACCATCATTATTAACAGATGCCCTTAGCTGCATGTCTTTGGAGACTCGCTCGCTGTTTACCATACCGGTACAGGAAACCAATGCCCCTCATCAAGAGCCAGTTGATCCATGCAAAGATCCTGCCAACCCAACAAATCCATTTCATGCCGAAATACAATACCAAGAAAAGAAAAAGCGCCGACCACCGCCAAGACCACCACCACCGTCAGTTAACCAAGGGTCAGTTAGAAAACCGCCAAACGCCGCCTTACCACCGAGGAATACCCCTAGTTCGAAACCGCCTCTTCCAAAGAGCCGACCAACTTTGACGTCAACGGCGTTTAATGAACTGAAAGTAAAACCTGGAAATAAGAACCAGACTGATTCAATTCAATTGAATGCAAGTAACGATCCTTTTGCGGAACTTTTGAAAGAAACACGAAATGGAATAACGCAAAATATGAATAAAAATTAAATTTGAAATTCAGGATAAAATTTATTCATCACTTTAGAAAATAGAAAATTAATTCGATATTAGTTATAATTAGATAATTAATTTGTTTGCAATTTTGTATAAAATATTGTTCTGCAATTTGCGTTTACATTTTTGTTCTGTATTATTTTATTTCTTTATTAACAAATTAAGCATTATTTAAAACATTTTTTAGTTTTAAGTGTTTGTTTTGTGACTTTTTATGATCATACCATGCAGAAAATGTTGCAACTATCCATTTTTCGAAGTCCAGCTACTAATGTTTGTAAGATATGGTACTACTTCGTCAGTTGCGGTTAGGTTGTGATTCATTTTTGGCTAAAATCGTGGTTATTTGACTTGGCTTATGTACATTATTATTTTCACTTAATATACTTTTATGTTTTGATTTTAACCAAGGTTACAATATTCTTTCTTTTTAATGAAGAAGAAAACATATAAATGCCGCTTTGGTAAGCAGCCGTTTTTTTATTTCCAATTTACGTTACAAGTCAGAGACCGACCAATGCTTTGTAGCTAGGATGGCAGTTGATAATGTTGGAATCACTAGCACTGGCATTTTGCACCGCAAATGGGTAGCACTGCAAGTAATTAGCACCGCAATTGATTGAATCCAAGTTGGGGTCCATTTTATGAATATGGCCTAACAGGGAGAAAGTTTGATAACAATGGGCATTGCATTATGTTTGTAGTTTATTAGAATTTACGAATACTGTTTATAGTTTCCATTTCTGCAGTTCTACTATTTCGATTTTTCAGGCTACATTTTAATCGCATGACACACGAAGCTCAGGTAGCCAGCTTTTTATTGAAATGGCCTTCTATGTCAGTCTTATTGGAATTCTTTACTTATATTGAGATTCATATCGTGGATCTTTTTAATTATTTGATGAATGTTTTGCTGGTTTTTATTGCTGCTGTTTAAATACCATGAATCTTATGAATATGGTGACTAAGTCAATATCTATTGAATTATTTATGTGTATTTACATATTGTATTTCCAATGACACCTTTCGCAATTAAGCTACGGCCTTGCTGGTAGCTTGTGCGATGTTGTAGCAGCTAGTTTATCTCATAATTGACATCTTTGTTGAAAGAAACAGTGTTTTATGTCAAGGATAAACAGGTGGCATGAAAAGATAGCGGCAAAATAATAATCGTATTCTCTCAATTTGATTTAAGGAATTTTGCAGAAGAGGAGTCTGATTGTTCTGCTTATCAAGCATTCTACTAGTCTCTTCTAGCTTGTGCTGTCTCTTCTAGCTTGTGCTGTCTCTTCTAGTTTGTGGTGATTTTAAGATCCTGAATGGCGCTCACCAAAGGGAAAGCATCACTTCTCTCGATTTTTGTTTTTCTTGCAGTCGGCTGTATTGGAGCAGTGATCATGATGTGGATTGAATATTCGGGTTCTAAAGAACAGCGATCATCAGACAAGGACCAGTCAAATGGGCTCAACATCACAGTGCAGTTGAAAGATTTCATACAGAGGAAATTTTCTGTCAGCTTGAATGCATCAAATGTTGAGTTGCTTTTAGAAGAAGTAAAAAGACACGTGAAAGTTAACAACAAGCAAAGAAGCAATAACTGGAAAAATGAAATCAGTTTGAAAACATTTCGAACATGGCATTATTATGCAACCACGACTATGACTACAGTGGGTAAGAAATTTGATTTTTTTCCATACGTTGTTTTTGTTTTACTTTCTACCAGGGGTATCGTCAAACATCCACGGCTGAGAACGGAGTTGGTGCAAAATTGAATGGGTTACCAATAGAAATCGAAATTATATATGCTATTGGAGAAAAGACATTTGTTAATCTGTGACTAAAACACTGCATCATGACCTAATGCTTGATATTCAGACCGAAATAGAGAAATATTGCTTGATAATTGAGCTGTTCCTTGCTGTCATGTAAAATAGGAGAAGTGTCCCTTGGATAAATTTGCTCATAAGATTGGAGAGGGGTGTCATCTTTTAGTATCAGAACCTCTCACACCATGGTCATGCTCTGTGTTGCTCAAAATATTAATGAAAATTGGAATCCAAAGAATATTTAGGATGTGGTTATAGTTTTGCCTAGTTAACATCTGATTTAGATTGCATCAAGAAAGATTTTTAAAAATGTTCAATGTTGTAAGAGAGACATAGCATAAGGTAAGGCATATACAGAGATAAGTTACAATGGAGGAGAAGGAAGATTTTTTATGAAATATTTCATTATTAATAAGTTTTGAAAACATTATTCAATATATATCAAAATTTGAATTCTTACTCTTTAGATTCGATAGTTTTTAATTTTATTGAAAGAGATTATTTCCATTGGCTACAGTGCAAACTTTTCATTAAAGCTACAACAGCTTCTATAATCTTTTTACAACAATGATATATCGTAATTGAGGTAATGCATGCCGGGGGCACCACTGCATGCATTGTGTTAGCATAGAGAAATCACAACTGTGACAGCAAATCTTTTATATGCAAAACTTTCTGAAAACGGTCGTAAAACCTTATTTTTCTGCACAAGAATATCTTTGTCTTTGTGTGAAGTTGAAAACCCTCAGTCCCCCCTCAAGTAGGGCCACATTATAAACCTTGGCTAAAAAGCATAATTAATAACTTTTATTATATGCAGGTTATGGTGATGTGTACCCAGAAACTATTGGAGGGAAATTATTTGCCATAGTGTTTGCTTTCATTGGAATCCCCGTCTCTACATACATGCTTGCAACTGTTGGCAGTTTCTTTTGCATGGTGTTTTCAGTGGTCAAATATCGCTTGAAGAGAGATTTGTTAAAACAACAAGTTGAACCACGCGTAACGATTTATTGTGTTATCCAATGCACTGCGTTTACTTTGTCATTTGTCGTTCTTTCCGGCATCATTATCGCTACTGATCAAGGTAGTTATTATTATCTTTAATATATTTATGATTTAGAGGCTTTGCAATGCCTATTGTTCACATAACATCGTCACATTCTTAAAAAGTTACCACCAAAGTTTTACCTCGCAAAATTCTTCTTTTTCCCGCATGATCCCTCTTTTAATGCCCCAACTCTAAAAACTTTAAATTTATTATAATCCTTGTAATTTTTTGTTTATTTCAAGGATGGCATTACTTTGATGGTATTTATTTTTCCTTTATCACATTCACAACAATTGGATATGGGGATCTTACGATGACCAAAGCCTCGAAATGGTATTCTGAGCTTCTCTATAGTGTTGGAATAATTGGCCTCATTCTGATGTCTATGACATTCACTGCAGTTTCAAAACTGATAGAAGTTAAGGAAACTGATTCATGTAGCAATAATTCAAAGCGAAAAATTCTTCCACACGAGAGCCCGAAAACAACAACAGTTTGAATAAGATTGAAAAAGGGAAAGTGATGATTCTATAAATATATAATACTGAAGCAGACAATCTGCATGCTTAAGAAAGAAAAACGTTTTTGGAATACTTGATCGTATTGACAAAATTTTCGGTGAAATTTTTGTGACAGCTTTTGGTTGTTGTTTGAGTTAATTTAAGTGCAACAGAGGCATTAATAGGATGATATTTTCTCAATGCGTGATCATGGTTTGCATCAATAGCTTAATGTTAATCAGCAAACAAACATTTCAAATTGATGAATTGACAGTGAATGAATTATAAATGGATGCCTTCTACGAAGTTTTGTTATGAATTGGTCGTTCTGTTTTAAGGTATGTTATTCCAGGCCTTTTTACAGAAATTTACTCATTGTTCGATCATTTGTTGGGGAATCATTTTGGTGAAAAGACACGCCGTAGGAGAGACACTTTGATTATGACAGAATTACATTGATTTTACCCATCATTAATCAACTAGTCAGCATTTATACAAATAAACTTAACTAACATCTTTAGACATCTAACAGTTATTCTATGCTGTCCTGCAAGAGTGTTCTCTTGGATCATTTCTTTTGACTCAGCAAGTCATTATTTTGATTAAAATGTTTAAACATTGGCCTATCAGTCTTAAAAGTGACGGACCATTTTAAAGGGCTACTGGACCATTTAGCCCACTTTTAGCTAATCTTAAATGCCTGAGTATACAAGGTAATATGTCATTTGAGTGGTGGCGTTGATAGGCATGGTGTATAATATATTCTGAGGATTCTGTTTCATGTTAACTGTCTAACGCTGCTTATAGTTTTCAACACATGCCCGTTCTCTAAAAATGTACCCTCTTTTTATGTATTACGATAGATCTTTATTTATACAATCTATGACGTCATATCTTTCAATCTTTTTCAGTGCATTCTTAAGCTGTCCAACTGTTACATCCATGCCAGATATGACATTCAATAAGTTCATTGTTGGTTCCTTTGTTTGGGCCAGACTTCTTAATTGCTGGCCATCTGAGATTCGGAAAACGGCAGCAAGATCTTTCCAGTTTGGTAAATCTCTGAGGTAGACATCAAGTCGCTTACATATTTCGTCTTTCAAATGCAAGTCAAAGCAATGAAGGATGAGCTCATCTAGGAAAAAAATGAATAAAATGAAAATTATGCATCGAAAATGTCTATGTTTTACGGAGATAACGAAAAGAAGAAAGAATTCATCCTGAAGAATGGTGGCTGGAAGAAAGGGTGCGGCCAAAGGGTGCAGTCGAGGAACGTAGTCTAAAAGTCTTTCAAATTAAAACCAATCTCTTCCTATTTTAATGAAATGCGACAGAATCGAACTGCATCCACTGAAAGAAAAAGAATATGCGTCTGTTGTCCTTGAAGTATAAAAGGTGAGAATAGAATCAATTTGGGCAATCTAGATATGACATTGAAGCAGTTTACATTTGAAATAGATGCTTGTTTGTGCTTGACATTTGAGACTCATTCGTGCTCGCAACGGTTCTCTGAAATTTGACCCATGCCGTGGAAAAGGGAGAGAAACAAAAACGATACTGATAAATTATTAACTTGATATACCATCAATAGACTTTTGAATGATATCATCGGCGTCTGTCATTTTTGAAGATGTAAAACTCATGGTATCGGGAGACGGAGCTACAACAGAACAATCAAAATAAACATGAATGGGGACTCCAAAAGGTGAAGAGATAATCCAAAGATTCCTTGAATTATAATACTTCATCGACGTAGAATTTAATATGGAATGGGCCGTATCAAAATAAACATTATGTAGGAAAGTGTTTAGCCATAATCTTGAGACTAAAATTTTAAATAATCTTATTTAAATGGATATCTAAAGGATTTAAAGGGAAAGATGATCATGTGCATAAGTGGTTAAGTTGAAATGATAATTGTAATGAATAGGCATAGAATAACCTAGATAGAACAATTACACATGATTAAAGATAATATTGTAGTTTGAAGCAATGAATTAGAAATATTCCAAAAGAATAACCAACCTTCGGAAATTCTTTTTTCATCATCATTATTTAAAACAATTCTGTTGCTTGGCATCTGTGATTCTAAAAATAAAAACAATTATTAGATATAAATATGAGCTTCTCAATTATTTGCAAAATGAGATAACGACTTTTAGAAAAATAGTTTCGAAGATCAATCATCGATGCATTACCTGGCGGACGATGTGTGCTAATTGATGGTGAAATGTATTGAATTTGAGAATGAAAGTTTGTTAATGTATCACGCTGCAATTCAACGGAGCCTAGAAAAGAATAATATAATATAATATAATATAATATAATATAATATAATATAATATAATATGATAATATACTGTATTCTAATATAATTTGATTTAATGTAATATTATATAAATTGGTTCAATATAATGTTTTATAATATGTTATAATATAGTATATAATATAATATAATATAATATAATATAATATAATATAATATAATATAATATAATATAATATAATATAATATAATATAATATAGTATAATATAATATGATGATATACTGTATTATAATATAATTTGATTTAATATAATATCATATAAATTGATACAATATAATGTTATATAATATGTTATAATATAGTATAATATACTATGATATAATATAATATGTTTGATATGATATAATGTAATAAGATCTACTAGCCTGCAAGTTTAACTTGGAATTTTCTAGTGATTGAATCGACCGTTTCAGGTGGAAATCTCATCGCGATATTCATTGCTAAACGAGGGTACCATTTTGTTATAACCACATCGGAAATCTGATACCAAAGCGGATGTAAAATTTGACTTTCCATCAGCAGAATTTCGCATAAATAATCCAAATCATCCAACGAAAAGTCAGTTTCCATGAATGCCTTGCTTATGATGATTACACCATATAATGCATTATTGAAACCTGAAATGCATTGAAAAGATAAAAAAGTGCATTAAAAAAAACCACTGAAAAATGTAAATGATATAGTCATTTGCAGCTTAATTGCTCAAGAGGGTTCTGCCATAAAATTGATCTGCTAATAGTGTTTTGAAATTTCAACACTGATTCCCCCTTTTTTTGTCGATAGTTTTTTTCAATCCATTTTCAATGTAATTTCTCCAAGAGTCTTCCACCCCTTGCAGTCATCATTCAGTAGCTACCTGCTTTGCCATTCTTTATTCCCAGCTGACCCATTTATGTTTTTTTCTACGTCTCCGCATTACGCACAAATATCATCACCAGTTATTCAATAATTTGCAATGCTTTGAATAATTATGGAGCCTTATTCAAGCATTCAAAGCATTTGATAAAAGATTAAAGCGACAGGATACCTTCAATAATGGCTTTTTGCAATGGTCTTTGGTTTCCTTCTGTTGGCCTAGGCAAACTTTCTTTGTACAAAACTGATATATTTATCCTCTCAAAACCTTTAGCAAGAGCTCGAACAAATCTAGCATCATCTCTTGCAAATAAAACAAAAATATCGTATTTCATTTTTATTTCTTTTACCTTTCAATTCTTATTTTCCAACATAAGGAAATAAGAAGTTGTTTTGGCGCAAGTTTTTAAATTTGTTGATATGTTGCCAAGGTTACTACAGTCCAAACATAGATGACAGACAAAACAATTGTCTTACAAAAAGATTCAAGAATTATTCAAAGAAAATATTTTTATATTTAAAAACAAATAACGCTTGGGATTATTTCATTTTGATGAGGCTTAAATTTAAGGTTTTAGTTATCCAGGTGAAAGATTTTTTTTTTCAAAATCTGATCAACTTATGGCTTAGACAACGGACGGGAAAGAAAATGAAAATAAATGCATCTATAAATCAATAAATGAATATCAGATCAAAATTTAATATCTTTTGTAAACGTTTAAAAGAGTTTTTCATTATTTGTTTATTTTTGAACATTTGACTTCGAAAAAAGCACTTGTTACCCCGCCAAACATTTGGCAAGAAGCAATGACTAATTAATTGCTCTGGACCATTTAACTTTACTATTGAAGGAGCCACTGGTTTCATGACTTGGGGATAGTCACTGCATACTGCTCTAAATCATGCCCCATCAAGGCGAAAAAGGGTAATTTTGTGAGTGCACTCCATGACGTCATTTGCAAACAAGCCTCGATATCAAGTGACTATTGTTGTTGTTGATGTTGTTGAAGGCTTCACTATCAAAATGACACCATAACTTTCTGTTGAGGGTTCAAACATTCAAATTGTTAGACGTTTATTTGCCATGAAGAAGTTTAAGTAGAATCACGGAGGTTTGCAATCAAGTAATTTTGTATCGGAATTGAAATAAAACTATAAATGTCGAATTATAATGGTAAAATAGTGGAAACAATCCAAGATCATTATGAATGGAATACTAATTGTGCATATTAAAGTAAACAACGATACAGTTATATTTTTTATTATTACTTTTATTGATTTGTATAATAATGGTCATGTTTTCATAATTTTTTTTTGCAGAAAAGTTTGTCTCAATAGTATGAACAGTCATTAGATGGAAAGAACTGAGCTTATAAGAAAAAGGACAAAAAGTTGGGAAAATGGGCAAAGCAAAGGAAGACAGAAGTGTTAGAATGGAGGAGGAAGAATACGATTTGGTGAGTGAGGATCCGCTTTGTCTGAAACTGTACATTGAAATTTGTTATGATTCTACTAATCGATGGCTATTTTTTTTCTAACATTCTTTACATTACAAGCCCTTCTGATTGCACTTGGTGTTTTCAACCAATGCTTCAGCACCTGATCTTCATTGGATCAAATATTTTTAACTTGAAGTGATATTGATGTATAACTTAAACCTAAAATTGACAAAACTTAATGTATTTTATTAATACAATTTCATAACTTTCTAGTCCCCTGGTGATTTGGAATCAATTGAAGATGACTTGAAGCCTAAAGGTTTTGTTTTTTGTCAATCTTGATTATTCTTAAGTTTTAATTGTGTTCATTTTCTTTTATGCATCATTCTTTCTTATATTACAATTTTAGTTCCTTAATGTGCTGAAGTTCTAACTCTAAAACAGATCTGATAATTCAAATTTTCGTATTATGAACTCAACTAATTGAATAATTGTTAATTATAACTTTTTTGTTTGGCTTCAACTTAAGTTTTAATTTCTAGGTTTGTGTGGCCTTAGCAACATGGGCAACACTTGTTACATGAATGCTGCTCTTCAGTCACTCTCTAATTGGTAATTAAATTCTTTTTCTTTTTCTGATCAAATTAAGTTAGGTTAATTTATCAGGTTAAGCTGATTAACAGCTGTTTGAAATTGGAAAAATTGCTCCTTCAAAATTTAAATATCATCGTCGCAGCAATTGTGTAATTATTTTTATTTTTTAAAAATTCTCCCAAAATAATGGTCATATTTATGTTTTTTGAAAATCTATTTACATTTGACATTTAAGTAGATAAAAAAGGGTGTCAAAGAAACACCAATTCATTCTAAAAGTTTATTATCTATTCATTTCAGTACTCCTTTGACTCAATTTTTCCTGAAATGTGATTCATTTATCAAAGCAAATGAAGGTGGCAAAACCAGCGTATCTAGCGAGTATTGTAAACTTATGAAAAATATCTGGGGACTTGAAAGGTAAGTTGATGTCTTTGATTTGCTTTACTTTGCATTTATCTGCTTAAGTTTCAAGTAATCAAGAATCTGTGCTAGATGGTGCTCGCTGGACTAACTAAAATGATCACAAATAATGTATCGTTTACTTTAAAATAATGATGATAATAGTAATAATGAACGAATGTTTAAACTGGATAAAAAGGGACTAATATTATAAATGCTAATGTTAGAGGATCTGATTTGAGGGTGGATTATATTAGAACTAAGCTCTAACCAATCTTTGTACAATTTCAATTTTAATTTCTACTTTTTCATTCTTACATAGGAAGAGGTATTTAAGTCCAATTGGACTTTCAAGATCAATAAGGTTGGTTTATGCTCAGTTTAGAGGTTATGCTCAGCAGGATTCTCAGGAGTTTCTTCGATGTATTATGGACCGATTGCATTTTGAACTGAAAAGACCAGTTGCCGAGTTTCCATCAAAACAGAATCAAACACATCATAAAAAGAACTTCATTAAACATGAAAGCAAGAAGTTGTTGGGTGGGAATGGATCATCAGATGGTCAGTAAAATTTAATATTTCGTTATATTTTGATTTTTAAATTGATCAAGAGTGTAAATGTGTTTGTATGCCAAAAAAAATAAAGATTAAGGTGGACATCTCTTCTACCACTTTTAATTCTATTGAACCATTTAAATAGATATTCAGGATAATAGCAATATGCAGGAATCATCCGATCTTTGTAAAAAATTTAATACATTTTATTAAAAAATTTAATACATTTTATTAAAAAATTTAATACATTTTATTAAAAAATTTAATACATTTAATACAATTTAATCAATGCATGTATCATATTTGTTTTTAAGTTTTATTTCTTACTATTTTGATGAAGTAGATGAAATATTCACAGAGTTGCTTGTTAAGGTGTTAGGTAAATCTAGTTATTTTCATCTACCATTTTAGTTGAGCAATTAATGGATGTTAACAATGATTCAGAAAATGAATTTGATGACGGAAATAGCAGTCATCCTGAAAAACAAAAATCAAATGGTAAATTGAATCATGTTCTCTTTGTTTTATTCTGCTTGTTCTCAGCATTTCAAATTCATTTTCAATGTATCAGAGTTGTATCTGCATCATTAATTAAAGCAACTGCTTCTAATTTAGTTTGTTCAAAAGAAGTCATTCTACTTTAATAATAATCAATTTTATAGAAGAAGATTCTTCTATAGTTTGTTCTGTTCAGGCTTCAAATTTGCATGAACAAGCAGCCAATTGGGCTTACATTTCGTTTTCCTGTGTATTTAACTATCAATATATTAATCAATGTATACCTATATATATATATATATATATATATAAGACATTAAAAGCTCAACCACATAGAATTTTTTAAAAATATTAAATAAGTATTCAAGAAAAAAAATATATATATATAAATATAAGTACTCAAGAAAAAACTTCAATTCTTAAAACGTTTTGACTTGCGTCTTCATCATATATATATATATATATAAATTCAAATAGGCAATGGCTGACATGGAGTAAATATACTAGCCATGAGTGTGCTACTATATGAGAAGAATTGTGTCAGAAAAGTGCGTTTTACGTTATAAAAACTGTGAGACGCGTTTCACCTTTTCTTTACGAATCTTCAACTTAAGATAAATTGTGCATAGATTATCAGCAAATATACATATAGATTCTCAGTAAAAACTTGAACATTTTGAAACGTTTCCACTTACATCTTCATCACTAATTTACTATGTAATAATGTAAGGATTACTGATGAAGACGCAAGTCGGAACGTTTTAAAAAGTGGTAGTTTTTTTCTGGGCATCTATAGTCATTCCAAATTTCTAGGTAACGATAGCTTTTGGATGTATATACATATATGTATTTATATATCGTATGAATTCGGCATTGGCATGAAAGTTATATACTAACCATAAGGGTGCTACCCAGTTGTAATATTTTTTAGCCTCAACCGTAACTCGAACCCCCTTCGCCACATTCAGTGTCAAACGACCAATCCACTGCGCCACACAGGCAATGTTTCTGATCTGTATTTAATCGTCATCGATCGTTTCATACTAAAAGTAATTTCTGGCAAAAAATAACTTCAATATGTCAATCGTTGATCACTGGGTCAAAATATTCTCTCCATATAAGTTGATGAATAAACAAACACATAATTACCTCAAAATACTGAAAAACATAGACGATATTTAATTTAATATGCTAAATTTGTTTCTTTGCCTTTTTTTTGCAATGGAAGCGTTACAAAACAGTTATTCAATATTTTAAGTTTGAAAATTTAGCTTTGAGAACTATGAGTTCATTATGTAATTCTATATCAAACATTAAAGTATTTTTTTCTCTTTTTATCAAAGAGAAAACAGTGGTGACATACCATAGCATTATTACGGATGTGTTCAATGGCAAATTAAAGAGTTCTGTGCAGTGTTTAGCATGTAATCGGGTAAGACAATTTTGTTATCATTTCATTTATCATATCATCTCATAGACATTGTGTGCCTTATGTTCTGTCCACGATATAACACTGTGATTTTGCACAAAGTGATTTTTACTAAAACTTCTTCAATGCTTCATTTACTTTTTTTTCAAGATTTCAACGACAATAGAAAACTTCCAGGATTTGTCACTTCCAATACCTGGTAAGATGTTTGCAGTTTCATTTCATCTTCATGAATATCTACAGTTCTTGCTTAACGCCCATTTAAAGATTGTGCATAAGACATTATTTAGAGGTGAAATGACGGCAGTTGTCCTTAAAAGTAATGATCGTTTTGAAAATATGTTAAAACGCATCAATTAAGAGTTTGCAATAGTGGCTCAAAACCAAAAGGAAACGAAAACACTTTTCTTAACTTTCGAATTTTCTCATCTTCTTTCCAAAGTTCAATTTGCTTCGAAGTTGTTTTGTTTTAAAAACCTGGCTTGTTGGGGAATAGATGGAACAGCAAGTCATATTTGTAAAAGATTCATCTTAAAAATGATTGGCGAAAAAAATCATTTATATCTATTGATCAAATGAAGCTTTTTAAGAATTTCATCGAAAACTTCCCTCTTTTTTACTTTTTGCTTTTATGTAGATGTGAGCTTGTCTTTTACACGAAAAACTTGTTGAAGCATTGGATAAGATAATTGTTGAATTATTTCGTTTATAAAGACCTTAATTGTTTGTTTTTTTAGGAAAAGATGATTTATATCGCATTCATTCACAACGTTTGCCTCCTACTGCACCATACTCGCCAACTTTTTACGGTCAAGAGTTATTGAATAATATTTATAATTGGATTGAAAGGTAATTTTCGCTAGATACTAATATTTTCTTAGTATATTGGCTCAAAAATTGGTTCAAATGGTAAATAAACTTTCAAGCAGCTTTTTACGGTCTTTTCAAATCAAATTTTGTACTTCCTGCACCACACAACCACTATTCTCATAACATCTGTCAAACTGCATCATCGATGTTTATCTAATCGTGATATTAAGTCAAAAATAACTTTGTTTTTAAGGGAGTATTATTGTTTTCATTGACATACAAAATTAAAGAAATATTATTTAATTGTTTGGCTTTACTCTATTTTTTCTCTTCAGTTGGTTTATCGGGCTGCAGGTTTCTTTGCAAGATTGCCTCGCGGCATTTTTTGCCAAAGATGAACTCAAAGGTACCATTTTAGAAATTTTTTAATGATTTTTACTAGAATTACAATCTTCTTTCTTGTTTCGTTAATTTCTGAAAACGTTTTCGATATATGACGAATAAAAATAATAAATCTATAATCTAGATAAATTTTGTTTTTTCCTAGGTGACAATATGTATAATTGTGAAAAGTGTAACAAGTAAGACAGTTTTTTATTAGCAAATAATTTTTAGATTCGGATGGTTAAATTTTTTTGTTATTAAGAATATCGGTGGAAATAAATCAGATATTCAAGCATCTTGAAACAAAACAATAATTGTCATTTTATAAAGAGATACAAATAAATAAGTTTAAATTTTTGGTGAGAAATTTGCATTAGCTTCTAAGAAAAATGCAGAAGATTAAAATTGGAAATTTGAAGTTTAAGCGTCAAAGTGCTCAACAATTTCTCTTTTGTTCTTTTATTCCTCACTTTTTTTATCAACAATTTCTCGTAGATTAAGAAATGGTGTCAAATTTCTTAAGGTTTTATCTCTTCCAGAGGTGCGTTTTTCTTCTCATATTTGCTATTAGTTTTCTGCTCACACCTCTTAATTTTAATTGTAATCTAGTGCTCATGAATATCACCCGCATTTAAAGAGAATAAGTTCAAACTTTGCTTATCTTCCTCGGATCCTTGGGTCAATTTTGGATATAATGGTGACCATTGTGGGACCTGATGACTTTCTGCTTACCTGTTATCACACATTAATGCTATCCTCAGCCAATCGTAGCCTCTGTTGAACCTTGTAATTATTTTAAGCGTCAAGCTCTTTATTTATTTCCTTTTTAGGTTCTATGCATTCATTTAAAAAGATTCAGACATGAAATGTATTATTCATCAAAAATAAGCAGTTATGTTTCATTTCCTGTAAATGGATTGGATTTAAAACCTTTTATTGATAAAGGTGAGTCAAAACTTTTCATTACCTGTTATATATTTTATGTGATATATATTTTCATGTTAGTGGCCACAAGGTTGTCATTCTCTCTGCCTCCTTTTGTTCCTGTCTCTGTAATCCCTGAAGTGTTGTATTCTTAGTAAAGTAATTAGGAAGTATAGAAGGATGTAGAGGTAAAAAAAATGTATTGTAAAATTTTCATATGATGTGTCCAAAAAAATCCATTTCATTTGATCGCTAATTTTTATAGGCCTACTATCATCAAACCTTATACCTATAATTTTTCTTCCGTTTTAAATTTTATGAGGATGCAATGCACTTACAAACATGTGCAAATAATTCCAATCTGATGTGAATTTCTATTACCAACGATAATTTAGATGTTGTATTTTTTTACAATTTTAGATTGTGATTCTAAATTTACCACGTATGATCTTTGTGCTGTCATAACGCATTTTGGTAATGTTGGGGGTAAGTTCTTTGATTGTCTGAATTTCTAAATTTATGCTTTTTGATTGAATTCTTCGAATTAAATCTCCTTAATTGGCAGTTAATGTTTCAAGCCCAAATTACTTTTGACTGTAAAGTCTGGTTTCCATATTATCCCTGACGATCGCTGATGATTTTTAGATTCTTGGTTACTTTCGGCTTTATTTGCACTATCCTCTACGCTGGCCTACGATCGTTTTACGAACTACATTCTCCACCATATTCACCTTTTACACCATCCATTTCTAAAACCAATTGCCATTATCCTCTAAACTATTAATAAACCTATCTTTTCAGGTGGACATTACGTTGCTTATGCCAAAAATTGTATCAATAACAAATGGTATGAATATAATGACTCCATGGTCTCAGAAGGTATGATTATTATCATTATTACTCACTTTTTCATTTTATATTGAACACTTTTAGTTTGCCTTGTATACAGTAGCTTTTTAACCCTTTCGCACCCGGATTTATTTTACTTGATTGTCAAAACTCATAAAAATCTACGCTTATCAGGGGGTGGCATAGTCAAATAAATCAGGTGAAAGCGTAAACTATTATAAAAAACTTCAATCAAAACATTTAAAATATTTCATACTTTACCCCCTGGAAAATTGATTTTAACGGTGTTTGTATTTGGGCCATATGGCCCTTCCAGGGGTTAAAGGGTTAAAGGAGATTAAAGACTTTTGAAGCAACTTTTATTCAGATGAACATCAGGTAAATAGATATTGTTTTGTAAAATGCTTTTTAATTTAATTTAATCTTTCTCACTTTCTTTGTTTTTATTTCAGTTTCTGAACACCACGTCGAAAATGCCGAAGCTTATGTTTTATTTTACAAGTAAGATCCTCTCATATTTTTCAATTTTTCCGTAGCAATTTTTAGAATCAAAACTCAGGTTTTACATAATTCAAATTCACAATTGTTTTAATTACAGGATTGTATTTTTCGATTTTTCTAATTTATCAATGTTTTTTTATGTTTGAAGCAAGCGATCTTCTTATGAGCAAAAGTTTCGTGCTTACATTAGAGAACATTTGAAAAATTCAAATGCTGCTGTAAGTTTTTGCTTCCTTATTTCGTTTTAGATTTATTTATGGGATGCGGAACCGACTGCTAATTTGGTGTTTAACTAAAATTAAATTGCTTAGAATACAATCATCATTACCAAAGTTCAATTCTTCTACCATGCATCGTTTCTTTTACCATCTATGCTTTACTTTCTTGGCATTTTTGCATCATTTCATTCATTTGCTGTGTTTATTTCAGACTTCATTCAATGGAGTTTGCATTTCAAAAGAATGGCTAACTAGGTTCGAAACCTGTGTTGAGCCAGGTATGTAAACATAACATCTAGATTAACTTGGGTTTCCTGAATATTGAATTATAAGTCATTGAATTATAAGGTGTAATAAGGTTGCATCAACTTTTCACTTTGGAGCATAAAGAGTTTACTAATTCAATGAATCTTTTTCCTATAAAGGCCAGATATCAAACTACGACTTTCTCTGCAGACATGGAGGTAAATATCATTCTATTTCGATTACATTATATAATTTATTATATTTTGTGATGCTATGCTATGCTATGCTATGCTATGTTATGTTATGTTATGTTATGTTATGTTATATTATGTTATGTTATTTTATATTATGTTATGTTATAAATGATTACGTTTTCTTTCCTTAGATGTTCCACCATCATTAATGCTTCGTGCGAAAAACTTTGTCTCTTATATCCCTGTTGACATTTGGAATTCACTTCATTCAAAGTTTGTTTTTTTATCAGATTTTTTGCTCGTAAACTTTCTTTTCTTTAATGCTGTTTAATTACAACTTTATTCGCCCCTTCTTCGAAGTTTAACAAATGACTCAACTCTGTTTCATGAGAAGACTTGTTAATCTCTTCAACTCCGAGCTACTTTTAGTATTTCAATCGTCCAGCAAACAGGGTTTCAAAAAGTTTATAAAAGCAACCAACTTAATTGGATTAAAAATTTTTCTCACTATGCTTGCTACAGGCAAAGTTAAGATATAATTCAAGTTTCCTATAAATCTTTCTGATTATGTCGAAAAATCTTTTTAATTTTTAGATTTGGAGGCGGTCCTGAAGTGAACAAATTAGTTGCATGTAAAATATGTGAGGTAAGAAAAAAATATTTATTTTAAATACATTTCTACTTGAATATATTTCAAAATGAAACTTAATTGTCGTTGTTATCTATGCTTGCAAACTTAGGCTAGTTTTTGACTCTGACGTATTTGATTTAAATTTAAAAGGATCTTTTCATCTTTTTTAAATTTGACAGGAGTTAAAAAAAAGACGCGAGCATGAATTCAACAAATTTAATAAGGTATTTGTTGTTTGATCTCGTAACAAGAATGATGACGAATGTAAATATAACAAATATTGAATTGTAAAGCTATTTCGATTGGTTTTCGGCTGATTGATTGTGGTCTATGCTTTTTGATAGAATTGATATATCTTGATTTTATTGATTACTTTAATGCGTTCCTACTTTACGTTTTTTGCGTAGAGTTTTTAGTTTTTAAAACACGTTGCTTGGCAGAGTTGCCTTGAGAACCTTTTAAGCAACATCTGAAACCTCACAAGGATAACGACAAGAAGATCACATTTGCTCGTTTTCGTTTTCATAATTGCATGAATTAAAATTGAAATATTGATAGACAAGTCAAAAATGTGTCACATCCAGAAAAACTAAAATGTTAAATCAAATGTTAAATTAATAAGAACATTTTGGATCCATGCAAGATCCATCATCAGCATGAAGATAAAGGATTAATCACCCCCAAGATTCATCGTCAAACGTTGCTTCCAACAAGTGATGAAATTAATTTGATAACAGAGTATTGTCATTTCTTACTTTGGAAAATAGCTTTTTAAATAAAAGGAGAGACTATACAGTCTATAATCCAGCCTCGTGTAGTCAGTTTATCGCTAACCCATCAGCTAGCTTTTATTTTAACATTTACACCCTTAATTCATTCATTCAGTTAACCTTTCATGTTACCCTGGCGAATTCTCACAGGTCCTAACAAACCAATTTTTCTCGTTCGCAGCTTCATGAAGAGTTTCAAAAAGACCCGGATCCCGAGCTGTCGTATTGTTTGAGTATCGCATGGTATGAAAGATGGAATGCCTTCACCAAAGGGGATGACATGGGTCAGTTTTTTATATTTCTATAGAGATGTATTACGGGACATGCCATTCGTCTAAATTTCAGCGTATCAAAATATTCCTTGTGTGCAACTTTCGGTTAAAGAACCAATGTTAAGTATCCATTCTTATCCCGCCCTGAATTCAGAGAATTCGATGAAATTGAAATGAAATTCCTTGATTAAAATGATAGAAAAATATCTCGTTTAGCTCAATCCCCCCCCCCCCCCCGCCACCCTCTCCTTCCCTTCTATGGATGGACCTGTCTGCATGCATTGATTAATGTTGATTAATCCCAACATTTTTATTCAATCATATACAGAACCCCCTGGTCCAATCGACAATTCAGCATTTTTGGAAAAGAAAGGGGACACTCATGTTATAATAGAAGGTAAAATAGTTTTTCAAATCATCTCTACAGCTTGTGAATTTATTTATTTATGATGTTTTTTTGTTTGTGAATTTGACAAATTTCTAATGACAGGGGTTGCATTCAATTCATAAACAATATGTTAAAACTTATATTAAAAGACTGCTTATTTGTTTTATTCAGATTCTGATTATGGACTTGTTTCTTCCGAAACTTGGACGTTTTTACATTCAAAATATGGCGGAGGCCCAGAGCACAAAATTGTTAGAAAATCGACGCCAGTGACTTCAAATAATGCAACAGCTGAGGAAAAAATGGATACGGCATGATGATTATGATGGTGACCGTATGCAAGTTATTCAAATGATGATGTTTATTCCAGGAGAAAACAAACTGGATTTAGGGTAGATATGAGGATTATCTTACAAAAACTGTTATTTAGTACAATATCAAACAATACCCAGTCATTGCGATGTGATGCATTATAATGGCGTATATAGCAGCATTTATATCATTTATTCCATACAAAATAGCCAACGTGGCAAAGATGCTTCTTCTAGAAGGGCGACCCCCATGCAAAAAAAAATAGAACAAGTAAATAGAAAAATGATAGAAGGTTTAATAATGTCCATTGAAACAGTTAAATTCCATTTAAACTTGGAACGAAGTTTTTACCTTCTGTAGTTTCAACATACTTGTTTTTCTTTTTTATTTGTTTTGTTAAATCCTTAGACCTCGTTCAAATTGCTCACAATTCGCTATCCATTACATTTCCTTCCTCGTTTAATCAAACGCACCAAGTGCATGCATTTGACAACTGGATTAAAACGAATTCTGATGAATGATTATGATGATATAAAGTAGTAACTTCTGTCGTTTCATGGCAATTGTAAATATTAATCAGCTATTGAACCTGTATTTTATTTCACTGAAAAATCTCTTTGTACCCATGATTTCCCGGAAGCGGCGTTAAAGAAGAAAAAAAATAGCAAATAGTTACAAACTAGCAATAATCTCAAAATTGCATTCAATTTTTATTTGATTAATTTCACATAGATTAATTATAATCATTCATTATCATTTATCATCATGTTTACCAGTCCGCTTTCCAACCGCAACCTGTGCACAATTTTTGGCTTTGAGAATGCACATCTTTGCATTCTTTTTGTCTTTTTAATATTTTCAGAGGTATGTTCGTGTGGGACCCATCGCACAATGGGGCACAGCATGTATGTTTGCAAGCACACAATTCATACTGGGTTTGAGATTTGGCTGGTACTGTCCATTTTAATGGCTCAAAACCTGTGCCTTTGTGTGAACCTAAAACAATTTCCAATAATCAAATGAAAATCAATATATTGAGTAAACCAGTTCAAGATTTATATTATTGCTTACGTTTTCTGGTCCATATGGAATACGGTCTTTTCTGGAACCAGAGTCATAGTTTACCAAGTTTGTTGCATTTTTAAAGCTCAAATTTCAAGCAACAAGATGACTTACCATCACACCATGGTTGCTTTCTGCTCAGTCCGCATGAGCACCAAAGTTTAATTTGACCAGGTGTAAGATTGCGAATGTTGCACGAACCGTACTAAAAAAAACAATTTAATTATGAAGTCATCAAAAAGACTTGAACACAAAAAATTTGGGGTTTTTAAGGGGCAAACAAGCCCAGAGCGAACGGCCATTTGACAGGAAAAGTTTCTTAAATAGCAGTCATTTAAGATGGGAATTTTATGATGGGTAAGAAGGTGAACCTTTCTCCCCTACTCCGTGAATCTGTACTCCCATCATTTAAGGAACTTGTTTCAGGAACAGGACAGTCTAGTTTTTCTATGGCAACAAAACAAATGCAATGCTTTATGCAAACAAATTGCTGAACAAAACAACCTCAAAGGAGAAATCAAATTGTAAATGGCCTATTTGGTTTCAAAGGCCACCTTCGATCTTTTATTTATACTTTGAATCAATGATTGTTTTGAAACATCAAGGGGCAAGTTTGAATTCATACTGAACCTGTCCAGTTCAACGTCAACACAGAACAAATCCCATCAGTTCAAGCCATTCCTGCATTCCTGAGCCAATACATTCCCCGATAAAGAAGAGATTTTTGAAGTAAGTTCATTAATGTTGGTATTTTTCGTCTTAATTCTAGATTTAACAACTTTTAAAGCATTATTTTGGATATTTATTATCATATTTATTTATTTATTACGATTCGGTTTCGAATGTCAATAAAATGTTCTGTTTGTCAATAGACACGTCGTTTTACCTCTCAACTTTAAAGTATCGTTTTATGATCATCAGAATAATCACTGTAATCGTAAATATTAAAACAATAACCAGCATCATAATCATCAGTATCGTTATATTCAAATCATTACAACCATTATCATCAATGATCAGCATCAGTATCAATCATCATCAATCATCTCAGACAATCATCAATCATAATGAATCATCTTAGTAGCAAATAAAATCAAGAACATCGTCACATTCTTCTTCTTTTTAAAGATAATATTTATTTGAGCGATAATGATAATAAAAATCTATTATCAAAAAACCTTTTTTCAATTCAAGATTTCTAAGTTGTTTTGCATTATTGTTGAAGTATTAGCAGGATGGCGCAAAAGAAGGGACATTTAATGATTTCATATCAATGGGACTATCAACCAGAAGTCCGAAAAATTTGCCAAGCTTTGGAAAGTTTTGGTTTTGATGTTTGGATGGATTTGAAGAAAATGACGGGTGATATTTTCAAGAGAATGGCAGAAGCAGTGGAAGGGGCTGAGATTATCATAGTTTGCATGTCAACAAAATATCAACTGTCTGAGAACTGCAACAAGGAGTTTGAATATGCGCAAGTTAAGAAGAAGACCATTATTCCAATAAAAATGGAGAAAGATTTCAATGCAGGTGGATCATTGGGGTTGATAACAGCTGGAAAACTTTATATCGATTTTAGCAACATGTCAAAGTTTAATGAAAATATGAAAAATCTAAAGAAAGAAATTGAAGCTCATTTGAATCAACCTGGTATATTTCTTTTTTTTCAATCTTTATTATTCTGTTATTTCTTTCTTTATTCTATGTATAGTTCTCAAACATCCTCATATATTTCAAAAGAAAATTACAACCAATAGATGACATTAAAACAGCTGGAAACAATTGTTTGCTGCTTCTGGTTTTTGCTTGTCATTTCACAAAGACCCTGTAGTTAAACAGTTCCAAAAAAACACATGCCTTATACATACATTTACATGTTCACTAATCCAAAAAAATGTTTTACTAAAAGGTAAAAAGTTTCAAGCTCCTGTTCTTAACAATTGAGAAGTTTCGATAAATTTCTGAGATTAGAACCTATTTCATAATCAATTATTTTAATTTGCAGCCAATCAAATCACAAACAACAATGCTACATCATCAGGTACTTTGAAAGATATATTAATAAATACCAGCAAATAAATTATTTCTATTTGGTAAGATTAGTTTAGAGATGCTTAACTATAATGATCAACTTGTTCAGAATGTACTAGGATGTTCTAAAATCAAGCCTTTATGGCAAATAAGAAATAGGTCACTATCTCATTTATGTTTACTTTTTTTCTAGGTTCCTGGCAGCAAGTGAAATCTCTTGAGGATGTTGACCATTTTCTTGTTGAAGACAATGAATACAACAGAGCAGGATGCCTGGCTTTGAAGACATCTCGCAAACGTTGGCTATGCGCTGAAGCTGACAATCAAACAATCAAAGCTGATAGAGGTTCGATAGGCCCATGGGAGAAATTCGAATTGGTGTCTCAAAAATCAGGCTACTTCTCAATCAAAGCATGGACTGGTCGCTATTTATCAGCAAGTGCCAATGGTGCTGTGAATATAGCAAGCGCAAATGTTGGACCAAATGAAACCTGGGCAATTTTTACAAGAAATCATGCCTTAGCACTTAAGTCAAGCCATGGAAACTACCTTTCAGCCCAACCAAATGGCCTTCTGGAAGCAAGACAAAGCAGTATTGGTAATTACGAGCAATTCTATCCATATGAAGAAAGTGACAGACAGTGGAAGGGATGAATCATTCAGAAGACTAACAGAAAAGAATTTACACAAGCATGAAGATGACATTACACATTTTATAATCTTATTTTTAAACATAGCTCACAATTTAAACTATTGCACTTTCTTCTTTCTCTAGTTTTTCACAAGAAGGCTTATTCTCACACTAAAAAGGTTCACTGTAAATTGTTAGTTATTTTTTTATTGTTATGGCTGAAGTGTATCTCAAAATTGTTTGATGACAGAAAAATGCTTCTAAACATTATTAATCATAGTTTTCGTTTTCTTTTACATGAAAAACATGTGAAATTGTTGCATATTTTGCACAAACAAGAAGTCAATGTTTTCTATTCTCTTAACCTTTTTCACTGGAATGTTATGCAAATGAAAAAGTTTTCTGATTGGAATTCAATACAATAAATATCATAGTCTTGGTACAATCCACATGTTGCCTAGCAATGGAATTGGGTGCTTGATTTCATATGCTGGCTCAACTTTGATTCCTCTGAGGTAAGAAAATATGCTTAGAACTTCTTTCTCTTTCCTAAACATGATCTTCCAGTTCCTATCTGTATCATGTCTGTACCCCATTAAATGGCACAAGCTGTGGGCAACATAACGAACCATATTAACGTGTAAAGATATCCCTCTTTCATGACACTTCTCTTCTATTAATGGTGGGCACAAGTAGATATCCCCAAGATTAAAGTCACATGGATCTTTAGGAACAGGAATTCTGCCATTATATGCATCTTCAAGGTATGGGAATGATAGGACTTCACTTGCATACTCAATGCCACGAGTTTTCATGTTTAAGTTCTGCATTCTCTTTTTACTGAGACACAAAACACTTGTGTCATACGCTGAGATGCCAAGAAGATGTTGTAGAAAGGAAACATCATTTTTCAATAACTTTGTATCTACTTTTGTAGCTTTCTGGAGGTTTCTTACGACAAGGGAACCTCGTTTTAAACTTCTCAAGTTCATCGTTTTCGCCTTTCTTTCAAAAATAATTTTTTTAACATCCCCATTGTCTTTCATAGTGTTTCAACCTATGGGAAAGAAAAATGGTTCCTGACTAAAACATCTACTGGCAAAAAAATGTAATTTTGCATCACAATGGAGGATGATAGAAATACAGTAGTTGCAGAGACTCAAGGGTGAGTAGTGGATATCTAATCATCAGGTTGGTTAATCATTTATTTAAAAGTGATTACATAATGTAATTAATCCAAATACAGCAGCTGGATTATTTTCTGAACCCCCTCCCCCCGATTTAAAGTCAACAGCAGTGATTTGCGGGAAATCTTACCACACACACTTCTTTTAACTGGAAATATTTTTGTTTGGACAACGCCTCTTGCCTTATTCGCTCCGAATCCTTCATTCTAAATTAAAATAAATTACCACGCACCATTGCAACAGCAGGACAAAGGGTTTGATTTTGATTCACTTTTGTTACATCATCGTTTGAAGCCATTTTCACTGCCCGTTTTAAAATTTATTAGAAAGTTCTGTCTACTTATGCTAATTCTTTTACTTGTGACCATGTGACACCTATTCCCCATTATATATTTACCTCGCTTGCAAGTTCTTCCCGCCTCCTCTTAAATCATTTTTCTCAAATTATATCTGCAACTGTCAGCATAAAAATGTCAACAAAATGTGAAAATTGGCTTCAATGCGACAGAGAATTACAAATTTATGTCCAGGAATCTTCACGTCCAATCATTCAGCTCCTTAATGCCAAGAAAATCAGCCAATTTAGCTTGAAGCTGCAAGCATCTAGCAATAGTGAAGTGAGTATAAACTGTTGTGTACTTGCTGCATGAAATGCATGCAATAAATGAGACATTTAAAACCTCTTCTGCACACACCCTCTGTATCTTTCGCACGCACATTTTGTTAACATCAACGTAATATTAATCGTTCATAAATTAAGTTTTAGATGTAGGGACGCCCATATTAGGAGGTGTGTGTGCCCAATATTGCTTCAGTTTTAAAAGTTGGGGGCCAAACTTTTATGATGGTGAAAATTTTCAACAGTACAACATGATGAAATACATTTCATAGCTGAAAAGTCAGGAGGCCATGGCTCCCTGTTTTCAGAGGCCCTGTGACATTGCTTTGAATGCTGATAAACTATTTGAATTATACTTTGTTGTATTTCAGATTGGAAAGCAAACACTCTTCTGTAACATTAAGGTATCTAAATCATATATTTATATATATTTATACATCAAATAAGGTATTTAAGGAACTAATCTTTGTGTCGCATTAGTACTAATTGTTAAATTCATCTCATGAATCGTTTAAATCAAAATCTGATGCAAATTTAAAACTCATTATGCTATGCTTTCTTTTTGCAGAAAGTCGGAAGCAAAGGAGGCCTGGATATTATTAATGAAACATCGCATGTGGACCATGAATTTGGAGATTTCATCTCATTTTGCTTCAGAGCAGCATCATTTAATAATGTTGTGAGTTTCAAAATGGATTTATATTTCTTGTTTTGTTGCCAATGAGATTAATACTATTGGACAAACCATAAAATTGATTTTTTTATGAATAGGAATATATTTCCAGATGTTACAAATTGGAGAAAAAAATGTAACAAATTTTGTGTAAATAATACAGAAGGTGAGCTTTATTTTTAATTAGATTCTGAACAAAATTGTGTATAATTTAGGGTTTTTTTAAAATTTTTAACAGATTCTTGATCTTGACATCCTTGGCATTGGTGAAGGTTCCTTTCCATGCTTAATGTTTGAACGATTGCATGGAAACATTAAAGTTCCCATTAAAAATAAACTGAATGATGTCATTGGAGTTATGAACTGTACGTTATTATCTAATTTTTCTCTTTTTCTCTTCTAATTCTATTCTGGTTATTGTTTTCTTCCTTTTAAAATTCAATATTATTTGAAATCATTTCAAAACCTATAAATTTAATTGCAAGGCTGAAAGTTTATCTCATCTGCCATTATTTTTAACAAGATCTTCCGAGTATTTCTGTGAAAGGAAACATATTATTTAAAAGACAATGGAAAGAGCTTGATTAATGTGAATAAAAAATTTGTGTTTTGATTGTGTGAAAATATTTAAGAGAATGGAGCATATGTTTTTTGCACCACCCTCATTACTTTACCCCTTGTTTTGCCCAAATTAGAATTGTTTCCTAGTGATTCTTTTTAGAGAAGATTCTCAGGCAAGCCTTGAAGATTCAAAATGTAAAGAAAAACAAAAAGCCTAAAATTTCAAGGCACATGCACTTTAAATGAAAATAAGAAAATTTCATTTTTTCTCTCTTTTATATGATAAAATGCAATTTGCTTCTTTTGAGCAAATGTACTCACCTTTTAATCTCAAGTTTTTTTTGAGATGGAGCAACAATATTTTGTTTATACATTTATCTATTTACCTTCATTTATCATTAGTTGATTACTTGTTAATCACACCATGGGAAAATGGCATTAAAATGGAAGAGACAAATATCCCTCATTGGAATCCATTTAATGGGAAACCAAATCAAAGGTCATTAGAGATGGGTCACAGAGGTTGTGGGTCAACAAATGGACAAAACAGGTTGGCATGCTTCATAAAATAGAATTATCATCAATTATTTTAATTTTCAAAAAAATTCTATCATACGTTTTTGGTTTTATGTCATGTGATGTCCGCTGTTCAACAATTGTGACCAAAGCCCACCATTAGTTTTATTTTTATCTCACTTTTAGGTCGCCTGATACTCCAATTGAAAATACAATTGCTTCATTTGAACTTGCTCATATGAAGGTAAGACCTGGAAAAGAAAATTTAAGAAAACTGATTTGATATTTTATGTGTTAAAAGATTGTTATGTTTAATAATTACTAATTTCTTATGTCATTTTATTTGTGTTTTTTTCCACAGGGTGCCGATTATGTTGAGCTTGATGTACATTTATCAAAAGATTTTCAACCAGTTGTTTTTCACGATTTTCATGTTGCAATCAGAGTTAATCAGGTTTGTCTAAATCCCAAAAAAAATGAAAAATTCTGTATCAGTTGTCGCAACATTCGCAATTCAGGCCCTTTGACTTGAAAATCATGAAGTTGCCCATTCCTGTTACATAATTCTAGTTTTCTTGATATTTTTGGTATTCATTGGTAAACGATTTATAAATTCAATTGTTCATTTATCCAATACTTAAATAGTATTTTTGTTCTACTTTTTAGCATTTAGATGAAGTAGGAAAATTACTTCTTCCAATAAATGAGCTTACGCATGAACAAATGTCAAATACTAAGGTTTGTGCATAGAATCATCAAATAACTCATTTTGAATTGTAATTTAATTTCCCCAACAATAAACGTATTCACCACTAATTCGATGCAAATATCGTCATGCCCATCGAATATAGGGGAGCTGATATTTGTTCTTTAATTTTAAGGAAGAATGCTGTAAAGAGCAACCTTACGACGATTAGACATTGGGTTGTGTTCCTCATCTAAATATCGTCATCTGTTCATCAGTTGAATAGTGCAATTTGTACAGCAGGGTTGTTCTCCAGCGAGCTAAAGGGTCTGGTCTCGAAAGATTTTCCCATGACCCTCATTTCATCTTGCTTCGCTCGCAGCCGCCTAGTTTATCAATTTCGTCCCGACAGGCCTTAATTCTTTTATCGAATACGGTCATCGACATTTTAATTGGGGAGAAGTTTGAGTTGCAGAAAAGTCAAACGTTTGTCAGTTCCAAAGAAATTTCTGCAAAAGCTCGGTTTTCTATTTTCGTATCGTCTTAACACGGCGTTACAATGCATTGACTTCATTTACATTTACAGAGAATAACCAGGGAGTGATTGGTTTTTAGTTGCACTTAAATCTAAATTCGATATTCATCTAATGCCTTTCATCATTCCCTCCTTTTCTGACTGTAGACCATTGTGCTTAACAAAATGACGGTTTTCTGTGTCAAAATAATTTTGACCATAGCTTTGATATTTATTTATTTGCCAATTAGTTGTAGACGCAAAAACTAATTCTAACTATTTTTATTTGTTTTCAGTTATCATTGTCAAATGATGAACTTGATAAATATAGTAAAGATTACTTGCAAGGAAAGATGTCTTTTTTTCCATCATTAGAAAAGGTTCGTCAAATATTTACGTAGATAGTTGTACTGCGAAATACAGCTGAAATAAGCACCACCATCAACATGGTCCTCATGATTATCATTATGATGATAAATGGCCTCTACAAACTCCATCTTTATCGATCTTCGCATTATCATCGTAATGATTTCGATTCTAGCCCCCCCCCCCTCTCTCTTCTTCGTATTACAATAAGCATGATTTTGCTTGATAAACAGGTTTTAAATGACTGCCAATCTGAACTGGGAATATTCATTGAAGTGAAATATCCAATGCAAGATAAGGTAAAAATATAATTGATAAATTTCGTTCTTTGATAAGGCATCATCAAGACATCATCAAGTGAAGGGGTAATAACCCCCAAAAAATGATACTATGATTTTACTTTGTTTTTGCATCGACTTTGTGATTGCATGTGATTCCCTCTTGTGATTATCCGTGATTTGTCTTTGTGATTTAGTTCCATTCCTGTTGGTATTTGATAATGACACTTCTGTGATCTTATTTGAATTCTCCTTTATAATTGTCTTGATCTCATTTCTTAAGAATGGTGATTGGGAAGCTGAATTTTTGCCAAATAAAAATAAACTGGTGGATAGAACTCTAGATGTCGTTTATAAACATGGAAATAACCGAAGAATCATTTTTGGCTCATTCGACCCTGATATTTGCATAATGTAAGTCTTGAAACATTCAAGAATCAATTGAAACTCAACATAATGTTACTGTATTTCAATGAAAAATATGTAAAACCAGAGGGGCGAAAAATGGCAGTAAAAATACGTCAATGATGCTTATATGTATGATCACATGATCACGTCATCATTTTTAGGTTGAAGTTGAAACAACCTAGATTCCCTGTCGTGTTTATTACCGCTGGTCATAATAACACATGGCCACTTCTAATGGATTTAAGATGCAGCGATTTTGAAATGGCAGTTGGGTTTGCCAAAGGAGAAGGCTTCACTGTGAGTATAAAATCACCACCAATGATTGATTAGCTGTGAATCCTGATTTAATGTTATTTACCATCTGTGATAAGAATTGATCAATATGATCAGACCTATGATATGATTAAGATTATGATGATTGAAAATGATTAATGGTAATTGATGATGATGCAACTGCATTCAGGCAAAAATGGTGTATTGTAATTTTTTTATTTTTTTCCAGGGCATTTCAGTTTATGTGGATGCTTTGAAGCATAGAATTAAGGAATTTGCAAATTCTGTGACAGAAAATGATTTAGAATTATTTACATGGGGTGATGCTAACATGGACAAAGAATTTTTGTCTTTTCAACGAGACATTGGTATCACGGGAATAATTTATGACAGGTAAATTTCAAACTTTAGCGTGCAATCTCACTGTACCAGGTGTTCATCTTTTCTGATTGCTCGAAGTGCACTTTCCTGCAAGATCCGTTGCAGAAATAAACTCTTAATCAAATAAGGAAACAAAATCTATTCTTGCTTTCTTTCTTTCTTTCTTTCTTTCTTTCTTTCTTTCTTTCTTTCTTTCTTTCTTTCTTTCTTTCTTTCTTTCTTTCTTTCTTTCTTTCTTTCTTTCTTCCTTCCTTTCTTTCTTTCTTTCTTTCTTTCTTTCTTTCTTTCTTTCTTTCTTTCTTTCTTGCTTTCTTTCTTTCTTTCTTTCTTTCTTTCTTTCTTTCTTCCTTTCTTTCTTTCTTTCTTTCTTTCTTTCTTTCTTTCTTTCTTTCTTTCTTTCTTTCTTTCTTTCTTTCTTTCTTTCTTTCTTTCTTTCTTTCTTTCTTTCTTTCTTTCTTTCTTTCTTTCTTTCTTTCTTTCTTTCTTTCTTTCTTCCTTCCTTTCTTTCTTTCTTTCTTTCTTTCTTTCTTTCTTTCTTTCTTTCTTTCTTTCTTGCTTTCTTTCTTTCTTTCTTTCTTTCTTTCTTTCTTTCTTTCTTTCTTTCTTCCTTCCTTTCTTTCTTTCTTTCTTTCTTTCTTTCTTTCTTTCTTTCTTTCTTTCTTTCTTTCTTTCTTTCTTTCTTTCTTTCTTTCTTTCTTTCTTTCTTTCTTTCTTTCTTCCTTCCTTCCTTCCTTTCTTTCTTTCTTTCTTTCTTTCTTTCTTTCTTTCTTTCTTTCTTTCTTTCTTTCTTTCTTTCTTTCTTTCTTTCTTTCTTTCTTTCTTCCTTCCTTTCTTTCTTTCTTTCTTTCTTTCTTTCTTTCTTTCTTTCTTTCTTTCTTTCTTGCTTTCTTTCTTTCTTTCTTTCTTTCTTTCTTTCTTTCTTTCTTCCTTCCTTTCTTTCTTTCTTTCTTTCTTTCTTTCTTTCTTTCTTTCTTTCTTTCTTTCTTTCTTTCTTTCTTTCTTTCTTTCTTTCTTTCTTTCTTTCTTTCTTTCTTTCTTTCTTTCTTTCTTTCTTTCTTTCTTTCTTTATTTCTTTCTTTCCTTTCTTTCTTTCTTTCTTTCTTTCTTTCTTTCTTTCTTTCTTTCTTTCTTTCTTTCTTTCCATCTAGCCAGCTATTCTCTTTAGTGACCATATTTTTTAATATTTTCTGTTTTATTGTCAGGTTGCATGAATTGAAGTAGAAGATTCTTTGCTTGGAATAAGGTTTGATTTATTTTGTTAAATTTGAATGCTAATTTTGAAGTATGAGAAAAATAGATCACATTTCGTTGCACATCTGTTACATACATAAACGATAGTTTGAAAATGTAATCAACTAAGAAACTACTTCTAATCTTCTTGCAAATCTCGTTTGATCTAGTTTAATCTTGTTAAATCTTTAAACGTTTGCTATCTGTTCATCGCGTGTGTCACCTCTCTCTTTTGCTTTAAATTTACCATGGATTAACAAACTCTTTGCTTATTCCTTCCTATGTTAAGAACAACTAATAAAAGTGATTTCTGTGAAGATTAAAGAAAAAACGTACATAAACCGTGCTAGATTTTATTCAAACCCATTGTCTGTTCATCACATCATGTTAATCCTCCATTTTAAGCTTTTCTCATCGTTTTTTTGATCCAGTTTATATAATGCGTTACGCGTGTATAATACCCATAAAAACCCTGCGTCCCACAATGTCCTGGGGCCCAGCTCACAAGGCCTATAACTTTATATTTCAACTCTGTTTCATCAGCATCTGTTGGCAGTCGCATTGCAAATGGGCCTCCGCTGTCACCTTTACAAGTATCTTTTCTGCCCAATCCATCTCCTGCGCAGAACATCTTGTCCTTGTAAAACTCGTCATCTTGACACGTTTTGTTACTATTCACGCCCAGTGAAACAAATTTCAATGTTTCTGACAGCCTTCTGTCTGAATCACCAGATGTGTATCCCCACCCAGCCACGTATCCATGTTGTCTATCATTTTTTGAAAGAGGCTCCTTGAGATAATCCTCTGGTCTTGGTAGACAAATCGGCCGAATTCTAGGTGACCATGTGACCGGTTCCTCCAGCTGAAGAATCGCAATATCATCTTTGAAGTCGTGTTTGTTACGTTGTCCATGCGTAAAGTCTGAATGAACATAAATGTTTCGCACTTTCAAACCGTTTTCGCCAACCCACTGAAATACGTCATCATCAGATGCATTTTGATTCGCTCTGCTAATTTTTGTTACGCCTGCAACGATTCTATACCTGCAAATAATGGTAAATATCTTTAAAATTAATTTCTGGAACTTACACCGATCATGTGATAAGTGCCTTGTATTGATTTTGCATTGCTTTCTGCAAGGGTTGTTCAATCTCTTTTAACATGTGATCACTTCATGATCATGATCATACAGGCCACAGAAGACGCTTATATTTACTGCCAACATGTTTCGATAGTGTTTCGATTATGTTTCGATTATGTTTCGATAATGTTTCGATAGTTTTTCGATACTGTTTCGATAGTGTTTCGATAGTGTTTCGATAGTGTTTCGATTATGTTTCGATAATGTTTCGATAGTTTTTCGATACTGTTTCGATAGTGTTTCGATAGTGTTTCGATTATGTTTCGATTATGTATACGTTAGTGATTCTCTGAACACATATACCAAAAGTTTTTAATCATTAATTTCCTCATGAATCAACATTAAAACGAGCAATTTAAAAAATTACAGTTTGAACCAGAAACAAGTTGAACCTACTGTTTCTCCTGTAGTTTAGGAATTCTTCGATTATCCTTATCAACTTTCTCCAAACAATGAGCAGCTGTCAGCACAAGATCGTCTCTGATCAGTGAACCCCCGCAATGTGCTATATCTGAAATTTATAGTAATAATTTATAACGTAATCAATAGCGATATATATGGACCATGAATGCATGATATCTTCGTTAGTGCAGATGTATTACAGACAGTGACAGTATTGATCCAAATTAGTTAATTAAAATTGAAGAGGCTTATGGAAATCAGAGGCAAATCAACAACATTGAAGATGCATATTTCCCATGGAAAGCTTGATAACCACGAACTTGCTGATTTTTTGCTTTTTTTTTACCATGAATATACATTTCCAAAAAGTCTTTCATATTTACTTACAATTGCTACCGTCCAATCTATAAATGGCAACCATCCATGGCCAATGACTTTTTTTTGCCTCTTCGCCACCCAAAGTTCGTGCCCTTGTTTTGATATAGCCTTCACCGCAATCACTATAATCTAGAATTTCAGAACAGGTGCTATAAAGGAATTCTTGTTAATGAAATCATCCCAGAGTTATAGAGAAATAGTGAAGAGTAAAGATACGAACAAGGCAGGGTTTAATAAAGTTATGAGCCGATCCCTTTTGCTTGGTTTCATAAACGAGTGGTGTGGTCAAATTAACGTCTCATCAAATCTCTTTCAGCCCCTTCATTTCTCTTTATTAATGAGCAATATCATTATGCGTCCACTAATAATCAAAGAGCTTAAAAAATATTTGAGCATCTCTGATTTGATGATTCCATCTCTGATTGAACCATTCCTAAAATTCAATGGTTTGCTAATTGTCATTAGCATATTTATTTAAAGCCAAAAACTAACCAAAAACTGCACTTCTTTTAATCATATAAACATGCAGACACATAGTCTTTTAGACTTCACATCAAAAAATTTATGCCACTATAAATCTCACCTTTATACGTGAGTTTCTCAATTATCGCGTCAAAATCTTCAAATTTTTCTAGTTGAAAAATATGTCCTTTATTTCTTTGTCCAACCAACAACCGTAACTCTCTTTTGTCGATACTTTTTCCTATTCCAATTGCATAAATCTTCATACCATAGTTTGTTCTCAAATCGTAAGCCATGTCAATTGGGTTTCCTGTTTTAAAGAAATGTAAATCAATCAGTTTTGGCTTTGTAGATTTCACAGTTCCCTTTAACCTGCCATATTTTCGGCAATCTAAACCATGTTTTCAGTTGAGACTCAACTCTCAAAAAAAATTCTGTTCCCATGCCAATATGACCATTAAATAAAGTTGGCCACTAAATTTGTAGTTTATTAGTCTTCAATTCCCCCCAATGATTACTCCCCCCACAACCAAATTAAATAAAGCTGCTTCTTTTTCATTTTGTTTTGCCCTTGGTATAGACGTATTGGCTGACCTGATGTCAGGGGTTTGCCCGACGGGGGCTTTATAACCGACAAGAGAGTATCTTTCTGGGCATAAGATCGCAATTTTCCGTTAAGAATTCCTCGACTGGCACTGGTTACAGCCCCCTCTGCCTCCCCCTGGCATCAACCCTGCATAGCGCAAACAGCGTTGCATAGAGTAAATAAATAACGCAAATTTAGATAATAAGTGATAAAATGTTTGAGAGTGTTGTATGAATAACAGTTGAATTTAAGACCACGACAATCACAATTTCAAATGGCTTACAAAACTCTGAGAGCAATCCCACAACTGATTTGGATCTTCTTAAAATATGTTTGAATCTTAACTCACCTGCCACATTGTGTTTTCCATCTGTGATTATGATCAATGCAGAAGTTCTTGATTTATCAATTGGCAACGTTGTATTAATTAGTTCCAACGCCTCTCTTGTTGCAGTTCCTCCTCCTAAATATCTAATTTCATTAGTCCTATCAATTGCTTTTTCTACTGTGTTCACTTCAGGATCACCCAAGTTATAAACAAGATCAGCTCTTGTGTTAAATGTTATTGCAGCGATTCTTGTACCACCAGGTCTGAAAGGATAACAATTTTGATGGCATAGAGTTGTTTAAGATAATAATTGAAAATGAGGGAGATTTTCAAATACTGATTGAACGAATCCTGGCCAATGAAAAAGGCTCTGTCGGCAAATCTTAGGCTGTAAGATGCTTTTGTTGGTAAAAGTTACTGTTCTATAATCCCGCTCATTTGATATTACTTAGGTTTGTCTCAGCAAATTTAATGCAAAATTGCAATCAGTGAGGTAAACCTTTAGTTGGTCTAGGGCCACACCCTATAGAATATGCCACGCCCATCTTGTCGGCAAATTCTTTACCTTACTTCCCTCCCAGTGAAATTGGATCGCAACAGCCCTGCATACACGAATTCATTCTTGGTATTAAAACTTTGAATGGTATTTAAACTTTGAATGTTTTGTATCAAATAGATTGTCCATACTTACCCATAATCCACACCAAACAGCCTAATAAGAGCATTTGTGAATTTTAAAGCCAGTGGGAAGTTTTTCTCACCAACGCTACTCGAAGTATCGAGCATGAAGATGACGTCAAGTCCATTTGTGCGATCAAGATTGATGGACCGTCCACGGATTATTGTTTGCAGACATTTGCCTTTTTTATCCATTTTACATTTATTTGGTGTGAGTTCTTCTATCATATTACTTGCTAGGAAATCGCTTGTTTCATTAATTGAAGGAATGATCATCCTGTTATCATCTATAAAAGGGGAATAAAAGTAGTAATCTGATTGATATATTCAAATTAATCGTAATCAAATCATAGACATTTGGTTATGTGATAGGTACTTATTGATTTATGATTGCTAGGGTGATCGGCTGGTTGATTCACGATCAATTGATATCACTATCTGTCCGAAACTAACAAACCTTCGCATGTGGCCGGTATGCCTGTCCAGTTTCCGTCTTTTTGACATTTCCTTTTCTGTGAACCAACCAATGAGAATCCAGTTGAGCAATCAAATTTGACAACGTCACCAAAATTGAACTTGTCACCGATGCGCCTTCCGTTTGCAGGTTTTCCTGGGTTGACGCAGTCAGACTCTGCAACAACAACAACATTTCCTCGTGCAACAAATGTCATTTCAAATATCTTATCATAAGATGCGGACTTTAAAAGACAAATTGGGTTTTCACCAGGCAATTATAAAGATATAAGTGAATATCGAATCTAAATTGTTTACTTGTGTAATTTTATCAACATTATTTGAATGAACGTAGACCTACTTCCATTATCACAAATTGGTTGTTGACCACTCCATAGGCCGTTCTTTTGACATTTCCTCACCGCTTCGCCAATCAGTTTGTATCCAGAGTTGCAATAAAATCGCACAGTTGATCCAATCCTGAAAGTAGTTCCCCCCTGGACACCATCATCTGGAGTTCCAGGGTCACCACATTTCATTGCTGAAAAGAAAGTATTTTTTGGTTATATTTGATTGAAATAAATCTTAATGGAACTGCGCTTATCTTATGAAAAGATAAGGACTTTGACATGCGTGCTACCATATTTGAGTGTAAGAAAAGAAGTCTTCTTCTTAACCAGCGAGCAAGCTAACAGTGAAAACTTGGCAGAACTTTCTGCATCGTAATGTCGACGGCATTTGATGAAATAAATCGTTATTTATTGACAAAGAGCTAGATTGAATTTCAGATTGCTTCATTTGCAGATTTTAAAATGCAAATTAACCTCGATGGCATAAAATATTAAGAATACTAACGATAACATCTTGGTACAAAGGGTGGCTCCCATACCATCTTTCCATCTTCATTTTGAACGCATGTCATGGCATCCGGTGAGCTTGAAGACACAGCATAACTCTCGTTGCAAACAATTGTCATTGTTGTCAAATATTCAAGGTTTTCATTGTCAGTTTTATATACTCCATTTTTCAAGAATTTCAATCCATATGGTTTACGGCATCTACCGACTAGCAAAAAATAAAAAGAGATGGGTTATATTTATCACGATCTTTTTTATACGATATCCGAATGAAAATATATTGGCAAGGTATCGATTTTAAAATCTATATTTCTATGTTTTGGTAGAAATGGAAAATTTCCTGGAGATCAGGCGTCACTTAAGGAGCTTATCTTTGGGGTAATATTTTTAGAAGACAAAACGCCCGTCACCTATCTATGTTAATCCCCAAATTATAAAAAAATTTCTTACATACCTTTGCAGACAGGGGGGTTGTTTGACCATTTTGCATTCTTCAGACATTTTAATTTCCTGGCCCCATAACGAATGAAGCCCTTTTTGCACAAATAAATAATCTTTGAGCCAACTTTGGTGTACTTTCTGCGATGGAATTTTTTGTATTTCACAGTCGCATTTCCAGGAACTTCAGGCAGCTTGCAAAAATGTTTCCCTGAATCGAATTGAAATTTTGCATCACCGCCATTTTATTGACTTAAATCAATTTTATATTTGAGATATTTATCATGAGTCATTAGAAATATCCAGCCAATGATTAAAATGATGGAATCGTGACAAAAGAAGAGGAATTATTTATTATCATCAGAACTTACCTTTTTTCTTTGAAGTAGAAACGCTAGCTGCAACAGCAAGAAGCAAACATCCAAGTAGTATAGTCTTCATACCTCGAAAATATTTTCAAAACATAATTAATTTTGCGTAAGAAAATTATATCCTACATTCGAAAGACCATTTTCAGTTTTAGCTGCGATGGTCCTACCTTTTCGCTAGGAAGTCGCAACCCACTGCAACTCAAATATTTAAAACAAATTTTCTAGAAAAGAGGGAACTTTACAGTAAAACCGATAATTTTTTAAAGTCCTTTTCACAATCGATTTCGGGTACTTGTCCGATTTTCGTTGGGATTTTGATGTTGAAATCAGATAACTTTCTGATAGGCCACTGATCATGATGCTCATATGATGTTTAAAATTCACTTTAAAGTGCCATGTTATAAGTTTGTGTGCGTATTTTTATAATAAAGAACGAAGAGCCATGCTAGACAGATGTAATTTTGATTTCCTTGTTATTTATATTGAATGGACAGACACAGTCTGTCAAACCTCTAAGCACACTGCGTGATATTTGATCGCTCATTCTCCAATAAGTTCAAGTGCACTGAACGACCAAAGTGGTCTTTTCTATTCAAATAACTTTCATCTTCTTTTATTTACGATACTCTCAATATTATAAATATGATAGAGTGCGATTACTGTAGTCATATCAATGCACAGAAACGCCAATTAAACAGGTTTGAGGCGCAAACAGTTCAACAACTTTTACAAATATTATAAAAGTGACGTTTAACAAAAAAGGAAGGGCACTTAATATCTTTATAAAACAATCATTAACATTTGATAGTTTCAAAGAATCTAAATCGTAAATACTTACCTGTTATTTCTATCTCGTTGTTGAAATTAACTAAGTAACTTCCCAATAGTGGCTTTGAATTTCCTTTCGGAACTTTCTTTCTTTCACTTCCGCTTGAAATTTAATTCCGGGTTGTGGTGGCCAAGGCTGCACTGATTGGATAATCAAAATTACAAATATGGTACATGGATAAAGGGAGGCAAATGGTGCAAATGAGGCTATTACAAGATGCTGTATGCTAGAAAACTTCACTGTCGCTGTGGAATGGATGAGATTTAATATGATTTTGTCAGTTCGGATGAACTGTGCAAACGAAAGGAACTGCTAATTTTTGAAGTGGTGTAAAGATACGCAGTTGAAGGTACATTTAAAAAATTTTACCTTTTCTTTTGCGTATTGGTTATTGGAAAACTTGAATGAATTGTATGGCCTAAAGTAAAAAAAGTTTCAAAAAGATGTCGAAACATCGACAAACTTTCGAATGTTTATAATGAAAGTTCTGCGTTGTTTGTTCTAATATAAAGCGAGTGAAATGAAGAAATCTGTATAACTTTTGGACATTAATTTGAAACCTATTCTGTTGTAGATGAGTGTTTTGGAGAATCTACATAGATTTCTTGATGCAAAAACTCATGGAACTAGTTTACAGGACAAAACAAAATCTGCTATCGTCCTTTTACAAACATTGCCTTGTGCAAGAGGAGCTGTTCTTGAACAAATTGGTGAAGTATTTCATGAAGGAGCACAAAAGTATATAATTGAAGTTGAAAAACAAATGCTATCAGGTTAGTATAACATCTTCCACAGTTTGTACACAACCTTGGTATTCATCAGGGAATCCTCCGTGTTAACTGCTAACAAACACACTGCACATTTTAGCCAGATTTGAATGTATTGCATCACATTTTATTATTCAACAGGCCAACATGGTTTTATTGAAACTAACACTCCAGAAGTAGATCTTCTTATTAAAGAAATTCAAAAGACATTGTCTGGGTTTATTGAGTATAACCATGATGCTTGGGCTCCACAGATTGCAAGGGTATGTATTGATGAATTAATCAACCAATCAATTGAATAATCAATTCAGCAATCAACAAAGTAATTATTTAATCAATCAATCAAGCTTTTAAAAAATCAACCAATCAATCAGTTAACCAATCCTTTAATCAATGAGCAAATCAATCAATCAATCAATCAATCAATCAATCAATCAATCAATGAATCCCTCCAAAATCAAATAAAATCCCATTCCAGTTTGCTCTGTTTGTTGGACAGGGAATCCAACTAGTAAATAGCTGATTATCAAATCATCACATCACTAAATCATAATTTTCCCTTTTTTAGTGGTCCGTCAATCTGGTGGGTGAAATCTGTAGTCAATATGGGATATTACGAGGTATTACCAAATTTTATAATGAAGCAATCATCTTGTTTTATTATTTTATTTAAGTTAAAGACAACAGCTTTAAAGAGTTCTAACGATTTTTTTAATAAAATAGTTTTGAAACTTTTTTTTAATGTTTTCTTTCCAGCTTTTTCAAATTTGCAAATAGATGAGCGTCTCCAACTTTGGATGAACTGCCCAGGTTTGAATTAAAAACTATTTTTGCATATATTTACTGAATATATCAGGGCTCAAGGAGGCATAGACAGCAACACACAATTTACATCATGCTTGCCAACTCTAAGACACTCCAAAAAATGTAGGTCACATTTTCATCAAGGTGATGCTGCACAAATTCGCTTTTACCTACCTCTACTACTTGTATATGCTTTATTGATTTTAAGCGTGAATGAGGAAACCATTGGAAATGTTTTCTGTTTGATTGCTTGGAAGATTTTACATTAAAGAAACTTTATTTCTCATAGTTTTAAAGAATACTTTGTTACTTGCAGCTTGCAGAATTCTCATGGAAATATCTGTGACATGCTTTGGTTACATGTAAGGATCTCTCTTAAAATTTACTCAATTTTATTCAATTAAAATAGAGTGCAATTGCAGATGTCAAATCATACCACTGATTCTACTCATTTTGCTCTTAGAGGGTCCTAGAATGCCATCCTAAAAATTTATTCTTAATTTGAAATTATTTTATTTTCTACTTACATCATTAATTTTTTCAACAGAATCGATGATTCCCCTGATGTTTGTGTGGATTTCCTTCTTGACACTGCTACAAAGAGTTCTCCTTATTTTGATTGGGCAATCACTCATATGTCGTATGTGACTTGCATTTTTGTTTTTAATCTGCCATGAATTACCATGATAACAAGAAAGCTCCCTGGCTGGCATTCATTATCAAGGTTTCTTAAACATGGAAATTGCAATGCCATGCCCGTGCCATGCCAAGCGTGTTATTGAGAGTGGTTGCACTTTGGTAGAGTGTATAAAGCACTATTCATGCATAATTACAGAAGACAATATAGGAAGACTCATACAGAAGCATACAAATTTGCATATCATTAGTATTTTTAACATTTTTAGTCAAAGGTGATTATCAAATTGATTTGTGATTTTGAACATATTTTGAGACATGTATATTTTAAAATTTGATCATTTATTTTATAGTTGCTGCTTTCTTGATGTCATTCCATATGGCATTTTATCTCATGCCCTTGTTGCATTCAGCATGCAAGCAAAAAATGCAGAAGTTGTCATTAACTGTGTCATTCGAGTTTATGACTTTTTGCTCAATCAACATGGAAAGGTACTTCAAAATGCTGTTCTCGATCTCTTCAAGGTAACCCCCTACATCTTACTTCCTATGTAGTGCATCTTTTTTACATTGAATGTTTAGGTCTCATATGCAGGCATGCATCCAATATATATAAGAACAATTTAATGGTGTAAGAGACTTTTACAAGCTGCAAAGACACATCAAGAATGCTTCTATTTATGTCAAGAATGATGAGACTTGGCATTAAGTTTGGTCATTAAGAGTGACCTTATTCTAATTTAGTATCTATTAAAACATATAAAAAGTGATTTTCTAAATTAAGGTTTTAATTTTTAAGACATTTTTTAAGTTTTACATATGGAAATTGTAATTATTCAATTTTATTTACATTATGCTGCTATGGAAAACCTTCTGTGTGCTTACAACATTACATTGCATTACATTACATTATATTACATTACATTACACTACATTACATTACATTACATCACATTATATCACATTAAATTACATTACATTACATTACACTACATTACATTACATCACATTATATCACATTAAATTACATCACATTACTTTTGGTTCTACCTAGTTGCAACATTTCTGTCAATTGCAGCACTTCAACCGTTACATATCCAATGCTTCTCTTATCAAATCTATCCCCACTTTCTTCATCTCAAAGCATTTCCATTAACTTGAAATCATTAATTTTCAACAGGACAGTGTATCTGCTGAAAGTGTTGAGGTTGGCTCAAACCAGGAGCACATTGATAAATGTACACTGCCATTTTTACTTCATCTTGCTTTACAAGCACCAAATCTTGTCGATCAAATTGCTGAAAAAGTTACAGATCTTCGTAAGTAAACTTTCTTGTTGGTTGGTGGCATAAACTGATTGTTATCTTCTTGTATCATCTTCACAAATCATCTGTTAAGAATCCAAGAAACTGGTTGTATTACTTGCAAAGCTGTACATATCACAGTTTGTTTTGAGAAACTAAAATTTTTTTCGTGAAATTTGTTGATATTTATGTCTTCTTTTTAAATTTTTTAGTTGATATAAAGACAACAATAGCTCTGGATGAACAGGCAAATAAAAGGGATGTTATACTACAACGAGGGTAATTTGCTTTTTAAGTGTCTCAGAATGAAGCTGAATTAACAGAAAGCAAAATGTATGATAATTGATTTCTCCTATTTTTGTCCACCTGACACAAAGAAAAACAAGGAATGATCCTGCTGTTGATAACAATCCTATTAATCTTGAATTCTATTATTCACCAACAACCATCCTAACTCCTCCCCCCCTTTTTTCTCTTTCAATTGGCAGGATCATGATTATTATTCCCTTCAAAGATTTTTTTTAACTACCCTATGGCAAAAATGTACCTTAATTTATCTGTAACCTCTTACCAAGAATACAAAAACAATCTGACCCCCCCCCCCCCTCCTCCGGAGCAATTGCAGCAACATCAGTAAATGATGAATGTGTAAGAAACAATGCAATGCCGCTTTAACACAAGAATAGCAATAGAACGATTTTATTTGATGCTAGACCAACATTATATTTTAGACTGCTGTCAAGAGTCTTAGATATTCTAAAAAACGTTGGAAATGCAACCTTCAAAGTTTTGATGTTTCTTATAACAAGTTCGTGTTTCAAAGATGACAATATCCCGCAAGGTATGGTATCTTTTTTATCATTAGATTTTTCTGTCTTTTCTAAGTCCATGATGCTTATCTCGATGTTGGTCTTTGATGCTGGTTTAATGATTATGTGACTGTTTTCAATAATAATGAATTGCATGCAGCTACGGCGCCAGCTTCTAAGAAGTGGGAGGGTAAGATGATGATGGGGTCTGGTCACGTCCTTTTGAACACAGTGATACTGTTTTAGAATAGTTTAGAAAGGTCAAACCTTTTTTGCTATCATTTTATAAGACTAAGAATTAGACTAAGAAGCGAAACTTTACAAGGGCCTATACCCCTACCCCAAATATTTGACGAATCTAAATTACCATATTTTCAGAAAAGTGAGGGGGGATGATTACCCCCCAAACATTCCCCAAAACCCCCACGGCTCCGCAACTGATTGCATGCTGCTTTCTTCTGATCCATTTATTTGTGCCGGGGCTGCTGTTGAATTTATTATAAATCAAATTTTTCGACTCGACCAGCTACAAATTCCCAATTTACGTTCCTTATTTATGAAGCACTTAATTAATCGAAATTTAAAAGTTAACATTTGTGTTTTACTTGGGCTGTGGTTATTTCAAATATGCCGAATTTGTTTCCAACCCTTCCACTGGTTCACTCTTTGCCCTTTCCCCTCTGAGTTCATTGCCTGTTGGTTTTACAAATTACTTTGCTTCATAAAACAAGTTGCACTATTCTTTGTTTAAAGGCCAAGCAAAATACTATGGTGAAAAAAAAAGAATTTGTGGTTCACTTTTGGTAAGTGTTAAATGCTGAATATTGCGTTATAAAAATCCAGTCACTCATTTATGTTTGTGATGATGGCGATTTTCGTCTGGCAATAAATGTTTTGCACAGAATACTCAACAAAAGCAACACATTATAGAAAAAAAACCAGGAAAAATAAAGCACAAAAAATCCACAAACAAATCAAATGATTTAGAGCAGTTTTTGATGTTCCTTCTTAGACTGGAACTTACTGATATTAATAGAATGGGAAATTCTTCTCACAAGGTAACCTGGCCTAGTTAACTGTTTCATCTGAATCGAACCTCAAGAGTTAAGATAGATTCACCCCCTTCATTTTTCTTTAAATCCTTGAATTATCAAAATATCTATCCTTTCTTACTTTTTAGGAAATGTTGCTTTTGCAACTGCATGAAAACGCCCAAAATACATTAGCCCAGAAGAAATCTGACAAAGAAGAGGCGATGGAGGATTCCAGTTTGGAAAGTCCATTTTTGAAAGGATTGGAAAAGCATGTTAGAGATCTTTGTCTTGAATTGCTGCAGTCAGATTCTGACTTGAAGTAAGTTGTTGCAAATAATGTTTGCCTGCATTGAAACGATTTTCATCCAAATGAGAAACAAAATTAACACCATTCATTAGCAGGGCAATATTTTCTGCGGCCTAAGAAAGAAATGCAGTGACGATCATTATTCTAAGATTTATTGCTCATGAATTTAATTATGCCTGCAGCACCATAAAAGGTTTATTAATCCCGCGGGGGGCTGCTCTCAAGGGGGGGCTTAATAGAGAAGGGGCTTATTAGAAATGGGGCTTAATAGAGAAGAGGCTTATTAGAGCTTTTACCGTATTTGTTTTTGCTACTGCATAACAGTCTCAAGAACCATATATTTTTTTGAGAAGTAAATTTCTTTTATTGAGAAGTAAATTTCTTTTTATTGCTAGTCCGACCGTGGCTGGCGATCTTTCCATACTGATTAAAAGTCGTAATTTTTTGTAATTATGCATTCTTATTTTAGAGCCAAATTAATCATCAGAGTTTTATCTTTGTTGAATCTTCATGGAGGAATAAAAGTTTCATCAGATGCTTTCACGTTTTTGTTGATAAGGGCCAAGTCAACTCAAAATGTATGTTTGATTAATTATGCTCTTATAAATTCACCCGATTCTATAGCAATCCTCTCTCTTTTTCTTAATTTTCTTAATTTTGCAATATATTATGGATATAAAAATCAAGTTTGCTTATACGTGGTCATTGAATTTTATCGTCAAGACTTGTTAATTGCTAATTGCTTTCATTCCGATAATTTCAATGATCAACAAATTTATTTGGATTTATTTCAGTTGTCACATATCTTGGCACTCCAATGTGAACTGGAAATGTACAATGAAAAAATACTCGAACAATCACTATCCAAATTTGCAAGTACTTTGTGTGGTCCCAATTCCCAATTGTCCCAAAACCAAGTAAGTTACAAAGTTAACTCTGCATTTTTTTATTAAATTTAAATACCCTTTTTGTTATACATTCTTTTTTATTTGAATATAACTTCTTTCACCATTTCACGATTTAAATAGCTGTAATTCTTTTGTGTGCAAGTGAATGATAATAATGGTATAACAATGGTAAATTCCTCATCATTTTTTGCGTGAATTCCCTTTTACTTTATTTAATCCTAGATTGAGAATACTTTAACAAACTTAATCAAAATCATTAATCAAGAATCATTCAAATTGGAACCTGAGCGGTATGACGTCATTCATGATCATCTTTCTTAGTTGATTAATGATTAAAATATCACTCTCCGTTTTTCTTCATGATAGCATAATCATTCATATGAAGATGTCTATCCTCGATCGATCAATCGTTTTTTTTTTATCAACGAATCATTCTGAATAGGTTTAATTTCTGATTCATGATTGACCACAATCTAGAAGTACATTAGACAACTATTATCTTCTACTTTTATATTCTTCCTTCAATTATGGTATCAATACTTTTATTACATTTAACTCTTCATCATCAATAAATTAATCCATTCGGTTTTTTATACTATTTCTGTTTCTTGCTACAGAATGAAATTAAAAGAGTGCCTCCGCAGTGGCTTGCCATTGATCACGTCTTTGACCTATTTTGAAAATTTTGATGTTGCCAAGAAAAGTCTTACGATGCTGAATCTCTTGCCATTACCTTTCCAAATGTCATTTCCTGATGTTTTCAAATCTTGCCAAAATCTTACAACATCTTATTTCAAAATTTTGCATTTGATTCTGAAACAACCGGAAAAGAACGGTTTGTTTATTTTTAAATTTGTTTCTAGTTTTCCTGTGTTTACAACTACTAAAATTTCGATAAATTATGCTGAAGTTTATGGTTAATAATGATAATATTTATGACTAAAAATTGCTTGATTTTGTATTGATTTAAATAGGCTGTGAAATAGAGAGATCTTACAACGTTACGCTTTGCATATTTTAGTAATGGCATGCAAATCTTCTTAACACATTTCAATGCATTTAAACTCCATTTAGTAAGATATATATTTATGATTGTCTTATTTCATCTTTCATTCTTATTTAATCATAGTCAAGTATTTTGTTAACATAATCTTTCTAAGATTGATTCACAAAGAAGTCAAAAATTAAGTGAATTTAATGTCGATTAAGAGGTAATTTTTTGATGCTCATTTCTTTGATAGATTTCTGGGAGACTCTAACCATTTGTGAAACACCTCTAATCAAGATTGTAAAGCAAAACCACATTGTACAGAACACGTCTGTTAGACTTATAATCGATAGCCTGTTGGAAGATGTAAGTTGACTTGGATTATTGTACTTTTTTTCTCTTTGCTCATTAATTAAAAAAGCTGAGTTTTGAGTAGTTTGAGAAGAATGGCCAGCACTTTTATTGTCTTTGTTATCATATTAGCATTACATCTCTCTTCTGCTCAACATTCAGTATTTAATAAATATGATTATGATAGCCAAAAAGACAACGTTACGAGTTGACAAGCAATTGTAACATACCACTGCTCATCAGCTTGGCATTTGGCTTTAAATGAAGAATAGTGTTTTGAACATACGATGCTACCAGTTTTCATACATCATATCGCTCAAATATTTACTGCTTGATATTCTAGATGGTATAACGATTTTTTGGGTTAATCTATGCCAATGTATAAACACAGATTTTTATATTTCAACAGGAAAATGTATCTTTGGTGACTGGGAATCATCTTATACTTGGTATGACTACCTTTATTTGTTTATATTTATTTTCTGTGTAGCTGTTTCTAGATTTCTTCATCATATAAATCAAGTATATAAATACGTTTTATTATTTCTGAAACTATATTTATTTATCATGATGATGATCATTATCATCGATGCAATGGATTGAGTGTTTCTTAGTAACAGTACTGCAAATTTAAATTGCATGATTTGTATAATTCTCCCGCGAGTAAATATAGTTTTTTTGGTGGAATTTCATTCATAGTTTCTGCATCATATTTATTATTAATTACAATTATAATATCAAATTCATTTGATTTTATTTCAAAAGATGAAACAGATGAAACACTCCACCCAGAACCAAAAGTTCAACTTTTAGAAAGAAACAATGCACCGGATGTTGTTTCTAGAATTCCTGTAAACAAGTCATCAGTTATTTACATTGGATCTTTAAATAGAAATAAAAGAAAAATTAAGGACAACAATGAATCTAATGTTTTTGTGAGTATAAAGTTGTTCTTTGTGTTTCTAAGTTGTGTTTTGAATCAATTTGGACACTTGATTTTGAAGTTTCTTGCTTTAGCAGAAAGCTTAACATATAAGTTATTGTTAGTTTACTGTTTATGGTATCATTCATGTTTGCCTTTGTTCATGCTTTTGATTTCCCTTCTTATATTCAACAACCATAAAAAATTGAATGATATCTCGGAACAAAAAGAGTTGTCAGTAGTAATTGTTCATAAGGCACTGATGTTCTTGTTTCTAATCTTATTTTACTTTTCTCTTTGCATTGTTTCTAATTCGATTCACAAGTGCTATTAAAAACTATCCGCTGGACAGATACCTGCTATTTGCTTTCCCTGTTAAGTTATCATTTAACTAACACATCTGATGTCTACCCTCTTTATGTTATTTGTATCCACAGATCAACTCAGGTTCCATACAGCAGCACATCCTCAGCACACTTGACAATCTGCTGTCAATCAAATATGCAGCCAATGACAAGACAAGCATTGAAAATGCGATGGATATTGATCAGCCACATATCACGTGTTCTTTTTATGATGCCTCCGTTTCAAGAATGCAAAATGATGCTTGCAATCCAAGTTATGTTTTCTTAGCAAACCTAATCTCTGAAATTATTTGTCCTGATGTTCGCCCGACTTCACCTTGGCCAGATGAAGATCATCTGAAGCATACAATTGAGAGGTCAGCTTTAAAGATTATTGCATTTGTGTTTGCTATGACCAGATGACGATATGTTGGAACGAGTTTTCCAGCCTTTGATGCTACCGTTGTGACCATTCGACAGTAGAATGATTTTTGATTCGAAACCAATCTTTGCCAAATGAATAATTCCCTAAACATTGAGTACTGATGATTTTAATTTGTCTGGTTTTTAGTGGACAAATATTTTGATTCTTTTATTGCATGATATTGAAAATAGGTGTATGAACTTCTTAAATACTTATTATTTTTCTTCTGTAAAATGTGTTGTGAACAGAAAATTAACTTCAAATTTGATTAAAGCTGTGTTCTTTTTTTCAAGGGATATCAAGATTAAAAAGCAATTTGAAACTAATCCTTTCTTTTGGGATTTGCTTTTTATCATAAGCTCAGGTTTGTGAAGTTTAGTTTCTCATAGTTAAGAAACAAATAGAAAATATGAGAAACTTTTCAACTTACTACACAAGATATGGATTTAGATCGGTCATGTTTTTTATGGCAACAGCACAGCGATGGATATTTAGAATATTTGCACCTCTGTCTTAGCAAACATTTAAACTTTAAGTTTGATTTTAATTTAACCTATGTTTGCAGTTAAATTTCCTTTGCAATACTTCGTTTTTTTTGTTTCTAGAGCGACCATCTCTGTGTTACTGCAATGTTTTGGTTCAAAGCCTGTTTGCAGTTTGTTTAACATATTGGGAAACTGATAGAAAATTGACAGTGCAAGCATCACGCGAACAGCTCGATTCCACTCGTAAAGTTCTTTCATTGATAAAGCATGTAAGTAAAATTAGTTCCTTTTTTGTAAACTTTCTTCTAATCTTTAATGTCCTAAAGTGGATACCATTCGATTTGTTATGCAGGCGTGTGTGACATTTTAGAGCCGAACACAAAGGCGAGTCATTTGCTCCTGGGGAGTTCCTTGCCCATAGCTATGATTAGAATACTTTACTTTTAATTGTGAGGGTCACACATAGTGGGAACTCGCTCAATATACGTCCTTCATTTCTGTGGATGGCCAGAGTTCATCGATCTCGTTGTTTTTATATTTTTTATACTTTAAAATCAATGAAGAAAAGAAAAATTTTATCAAATTCATCTAACATAGAATTATTCCTAGATATGTGTTGAGTCAAGAGTAACGTCTTCGGTTTGAGTTTGGCAGATGTCCTTTTGAGTAGGGTTGAGGCAGATAATTTCCAAGAATGTTGTTATCTCTAATGTCAAATAAGATTGCATTTAATGTCACAGCTAATCATCAAAATATCCTTAATTTCTGAATCTTTTCTAAATTTTTATTCAAACCACTGAAAATGGTTCTAAATTAAGAATTACTTTCTGTTTTAGGCCGGTTGGATCCCTGATCCGTGGTCTGACATGGGTATCATCATTGACTCTATAAAACCTGACGAATTATATCTGCTCCTTAGTGGAGTTTGGCGATTTTGCAAGGTTAGTTATATCATATATATAATTATATATAGTAATTAATAATTAATTATATTTAGTATATATATATTATTTTCTATTATATTGATATTTATTATATTATATCATTTATTTAGATTATTGTATTCATAACTAATTTTAAGTATTGCTGATGAATTTTGATTGTTATTTTTATCATTACGTTGAATTATTAAAATTTATTTCAATAGTAATTAACAAGTTGAATAATATATCAAAACGATTTTTTATAGGATTTGAATATTTCACCACAAATTTATAGCGATTCAAAACCACAAATTGAATTTACAAATGGTAAATGCAATATTCAATTTACTCTTTTAATAAATAGTTTATTTTTATAAAATGTGTCTATGATGAATTATTTTTAATATATTTATACAAAAGAATCTTAAATTCATGGAAAACAGAATTTTTGCACAGAGGCCTTGCGAAACTATGTTCTCATCAGAGTGTGTTTTAGTATAAAAACATTTACATAGATATAAATAAATATAAAAAATAAATTAATACAAGAAGTAAATTATTATTCGAACATCCTATTTCATTGTACTTTATGATACTGCTTCAAGTTGAAAATCTTTTTTTATTACTTTCAGATCAACTTGAAAGCCTCAGGAGACTGTTTCGTAATATATTTATGAGAAACATGGAAACTTTAGGAGTTTTCTACAAACATTTCTTTTATCCTGATTAAATAATTGTTTATCATATTAAAAACATAACTTTGATTTCATTTTGGTTTTGTAAATATTTTATTCTAAGACCAAAGATAGCCTTAAAAATTTGTAAAACAATCCACTCGGAGTGGCAGATGTGTTGTTCTCCTTGCTGTCTTCCTTACCACGCCAGTCTCATTTCTTTTCGCTCTAATTCGTTCCTTATTCTCCATGTGTAGCCCATGATGTACCAAACTGTGCAATAACATATTCAATGGGTAGGACAGAAAATTTTACCATGTTGTCTCTTTCCCTCCCTGGAACCTCTCACTCCACTATTGTCAATTGGAGGCAATTCCATAAGAGGACCTTTATTTGAGATTGTAGACGCCATTTGGAAGGAATAATTGCTGAATTTAAGTGTAATTGTACAAATTGACAGATTATACAAACTTCAGAGCTAATAACTGACTTTTTGGTTGATGATAGGCCTGCAAAGATTGGGCCTAAATAAGAAGAGTGAGTCAGTCAGGCCGCGTAATTCAGTTTTGTTGTGGATCATAGCTGTTTGGTTGCCCCAACAGACAAAAATAATGAGTTATGCTAGCAGTAACTGACTTAAACATTGAACAAGATGAGGAAAAGGATGCATAGTTGATAACTAGATTTAAAAGCAATGGCGAATCAAAGTGCTTACCTGTCATAGTTGAAAACAGTGTGCTGATTGTAGAAAACAGAAATGAATTGGTTGTCAATTTTCAGCCATGTCACTCCAACTTCAAATGCAACAGGCCGCCAGTTGACAATTTTGGCCTTGACGACCTTGTGTGGTATTGGATGTGTTGCATATATTATGGTTGTAAGAGGGTCAAATGAAAAAAAGAAGAAGTTAAGAAAATGGCAAAATAATTCACAATTAGAATCGGAAATCATTTTACATCTGAAAGAAGGTTGGAAAATTTGTTTTGAATTTGGAAAAAATTAGCAGCACTGATTGTATGGTGCTTGTTGGATGATGTCATATAAAATAGAATAAAAAAACATCCATATAATATCCATATTTGTGTTAAAAATGAAGTCTTCTGCATTTAATATAATAAATGAACTGATTCAATAGAACATTGCTTACATAATAAAAATTCTCTTTCTAGCCAAGGGTGCCATGGCTAAAAAAACAGAAAATCAACAATCTATTCAAACACAAGGTACATTTATTAATTAATTTTGATAAGATTGATCGCAAAATTATGATCAGTTACCTGTCAACATGTTTGTTTTTCTATTTCCATGTTTTTCTGTTTGCCAAAGGGGGGGGGGGTACATTCCATGTAAAGTCCAAGGAGCAATAGAAAAAACACAGGACCCTTTGATTTTGTCGAGTTCCACACCCTATATCGTTGGGCATAAGTGCTTGAAATGCACTCTGGTCTGTTTGTTTTTTGTTTTTTAAGAAAATCAAATAAGATATGTTCACTTTCAAGATTTCACCTTTGCCATTAGCTTTTGCTGCTTAAAAAAATATTATCTTGCCTTATTACTCTTAAAATTTATATTTATACGTCAATTTCATTTCCTAATTGCTTACAGCTTTGGATGACCTCATGGTTGCAATGGATCAACTTGAACATTTATTAACCTGCATAAATAAAATGGAGGAACTCAGCTTCAACATTGAATATGTCACATCAGTTCAAATGAAACTTATTTCACTAACTGAAATGTTAGATGATCTATCTGACAAAAAGAATCAAAAATTGTTGAAGGGAAGTAGAGAGCAAAAAATAAAGGAGAAAGAACATCAATTGATTTCTGCAGGAAGTGAAAAACACATTGTGGAGGGTCATCATTATGATGATGATCTTGATGTTCAAAGCTCATCAAGTGATGATTCATTTGTATCAGCAGCAGAATCTGTTCCTGAAGAGGTATGTGTCAAGTTTTTAACTTTATAGCAATTTAACCAATTAAGGGCTCTTTTGAGATGTCAATTCCTGGGTGCATCACCTTGATAATGTCCTTGCAATTCCTTCTTTTATGTGGGTTATTGATTGTTTTTCAGTTATTTTCTGGTAAGAATGTTGATTTTGATGAAGAAGCAAGAGGTCTGGTTGTACAATATGGGTATGTCACTCCTATTAGAAGGACAGCAAAGTTTTTTTTGAAAGGTTGACAGTGATCTTTAACATTTATCTTCTTATAATAACAGAGCTACCTTTTAAAGCATTTTTCATAACATATTAGCCAGGGGTGGTACCAGGATTTGCCTGATGGGGGCTAGGTTCCCTAACAGGGGGGCTATATGATAGAATAGAGGGTATCTTTCAGAGCTTAAGAACACAATTTTCCATTAAAACTTCTCCGACAGGTGTAAAATTTCTCTCCTATGGGGGGCTGACACTCCCTGATGGGGGCTACAACCCCCCTGCCCCTGTGATTTTTATTAAGACCAGTATAATCTTTCCTATTTCTAATTTCATCATTGGCACTTCTACATCAGAAAGTCAAATGGTCTATCTTCTGTAAAAGTTGGGCTAATGTGAGTTTTCAACAAATTTGTTTTTTAGACATTTAGAATTTTATAAAGAAGGCATTGAAGAGTACCAGAATCGTGGAGTAGATGTGCGAACATTACGGTAATTTTTACATTTACGTGTTAATTAATGATTCATGCCCTGTTTTTTATAACCTGTTGATTTAAATGACTGTTAAGAGGTATTTGATCTTACTATTCTTGATACAACCAACATCAATTTTTGTTTTTATCTTCCCTAGAACTGAAATGTTAGGATGCGAAAATGACGCAGATTTCAGAGTCAAAGTTTACTGTATAAGAAATGCATTTAATGTAATTACTTGTTTTGTTTTGCTTGAGTTTCAATTCCTTCGTTACTTGACCAACATTATTTTAATCTATGATTTTGCACCTTTGAACCATAAAACCTTTGAACAGATGAGCCACCAAGAGACAGTCTAATGTCACAGCAAACAAAATCATTGTCTGTTTTATGTAGCCATGTTTTCAGCCTTGAATTCCAAATGTTCTTAGACCATCCAGTATTCCAATAGCAACTTAATCCCATTGTTTTGGCAGCACAATAACTCGGAAATATAATGCAATTCGTTTGATCTATATGATTGTATCAAAATATATAGTTAATGACATTGATTTTAACTTATTGCTACATAAACTTTGGAGCCATTCTCCATTGACCCTGATGTTTATTTGCAGGAATTATTGCAAGATAATCAATGGAAAAACTGGCTTCTAGAAACAGGCTATGATATGCTAGCTGATTTTATGACAATTGCTGGAAAGGTCGGTAAAAGCTTGTTTTTTTTAAATAACTTGTGAAGCCTCATTGCTAGTTTGCTTCCTTGCTTGCTTTTAGTCTCATGAATATGAAAGTTTGTTAATAAAGATATTTCAATTGTTCCTTTGCAGAAAAGCTTTGAGTTTGAAAGAGATTTCAAGAATTTGATCGAATATTGTCAAAATGAGAGAAACTGGATTGAAATCGAAGAAGAATTGAGAAGCAGAGGAGTTAGTTTTGTTTTGTGATTTTGAATTTTACACTACGTTTTGATTTTTATCATGAAAATTTATGCAGTGTTGTTTATTGGTTAGGTCCATTCAATGCTTATCTGTCCCGTTCTGTTACATTCATCTCCATCCATTTAAAACAATCCATTTAAAACAATTGTAGATGGTAACAATACAGAATATTACAATACCGACTGGGCATTGTTTGAATAATTTATTTGTTTTTCATTTCCAAATGTTTTCGCATGTGCTTCACTAATAAATGATCCTGCAACCGTATCGATTCATTGAATCGACGTTTATTTACCTCCAACATAGTCAACTTGCATTCAACTTGCATTCAACTTGCATTCAACTTAATTGATTTGCATTTCATTCCTGTTTCAATATCATTCCTCAATTCCATCTCATTGCATTTCCATGTTTTAGTTGCATGGCAAATGCTCTTTAAATCCTTTTTCACGTTGATATTTTATTGGATTTTCACCTCTCTGTTTTAAAAGTAGTCCAAATTTATTACTCGAAAACCGCAAGAGACGTGAAAGATTTAAAAGATTTCAAAAAACCAATTAGTGGCGTTCATTTCCTAACATGATTGGTCTTTGCAGCTATCCTTTTTATCATATTTTAATCTTTCTCTTAGATTTCGGACAGCTTCTAAAATATTGGATTTTCCCATCATTCTTTCCATATTCCGCTTTGAACGCAAACTCCTTTACTAGGTCAAGCTTCGTTTATTGGATGTGAAGTAATCAGTGCATCTTTAAAATGCCTAACAATCCCTAACCTAGACACATGTCTAATGAGCATGCATGATTAATCGCATCACAATTTGCATATCTTATCTACTATATTTTTGTTTTAGGTTTGCTCCATGTGTTTTTATGATATTGTTTTGGATTTTATAATAATGGATTCCTTTGATGATTTGGCAAATCCACCATATGCACTCACGTCTGTTATTCAAAATGGATGGATTTCTAATTCAATCAAGGAATCGGTAGGAAACTTTGAATATATTGATTAACCATCAATCGTCAATCATTAGCCATCAATCGTCAATCAGTAATCATCAATCATCAATCATTAGTAATCAATCATTAACCGTCAATCATTAACCATCAATCGTCAATCATTAGCCATCAATCGTCAATCATTAATCATCAATCATCAATCATTAGTAATCAATCATTAACCGTCAATCATTAACCATCAATCGTCAATCATTAGCCATCAATCGTCAATCATTAATCATCAATCATCAATCATCAATCATTAACCATCAATCATCAGTCATTATTCATCAATCATTAACCATCAATCATTAATCATCAATCGTTAATCATCAATCATTAGCCATCAATCCTCAATCCTTAATCATCAATCATTAACCATCAACCGTTAGTAATCAATCATCGATCATCAAGCATAGTAGACCATTGTCACCACTTCAATGAGATAAAACATATCTTTATCATTACAAGCATTCAACAGAACCACTGTTTGCCTCTCCCAGTTTTCCTTGTCCCTCCATTTTGATGCGAATCTTTCTCTCTTTTTTCCAGGCTCTTTCAGCTGCTGTATGGTCTCTCCTCACAGCAAAAATTCGCATGTTACAGGTAAACTACACTTTATTATATAACTGCTTTTGATAACGATAAAATATTCCAACTTTTATTGGTGTACTTGTGCTTATTCAACTCGTTGACTTCGAGGTTTTCAAATGTTCCTGCATTATTGACTTCAATTATTTTTTACTCTGTTTGTCATCAAGTTCATTGCATATTTCATTTCAGAATCCAAATGCATTCATGGTTAAATTTTATCAGTTGTCACAACACATCACACCAGTTTTAGCTTGGGGATTTTTAGGGCCAGAAACTAAGCTAAAAAATGCATGTCGTTCTTTTAAAGTAAGCATCTTTTCTTCTTCTTTTCTTCTTACAAACGTTCATTAATTTTGTGTCTCAATAACTTGACCAATAGCTTCGGTTCTTTCACAAGTGTAATAGATTCATATAATTTGAAGTATCATCATGATTATCATCATCATCATCATCATCATCATCATCATCATCATCATCATCATCATCATCATCATCATCATCATCATCATCATCATGATTATCATCATCATCATCATCATCATCATCATCATCATCATCATCATCATCATCATCATCATCATCATGATTATCATCATCATCATCATCATCATCATCATCATCATCATCGTCATCATCATCGTCTTCATCATCAACATCATCATCAACATCATCATCATCATCATCATCGTCGTCATCGTCATCATCATCAACATCATCATCAACATCATCATCATCATCATCATCATCATCATCATCATCGTCATCGTCATCGTCATTACTGAAGCACCACCTCATATTAGGTATGCCAGCTACCTGATTAAACTAAAGTAATTAAGATTTAGATTAAACTAAAATTAACATAATGGATGAAAAGAGATAATTCTATAATTCACAAAAAGAAATTTATAATTAATTTTTGTTTTTTTTACAAGGCGCTGCTTCTCGGTTTTTTGCAAGACATTTTCTCACTAGATCGTTGCAATTACAGTTCAAAAAAGACATTAGCTGATGACATTATTTCTAATGCAAAACAAAGACTTTTACAAAAAGAGGACTTTTAGCTTTTCACAGACTTTGTGCAAAAACATCCAATCTGTTATTGTCTGTCAGCATCTAATTGCAATGAAATTTTGGAAGTCACTCTCGTGAGAAATTTTAACTTTTTTACACTGAAGATCGTCTTTGTTTCACTGTCAATGTTTGTAACCCTGTCATTTGCCACTTAGATACACCTCTCATTGTGGTTTGTTACAAATTTGATACTCGTTAAATGTAATTAGAATCACTATATTTGTTTATTTGCATACGAGGCTTGAGGATCAAACGCTCATGCCGCACACACCGCAATCTTTTCTGTTAATAATGATAAAAACCGCACATTCACATAGATCATTTTGACGGAATTAATTCAATGTTATTTCATGAGCAAGTATGAACTTGTCAAGGAGATTGTCGCCTATTTTGTCACAAATTAATTGAGTTTTTATCAACTCTGTCACGATATATTTCCCAATATGTCCTTCCACTGTTACAGGTCGCAATTTCTTGAGCAATCAAAACTTCTCAAAACCGTCAAAGGCTGGCCATGGCAAGTTTTTTTTACTTAATAATGGCAGAAATTCTCTGGAGAAGAATTTCGGTAAATATTTTGCAGTAATTGGTAGCTACCAATGGTTTTTTTCAAAGATCTCTTCGAAATACTGTAGCGATTGAGTTCTAGCTTTTTGCGATGCAATATTTATGTCATGCTAATGTGCATTCGTTTTGCGTCGCAGTTCTGTGTGATGTTTTCGTAAGGTTTTGATGCTTGATTGCACGTTTATGTACCTTGTATTTACGTAAGATAGTATTTACATAAAAATCTGATTATCACGAGACTAATGGTTATAAGTATGCTTTATTCTATAGCGCAATAGAATAACTGAAATCCAAATGCTGTTAAACGAAACCACCCCCACGAATCAAAATCGCATTAAGTTGCAGCTAATGAGAAGAAGAATGAAAAGACCACCCCCTCACCCTGTCTCCTCCCAAAAGACCCTTGTGGAAAGTGGCGTAACAGACAGGTTCGGGGCCCCTTTTGCTTGGGGGCCTTTCGCGTTTAGCCTTTTCCCAAATCTAGACATTTGTAACAAAATCAACGGCAGGAATACAAGGCTCGATTAACTTGAATTTTAATGGGGTAAAAAATGCGAAATAGGTTAATGCTTAAGGTCAAAAGATATGTTTATATCTTGCAAGTATTTTCACTTATTGCAAGAAATCTGTCTCTTGAAAACCTCTGAGGGGTTCCTCTGGGGGCCACAAAGGCTAAGGGGCCCTTTGAAATTGTCCTGACCCCAACCTACATCGGTTTCGCCATTGTCTATTGATTTATCTTTGTTGCACATTCCTAGATGCTAGTTCCCCTGGTCCGTAGAATATGGCAGTGATATTGTTCCGGTGTATTAAACATTTCAAACGTCATTTATTTGAACTTTTTGTCATTAGTTGAAACCTCAAGTCATCACATTTCAAGTAATAAATACTAACCTTTCATGCTACGCTTATTTATTCTTAAGTTTCGGAAGAACGAGAACCGCAAACGCAATCAGCTAGAGAAGAGAAACAGTTTTGTTCAATTTTAAATCGCGGCAAGATGAAATTGTTACTGCTTGGAGTTTTAGCAACAACGGTTTATTTCGTTGAGTCGCAAAAATGTGAGCCTGTAGTGGTGTCATTGTGTAAAGGTTTGGCAGCTAAATACAACAGCGATAAGATGTACAACACAACAATGTATCCTAATAGTTTATCGCACAGAAATCAAGAAGAAGCTGGCCTGGAAGTCCATCAATTTTTCCCTCTTATCAAAGTGGGATGCTCAAAATACCTCCAGTTGTTTCTTTGCACTGTTTACGTGCCAATGTGTTCCAAGCCAATGATTCTTCCATGTCGCTCGCTGTGTGAAGAAGCTAGAAATGGCTGCCTTCCGCTTATGAGGAATTTTGGCTTCCAATGGCCGGAACAATTAAAGTGTAGCAAATACCCAAAAAAAGGTGATGGTGTTTGCTTTGGTGGGCCGACAAATAAGACTGAAAAAACGAAAGGTATTTCTTTTTACATTTTGTCTGCAAGCTCGTATTCTCTCTTGTTGAATATTTATTGATTTTAGGGTTTTAAACCATCGTTTTCCTCAATGATAACCTTTATTGATTTATTTCTAAGAACGATCTGTTAACGTTTCATTTCTTCCTACACCAGATGTAATAAAATTTTCCTTTTGCAGAAAAAAGCAACAATTGTGCAGGATGCTTGAGCAGCTCAATTGATGTGCCAAAACTACGAAATTTATGTGAAAACCACGACATGGGTAGGTTGTTATGGGTAGAATGTGCATTGAATTTTGATGTCTAATTGACAAGGAACACTATCTATTGTCTTATACACCTTTTTCATGATTAAATGTCGTCATTTGAATGTTATGCCCTTGGATGTTTACCCTTCATCTACAGTTGAAAAATCTTTTTCCTGGAAAGAGCTATGGTATTTATAGTGAGTGTAATATCCATTAATTTTTCCAATTTCAGTGCTGGTTGGAAAAGTCTTGAACATCAGAGGTGATAGAAGAGTGAAATTCAGAGTTAGGAAAGAGATAAAGATAAAGAGTAACATTGGAAAAGTCATCAGAAAAAGATTGCAACAAAAGAAGATGATGGTGAAACTATCCTTTCCGAATAAAGCTTGCATTGGCAAATGTGGGAAATTTGAAATTGGAAAAACCTATGTTGTGTTTTTGAAAGTCAAAAAGGGTAAAAGAGCAATTTATGATCAAGCAGGAGTTATTTTGCATAACAAAGGCATGAAAATATGTTAAACTGTGAAATTTGACAGGCTTTAAGCAAAGAAGATTAATGAACTAATGTATATTGAATATTAATCATGTTGATGATGGATTTTCTTCTAACCAGTGAGGACAAGACATATACCTTAATAATGTGATATTTACAAGCAACCCATTCTATATGTAACATCAGATTATATTGTGTTTGATCAATTTTGTTTTTATAACCCAATGTATACATTGAATTAAACTTTTTTTTAATTAAATGATTTATCTTTCAGTTTTTTTTAGTTTGTAGTGCTTAATTTAGATTAATTCAAGTTAATGCTCCAAGGATATCTCTGGCCATCAGTCTTAAAGAATCACTTCAAATGCAAGTTAACAGCATTTCACGCAAGGGAACAAGAGAACAGTGAAATTGAAGAGGGGACAAGAATACTTTTTCTCCTCTCCGATGAACCACCCTTGACAATTGTATCCACTTTTAATTTGATTTCTTTTGCATTATAAAGAATGACTTCAAACATCAATTATAGCTTGTCATTTTGCTTTGAATTTCATAAATGTCAGTTTAAAGATTTTGCTTCTTTTGCTCATTCTGCTCCAAATGGAATTTGAAATTTTTATGGTTGGCCCAAGAGTAAAGGAGAAGGCTGTGAGGGTGCAAGCATTTCGGATTTCAAACAGGAATAATGTTAAATGAAATAACTCCTTTTTTGGCTGACATGTGACTGACTCAAAGTCTCCACAATCAATATGAGAATGATTGATTGAAAAGTTATTTGCAAGTGGGATAATGAATACATGTGCAGGAAACATCACTGCTCTCTGTTGGGAGGTTGTTGACATTTGCACCCTGCAAAAGTCACTCTGTCTTTCAAAAACTGTAAAGAAGCCTACTTTGTAGTCAGAACTTGTAAAGTGGCACCTGCAGAAGGGCAAACACAACCTCTCGAAACGCCCCAATAATTAAATTATAACCTCACTTTTTAGTAAAATTTGGACTTTTCCAGACTATCAATTTTTGGGTAAAAAGGCAAGCCTATAACCTTACGTTTAGGTCAATTTTGGGCACTTTTCTAGATCATCAATTTTTGGTAAAAAGGCAAGCCTTAAGCCTTACTTTTGGGTCAATTTTGGGGACTTTTCTAGACCATCAATTTTTGGATAAAAATGCAAGCCTATAGCCTTACATTTTGGTCAATTTTGGACACTTTTCTAGATAATCAATTTTGGGTGAAAAGGCAAGCCTATAACCTAACTTTTTGGTCAATTTTGGACACTTTTTCGGACCATCAATTTTTTGTAACAAAGTGTCCAAACTGACCAAAAAGTAAGGCTATAGCCTTGCCTCTTTACCCAAAAACTCATGGCCTAGAAAAGTGTCCAAACTTCACCGACAAGTAAGGCTATAGGCTTGCATTTTTACCTAAAAATTGATGGTCTAGAAAAGTGTTCTAAATTGACCAAAGAGTGAGGCTATAGGCTTCCATTTTTACCCAAAAATTGATCGTCTAAAAAGTGTCGAAAATTGACCAAAAAGTAAGACTATAGGCTTGCATTTTTACCCAAAAATTGATGGTCAAGAAAAGTGTCCAAAACTGACCAAAAAGTTAGGTTATAGGCTTGCATTTTTATCCAAAAATTGATGGTCTAGAAAAGTGTCCAAAACTGACCAAACAGTAAGACTATAGGCTTGCATTTTTACCCAAAAATTGATGGTCAAGAAAAGTGTCCAAAACTGACCAAAAAGTTAGGTTATAGGCTTGCATTTTTATCCAAAAATTGATGGTCTAGAAAAGTGTCCAAAACTGACCAAACAGTAAGGCTATAGGCTTGCATTTTTACCCAAAAATTGATGGTCAAGAAAAGTGTCCAAAACTGACCAAAAAGTAAGGCTATAGGCTTGCATTTTTACCCAAAAATCGATGATCTAGAAAAGTGTCCAAAACTGACCAAAAAGCAAGGCTATAGGCTTGCATTTTTACCCAAAAATCGATGATCTAGAAAAGTGTCCAAAACTGACCAAAAAGTAAGGCTATAGGCTTGCATTTTTACCCAAAAATCGATGATCTAGAAAAGTGTCCAGAACTGACCAAAAAGTAAGGCTATAGGCTTGCATTTTTACCTAAAAATTAATGGTCAAGAAAAGTGTCCAAAACTGACCAAAAAGTAAGGCTATAGGCTTGCATTTTTACCCAAAAATTGATGGTCAAGAAAAGTGTCCAAAACTGACCAAAAAGTAAGGCTATAGGCTTGCATTTTTACCCAACATGGATGATCTAGAAAAATGTCCAAAATTGACCAAAAAGTAAGGCTATAGGCTTGCATTTTTACCCAAAATTGATGATGTAGAAAAGTGTGCAAAACTGACCAAAAAGTAAGGCTATAGGTTTGCATTTTTACCCAAAATTGATGGTCAAGAAAAGTGTCCAAAACCGACCAAAAAGTAAGGCTATAGGCTTGCATTTTTACCCAAAATGGATGATCTAGAAAAGTGTACAAAATTGACCAAAAAGTAAGGCTAAAGGCTTGCATTTTTACCCAAAAATCGATGATCTAGAAAAGTGTACAAAACTGACCAAAAAGTAAGGCTATAGGCTTGCATTTTTACCCAAAATTGATGATCTAGAAAAGTGTCCAAAACTGACCAAAAAGTAAGGCTATAGGCTTGCATTTTTACCCAAAAATTGATGGTCAAGAAAAGTGTCCAAAACTGACCAAAAAGTAAGGCTATAGGCTTGCATTTTTACCCAAAAATCGATGATCTAGAAAAGTGTCCAAAATTGACCAAAAAGTAAGGCTATAGGCTTGCATTTTTACCCAAAAATCGATGATCTAGAAAAGTGTCCAAAACTGACCAAAAAGTAAGGCTATAGGCTTGCATTTTTACCCAAAAATTGATGGTCAAGAAAAGTGTCCAAAACTGACCAAAAAGTAAGGCTATAGGCTTGCATTTTTACCCAAAAGTCGATGATCTAGAAAAGTGTCCAAAACTGACCAAAAAGTAAGGCTATAGGCTTGCATTTTTAGCCAAAAATAGATGATCTAGAAAATTGTCCAAAATTGACCAAAAATTAAGGCTATAGGCTTGCATTTTTACCCAAAAATCGATGATCTAGAAAAGTGTCCAAAACTGACCAAAAAGTAAGGCTATAGGCTTGCATTTTTACCCAAAAATTGATGGTCAAGAAAAGTGTCCAAAACTGACCAAACAGTAAGGCTATAGGCTTGCATTTTTACCCAAAAATTGATGGTCAAGAAAAGTGTCCAAAACTGACCAAAAAGTAAGGCTATAGGCTTGCATTTTTACCCAAAAATCGATGATCTAGAAAAGTGTCCAAAACTGACCAAAAAGCAAGGCTATAGGCTTGCATTTTTACCCAAAAATCGATGATCTAGAAAAGTGTCCAAAACTGACCAAAAAGTAAGGCTATAGGCTTGCATTTTTACCCAAAAATCGATGATCTAGAAAAGTGTCCAGAACTGACCAAAAAGTAAGGCTATAGGCTTGCATTTTTACCCAAAAATTAATGGTCAAGAAAAGTGTCCAAAACTGACCAAAAAGTAGTCCTATAGGCTTGCATTTTTACCCAAAATTGATGATCTAGAAAAGTGTCCAAAATTGACCAAAAATTAAGGCTATAGGCTTGCATTTTTACCCAAAAATTGATGATCGAGAAAAGTGTCCAAAACTGACCAAAAAGTTAGGTTATAGGCTTGCATTTTTACCCAAAAATTGATGATCTAGAAAGGTGTCCAAAACTGACCAAAAAGTAAGGCTATAGGCTTGCATTTTCACCCAAAATTGATGATCTAGAAAAGTGTCCAAAACTGACCAAAAAGTAAGGCTATAGGCTTGCATTTTTACCCAGAATTGATGATCTAGAAAATTGTCCAAAAATGACCAAAAATTAAGGCTATAGGCTTGCATTTTTACCCAAAAATCGATGATCTAGAAAAGTGTCCAGAACTGACCAAAAAGTAAGGCTATAGGCTTGCATTTTTACCCAAAAATTAATGGTCAAGAAAAGTGTCCAAAACTGACCAAAAAGTAAGGCTATAGGCTTGCATTTTTACCCAAAAATTGATGGTCAAGAAAAGTGTCCAAAACAGACGAAAAAGTAAGGCTATAGGCTTGCATTTTTACCCAAAAATTGATCGTCTAAAAAGTGTCGAAAATTAACCAAAAAGTAAGGCTATAGGCTTGCCTTTTTACCACAAATCGATGATCTAGAAATGTGTCCAAAACTGACCAAAAAGTAAGGCTATAGGCTTGCATTTTTACCCAAAAATTAATGGTCAAGAAAAGTGTCCAAAACTGACCAAAAAGTAAGGCTATAGGCTTGCATTTTTACCCAAAATTGATGATCTAGAAAAGTGTCCAGAACTGACCAAAAAGTAAGGCTATAGGCTTGCATTTTTACCCAAAAATTAATGGTCAAGAAAAGTGTCCAAAACTGACCAAAAAGTAAGGCTATAGGCTTGCATTTTTACCCAAAAATTGATGGTCAAGAAAAGTGTCCAAAACAGACGAAAAAGTAAGGCTATAGGCTTGCATTTTTACCCAAAAATTGATCGTCTAAAAAGTGTCGAAAATTAACCAAAAAGTAAGGCTATAGGCTTGCCTTTTTACCAAAAATCGATGATCTAGAAATGTGTCCAAAACTGACCAAAAAGTAAGGCTATAGGCTTGCATTTTTACCCCGAAATTGATCTTCTAGAACAGTGCCCAAAATTGACCAAAAAGTAAGGCTATTGGCTTGTCTTTTCACCAAAAATCGATGATCTAGAAAAGTGTCCAAAACTGACCAAAAAGCAAGGCTATAGGCTTGCATTTTTACCCAAAAATCGATGATCTAGAAAAGTGTCCAAAACTGACCAAAAAGTAAGGCTATAGGCTTGCATTTTTACCCAAAAATCGATGATCTAGAAAAGTGTCCAGAACTGACCAAAAAGTAAGGCTATAGGCTTGCATTTTTACCCAAAAATTAATGGTCAAGAAAAGTGTCCAAAACTGACCAAAAAGTAAGGCTATAGGCTTGCATTTTTACCCAAAAATTGATGGTCAAGAAAAGTGTCCAAAACAGACGAAAAAGTAAGGCTATAGGCTTGCATTTTTACCCAAAAATTGATCGTCTAAAAAGTGTCGAAAATTAACCAAAAAGTAAGGCTATAGGCTTGCCTTTTTACCAAAAATCGATGATCTAGAAATGTGTCCAAAACTGACCAAAAAGTAAGGCTATAGGCTTGCATTTTTACCCCGAAATTGATCTTCTAGAACAGTGCCCAAAATTGACCAAAAAGTAAGGCTATTGGCTTGTCTTTTCACCAAAAATTGATGGTCTAGAAAAGTGTGTAAAACTGACCAAAAAGTAAGGCTATAGGCTTGCCTTTTTACCCAAAATTGATGGTCTAAAAAGTGTCGAAAATTGACTGAAAAGTAAGGCTATAGGCTTGCATTTTTATTCCAAAATGATCGTCTAGAAAAATGTCCAAAATTGACCAAAAAGTAGGGCTGTAGTCCTTTCTAGACCATCAATTTTTGGGTAAAATGGCAAGCCTATAGCCTTACTTTTTGGTCAATTTTGAACACCTTTAGAGGCCATCAATGCTTTGATAGAAAGGCAAGCCTATAGCCTTACATTTTGGTTACTTTTAAGCACAGGTCCAGACTTTCTATTTCTAGGTTAAAACGATAGGTGAAGGAAAACTGAAGAATAGATATTGACGTCATAATGTGTAGAAATCAATTAACGATATGGAAAATATATACAATGGATACTGCAATGAAGTACAAAAATTGATACAATTTCAGATTGATTGTTCTAGAATACTTGGTAACTATTTTATCTCGGGATTCCCGCGGGCATAGCATGTGAGAAATTACAGTTCTGTCCGTTTCTGCAACCAGTGGGAGTCATAAAATGGCGACAAGGTGGAGGCTCTAAAACAGAAGGCAATGGCTGCATTTAATTTGTTGCAAATACAATTTGTGTATCAAAATATTTAAAGGAAATCAATTTCTAATTTATTAAACAAAGTGTATGAGCGACTAAATTTATTGATTAAAAGATTAAATTAAAACAAACTGTAACTGTTTGAGTTAATCTTGACCATTTTAATTTAGAAACATCATGCCTCCCATTAGTTACCATTTTCTACAAATTCACTTGCTTCCCACAACGAAAATCACAATTCTTACAACGGGATTTCTTAAACCCAATAAAAGATTTGAGTGAAGTGTTATAATATCAATCTTGAAAACTGACCTCTTTTTCCGCGTCCTCTAATTTGCGGTCCACCTCTACCTCTACCTCGGCCTCTATATTGTTGTTCTTCATTGCCTTGTCTATGATCCTAAAACGAGTTTGGGAGATCATTGATGTAAACATCGTATGCTTTCTCATGTAAATAAGTAACAATACTATTAACGGATTTAGAAAGGTATTCAATTTTCATGAGCAGTTATGGAGTAGTTGTTTGTACTAAATCTCACCAGATGCTTTAAAAGATAAACCATACAATATATACAGTCACGATGTATTAGCAAATTGCAATTCGTACCTCTTTTCCACCATCCATCAGCAAAGGCTGACCATGAAAACGAGGCCGCATCATCCCACGATTAATCATTGGCCTCCCTCTGAAATTGCCACGAGGTCGGAATGGCATATTCATGAGAACTCTAGGAGCCCCTGGTCGCATCAAAAATCGAGGTGGTCCTCCTTGGAATCCTTGACCAGGTGCATTTGGTCCTATGATGAATAAAATCAATTATCAATAATAATAAAACATCACGGTTATCAGGCATGGCGTTTCTCCGTCTCTGCTTTAACCCAGAACAATGGGAGGAAAAAGGTCTGCTTGAGGTGAAAATGGAGCAAAAAGGCCTGCTGAACGATTTGCGGTTTTCAAGTTCAACTCCAAGTAACAGTAAACTGGCATATCATTTAGACTTATAATCATCATTAAATTATTGTTGCTAAAAGCACTCACCCATTGGTCTTCCACCACGTCCATTAAATTCGGGTCCGTTTGGACGCGGAAATTCATGGAGAGGGTTCGGATTATTAGCCTAAAAGTGAACCAGAAACAGACTTGAATAAAATACTGCATATCAAATTATTCAGGCAGCTAAAAACCAGATATTAATACAGGTATTTTTATATTAACTACGCTTTTCTAATTCTAAACACAGGTAGTCAAAAATACTTCCAGAATTAGTTCAAGGTTATGAACAACAATTAAATATGAATGAAAATGAATGGAAGTTCATCTTACCATTGGATGCATTAATTTACGGCCTGGAGGCGGAACAGCAACATCTACAACAAACACAGTATCATTGAAACAAATACATTCATATTGTACATATGATAACAGTGTGATGGTAAATCACTGACCCTTCCATTCCTTTCTAATTGCGAATCTACTTTTTGTGTTCCTACTTCGTTGTCTAGAATTTCGATTTGAATACCATCAATTTCTCCCCGAATGGCAAAACGGACCATAACCGCAAATATTGAACATCGTGTGTTAACTTACTCAACTTAACAATCCCTGATTCTTAATTTCTCCCATCCAGTTAAAATCATTTAAAAAGAGATGGATAACATACCACATGACACCACTTAAAAGAAATGTTAGACGGCACCAAATACAATTACTTTGCGATTAGCAAATTAGTAAATTAATTTAAAAGATTAGTTCATACCTTGATCTTTAGATTTAGAAAGCATTTCAGAACTTGGATCACCCAATAAACTATTTGTACCTTAAAAAAAAAGGATAGACAAATTGGGCTGGAATTCTTTGAAGAGCAAATAAAATAATACAAATGACAGTTTAGCTTTTATGATTAAGTGAAAACGAAGGATTCGAATAGTGAAGATATAAACCATCACTCGACTTGAAATTTATTTGACAATCTGATATGAATTCAACAAATTTCACCTTTTGTCTCTGTTGGCTGTGACGTTGTTGTAACAGTTGTGGATTGTGAGCCATTGAGCGATGACGATGTAATAGTTTGCATTGAAGGTTTTGGGTAAAGAGTTCCTTCCTTGAAGCAGAAAATTAACACATGAAAAAACCTAATCACATTACGGTATTTTCCACTTGATCAATACATGCTCATAATCTAAGCCCGTTCTTTTCTATATGATTATAGTCAACATGACAGCTAAACTTATGGCATTGTTTCTCATAAAAGGCGAGAAAAGAAACTTTGTATCAGCAGGTTGCATTAGATCAAACACACAAATAACAAAAATAAATGATGGAAGGTGTCATTTATGTTAACTGCATACCAACGTTAACTGTTATCAATGCTTACCTCATCATGTGGAATTAATTTAGGTTCAGTTGGGCCGCTTTCCTCTGAAACATTGTCAGGTTCAGCAGGACTGTCCGGTAAACTGCAATTAAAATGTGATATAACTATCATCTTAAAGCAGAGTAGTTGCTTAGTGGAACTATCACATTGTGAATAGTAATCTGAGGTTTATATAGATCCTAGTAATTACGCTATAACACTCTACAGAAGGCCGGGTGTCGGGAAGAAGATGTTTTACACTTAAAAAAGTATTAACAAAATAATCAAGATAAAGAAAATTCGAAAACTCAAGGCAGATTAGAGTTACCTCGCTTTTGTCAAGAATATGTCTGCTAGTACTTTCTGCTCTCTTTCTTTCTAAAATAAAGACAAAGAAAAATTATGAACTTAACATGGATTTGAATGCATGCATGATAACCATGGCAGAATACTACTTTCCTTTTTTTAATCAAATTTCACCAAATTTCAAAAATTAAATGAAACTTCAAAAATACTACGTTTGCTTTTCCATTCAAACAATAAATTCCCCCTTTTTAAAAATAATAACAATCAGTGAACATTAAAGGATACATCTTACGACTTAACTAGATTTTATACATTGAATTGACAAATACATATACTATTACAGTTTGCATAACATTAAAGAATATCCTTTATTACGTTTAGCAACTAAAAATATTATCTATTTTTACCTGTATATATTTTTCGCGGCTTTTTTCACCCGGTTCAATTGGCAATGGGTTCATCTCAATAAGGGATGGCTTCCTCCACTGTAAACGACAGAATACAATATTACAAAATGTACAAAATTATACAAAGCAAGCAAAGCAATTAAACACCACTTAGTGATAATAAAGCCAATAGTTACCCATATCAAAGATTAGCTGTGTTGAAATAGCAATTGTTAAATAGAATATGTTTAACTACGGTGCTAACTTCACCCAAAAACATTTTTAACTAAACAACATATTGATAATCATATAAATTTTATTGTTATTATCATCACATACCATCGCTTTTTCTGTCATCCTGTCTTCACCATGTCGTCGAGCATTTTCCAACGCCTAAAGAAATTCAAATCAGTTTCATTTACATCAATATTTTGTGGTGATTCTTGAAAAAATTCAAATAAGCAATCCATAATGTAGTTTATAGATATTCATATTTATGGTCATGTTTCTATTGGTCTTGAAATCGGTTCAATGAATGAATCATTTAATTCGAATCAAAATTATAGGGATCATAACAACACAAACAATTTAAAAACCAAAAAACACGTAAACATTTCAACGACAGTCAGTGTCTTTCACGTACATATAACCTTTCGTAAATTTATTAGTGAATTAGATTTACAGAATAACAACTAACAACATGGCCTGCCCTTAGGCACAGTTATTTTGATAGAATAAGTTAAGAATGATGCAAGAATGTATTTGCTTACTAACCTCTCTTTCACGTATTAGCTCATTGTGTTTTGCAGTCATAAAATTGACTGTGTGATGCATTGCAGCTAAGAAGAAACAAATAGTAATAATAATAATAATAAAAATACAAATATTTATAGAGGAAGGCCTCAGTCACTCGAAAGTGCTTTTCATGAGGGTCCTCTATTTAACTAATTGTATAATAAAAGATTGTAAAAAATGAGGGATTATGAATCAAAGAGTACTAAGTAAACTAAAATTAATATGTTAAATAAAATGCAAGTAGGTCGATCGCAACTATGGCTGGATGTTTACATGGCACAATTTTATAAAAACATGATATTTTAAAATGTCACCCGGGTTTTTCTGGGCCTCAAAATTCAAAAATAATCATATTTCCTTACCCCGCTCTTCTTCATCTAGTTCAAAATAACATATTTTTGTTAAACTTTCATCATCTGCCCATGAAATTGATTTCTTCCCCTTCTTTCCTTTCTTTGATGGTGGTTGTGACCCGTCTTTGCTTGACTCGTCATCACCTTGGAGAAGAAACCATCTAATTAGGCAAGTTTGATTTAAAAAGAACAAATATAAAGGTAAATATATAGACACGAAATATGTAGTAAGATTGTTTGTAAAAATCGCAACGTATGTAATACAATTGGCATTGTAGAAACATTTAGATTGAAAGATCTTGAGTGATAGAACGGAACGCGTTACGAACTAATACAATTAAATTTATAGTTCGACTTTCCTTTACTCAATTGTGCAAATATCTTTGTGTATCTAAGTATATGTATGTATATTTATGTTTCCCAAACAATATTTGCTTCACATGACTTACCATTTGTATCTGTCTCCGTGTCTCTTGATCGTTGGTCATTCTAGAAAAATAATGGAAAAATACTTAAATCAAAGACAATAAATAAAATAGTGATTGAAAAAGTCAGGTCTCTTGTCACCCTATGATTCAGATTTTTCATAGCCCAGATTAGTCATAGCTAAAGGAATACTTTCCAGATTTAACTTCAGCTCAGAGATTTTTGGACAGAATAACATTAAAGGTAAGATGTATAAGCATAATTTCATAAAAATGGTAAATTCTAAATCTTACTTCATCTACTGGAGTTGTGCTTTCCATAGGTTTCTCCCCTGAAACACAAAAATCTTTCTTAAAATATCAAAGTTGATTATACCAAGATTAATACCAGTGAGGTGCCATGGAAAAAATAATAACGAGTTTAATTTCCACATCTTCACATTTGGCATAGTTACAAACCTAGCGTCTAAAACTCGAAACAAAACGGTACAGAACTTTCACAAAACATCTGGCGAACAAGCAAACATAAATGACATATAGTATGACGGGTTTCATTTGAAAGATCTTTTTGTGAAGATCTACAAAACTGTAAATATCAATAGTTTATAGGATACCTCTATCAGAATCTTCTCTCATTGGTGATGCATTTGGTTGATCAGAGTTTCTAAAAACGATGTTATGTAAATGTGTTTAAAAACGGATATTTTCAACTTGATCATTGCTTGGAGTCGTGATAAATACTTTTGTTAAATTTTGAAGACATTCACAGTACTTATATACAGCAGAGTATCACAAAAACTGTGAAAGGAAAAGCAGACAAAAGGAAAGAACAGAATAGGAAACAATTTCGGGAGACTTCGATTTTTGGACTGGCACTCAAGTGGAGTTCTAAACCCTTTATCTACACCCTGGATTAACCAGGATAAAAATTTAATTTAAATTAAATGTAGACAAGAGATGAGATTCAAATTAAAAACTTACTTATCTCCAGTTGATTTGCTATTAAGAATTTCATCCAACGGCAATGTTGTCTAAAAAACAATTCGGAAATAGTAAATAGCTGGTTAAACCACAATTTTAGAAAATCTACTATGTCAGTGGTTCTAAGAATACTAAATAAAACCAGTGGTGATTTCAACATTTAAGTTACCTTTGTAGCCACTGTTTTCTTCTTCTTTTTAGCTGGCTTTGATGTCACAGCAACCATTGCATTCATAAATCCAAAACTTTCCACAGCACCCCCTGATGATGTAATAAATCAACAGATCAATAAATCAGTCAATCAATAAAACAATCAATTAATCACACACTCAATCAACAATCAATTGATCGATCGATCGATCGATCAAAGAATCAATCAATCAATCAATAATCAGTCAATCAATCAAGCCATCAATGAATGAATGAATCAATCAATCAATCAATCTAGGAAGAATATAAATTTTCAAGAGTTATCTTTAAGTACCTTTAGCCTCTGGACTTTTTGCCTTCAGTTGTTTGTCATCAATTTGTTTCATTTTCTTCTCTGGTGGCATCTTGTCTTCAGTACTGCTTTGTCTGCAAACAAAGCTGCAACAATTAAGCATAGACATATTGGTGTTTTTTTTATAGGCTGATTCCAATATGGGCAGATAAAGGTTTCTAAATCTAAATAAAACAAATAGCCTATGTATATTACAACGAGAAATCGTGATCTACATAAGAATCAAATTTCATACTTGAAAACAGACTGAAATATAAAGGTGTATTTATTTTATTCTACTTTCTTACCTTTGTCTTTTTCCAGCACCAGATGGGCTCTCCTCACCTGTTGTCAAAAGTAGATGAACAGAGTTTAGTGGAAGAAAAGAAATGGAATTACACTCGATTTGATAAAACCATAGTTGAAAGATTAAAGTTTGCAGCAAAGATAGACTTGATAACCACCAATAAAATGATATGTTGAATATTTTTATAGCTCACCTTTTTCTGAAGTTTCCTTAGTATTGCCTTTGGTGGGTTTTTCTATGTGAAAATAAGACAATACTTACAAGGTATATGAATAGGAATAGGTAATTCTTATATTCCATTCTACCTGATGTTGCAACTATCCTGGATTGTATTGTTTAGAAATATCATTTATCACATGTATCAGGTTATATTTTTAGTTTAGGTAGAGATAGGATTAATTAAAATATACAAAAATATCACAACTATTTCATTGTGCCTGTGTGGTGCAGTGGATTTGTCGTTTGACTCCGATGATGGAAAATGGGGTTTGAATCCCAGTCAAGACTAAAAAATTTAACAATTGAGAAACACCCTTATGGCTAGTATATTGACTCCATGTCAGCTAATGCCTCAATGATATTATGTATATAAACTCTGATGTGGTTTTACGCAGTTCTGATTATGGTAGACACTGGCTTCTACCTTAAATATATATTAAATTTATTTTTTATATTTAAATGTATAATTATATAAAGGGTTCATTAATTAACAATACAAGAGAAGGAATGGTTTTGTATGAAATTGGGCTTACCATTATTTCCACCCCTAATCATACTCTTCCATTGTTTGATCAGTTGCTTGGCACCATTACTCACATCTGTATATTTAGATAATCACATTGATGTATCAAAACACAGTGCATTCAACAAGACAGCAGTCTATACAGTGTTGTATGAAAATAAAAACATGTATACAACGTTTTAAGGTTATCAATGCATAACATATGAAAGTTAATTCTACAAAAATGATGAGTTTATTAATTGTCTCATTAAATGCTATTCTGACAAATGCTTAAACTTAAACTGATAAATGCCATGACATCATAAAAAAATGAATCATAATTTTCTTACCTTGATCATAACTTTTGGTTAATTTGTTGATAACTTTTCCAGTATTACCCTGACAAAAAACAAACAATTTAAATTTGTGCACAAAGAGTGAAAAATTGAACACTCTCAATATAAACCAAAGACAAAGCTCTATGCTATTTACTTATTTAAATTAAATGAACTCATTAAACAGTCTTCTAGGGCTGCAGGGATTTACACAAGACTTTTTTCCAAAAGAAATAGACATATTACTGGTACTCTTACCTGTTTTAGAATGCCGATGGTGACAGGAAGAGATTTCAGTACCTTCATAAAAAGATATTAAATTAAAGTTTAACTCACAAAGGTCAAGATATTAATGTCTGAAAGATTGTCTAAAAGACTTGATAGCAATTGCTAACAGATCTTCACTGACAGACAAGACTCCATGTGTGTAATAAATACAGCTTTGAAAATGGTCTGAATCATTGTTGTGAGACATTAAATGGACAAAATTAGTCATACTTTGGGTAATGTAAGGAGGTATTCATTAGATACATCTATTTATTAGATAAAGAAAGAAATATTTGCCAGAATACAAACCTCAATAATCTCTAATAAAATTGGTACATTTTCACTGCCTGTGTACTCATTCAGCCATTTGTTTAAAATTCCCCAACCACCTGATGCTAAGAATCTAAATAAAAAAAGCACATTAAACAAACATTTTAATGCCATGAATGCGTTTCCATTTCATGACCTTCTAAAAATGCTTTTGTAGAATCTTGAATGATGGAAATTAGAACGCTTGCTTATTGCTATTCTAAGTCTCATGCTTTGGTATTGCCTTTTAAATATTAAATCTACGTTGTACCCATGTGCTGGTGATGAATCTTTGAATTTATTGGAGACATTCTTAATTAGGGTCTCATCTTAAGTTAAAAATTTTAATATCAATTATGTCTTAATTTCAACACTGATTATGTCTTAAGTAATTTTTTTACTGCTTTGTCACATATGTGTCTTCTATATAATCTCTGGCTGCATTATTGGAAAATCAAGAAAACAGACAGAAATGATGATCATTTTTGCTGCATGCTTGCTCTCAGATTTATTGTGAGACTTCACTTTCCAACTAATTTCTAAGTCTTTTATCGTTCTATGTCACACAATCATACAATCTAACATTATTTTTATGATATAAAAATTTGCTACAAACCGATCTAATGTATCTTTCTTATTTCCATTGGTTTTTGATTGACTGCAAGTTGCTCTTAAAACATTCAAATAAATGCATCTGTTCATCAATTTTTCAGCATCCTTCATCAGCCTAACACAAGACATTAAACTTTGAATACAACTAAATAATTAACAGCTTTTGGAATAAATTGATAGCCTCAAGATTTCATTTTGAGGATTTTGGTTTCTCACAACTCCTTTGTGTGGTAATTATACTTGCTAGAATTCAAGGGAAGAGGTTACAACTGTTGAGTGGGAGCATTGGTTTACAGGACTTGCAGTGAAAGACCAAGGAAGGGCAAGGGATATACACATCAAATCAGTTTTATAAAATAGCTGAAGGGTTAACATGGAAAAGCAATTAAACTTTCAAATGTGCTTACCCGACTACCCGTAAAACTTCTTGTGGGGTTTTGATGTCTCCTTCAACTCCAAGCATTGGTTTTAAGGAGTTAAGCAGAAATCTTGGATCACTTGTAGTTGAGCCCTGTTGTGAAAAATTTTAAAAGTATATCAATGTAATTCACTCAACATAATTTAATACTTAACTGATAAGTTGCAATCTTGTTGCAACTGGTTAGGTATAAATTGTTTGAAAGACACAAGATCAAAAATGGTACTCTGGTGTGTTTTATATATGTTCAACTTTTGAATACAGTAACCATCACATCATTCTGTTTCCTTGTAATAAAATACCTTAATCTCGTCATAATATAAAAATTTCAACAGATCTAATGGCTGATGATGAGTACTATTTGGGGGATGAAATTGCTTACCATAATTGCGATAGAACCTTCTTGTAGATCTTCAAAATCTACAAAAAATACAAAGTCGGGTAACAACTTTTGTATTTTGCACATTTCAAAATAGTAACACAAAATACAATGGGTAAACACATTCTTACCATTCATTCTATTTTTTCTGGGTTTATAGTAATTTTATAAATTTAGTGAATTATTCCAATAACTGTTTTTTCATGCAGAACTAAACATCTACTTCTTGCCCTTTTTTGTAAAATTCAAGGGATGTTTTTGGTTCCTGTCTAATGATTCAAAAGCAGGCTTTTTCACTGAGTTAGCTTTTTCAAAGTTTACCCAGATATTAAATATCTAGCTTTCACAGTTGTTAGTTTATAAAATAACATTGGTACAATTTGGTGTTTACTAAAAACCTTCACTATTACTACTCTCCCGAACGACAGTCAAATAAAGGGTCAAATAACTATAGTTTAGTCTCGATACATTGGATTATGTTTTAGTGGACTCCACTTCTATTTAACTGTCTTCCATCAAAAGTATTTTTAGAAAAAATTACTTTGTTGGCAGGATAATTTTAAGCAGAATTAAGAACAGGGACGAGTTTTGAAAAGGACCACAGTCACAATATCAAAGATAAAAGAAAACCAATTATATCATAGCGTAGCAGTATTTTGTTTTTGTCAACGCGTATTATGACGTCATAGGGAGGCAGCAGGTTGGAAAAGTACCTTATTTAATCAACTCAGGGTCAATAACAATGTAAACTTTGTTTTGTCTACCTTTTCTCGTGATGAAAAGCATGCATCCTACAAAAATAGTTGGGTACTGATATTTGATTAAATTCAAAAGATCTTAAAATGAAAAGGGATCGTTTAGTACATCCCATTAGGAATAGACCAGCTTAGGCCATTTTAGGCAGTCGACTTCCTTTTCCAAAACAACTAGCTCTTATTCAGTTCTCAAAAATTACTGCGCAAACTGCATTATGTAATGAGAAATATTGCCACATCACTTCTCAAACCTCTGATAGTTGGCCGTAGGTTGCCCATTTTCGTAAACGGTTATCTTCATCCACGTCAGAACGCACTACGTTGACAATCAAGCTGGCCCAACTGTATATTGTAAAGATTTCCGTATAACATTGAAAAAAACTACTTCCCAACTTAAGATTTTTACAATTTCCAAGGAGGCCAGAAGTGTTGCTGTTCTCTAAGTGAATAACATGAACCATTTTGTCGAATCTGATAAAATAGTAGTAGAAGAGACCAAGCAACTTGAGGCGAATCGACACTTATTCGTTGCACCAAGATCATTTCACGGGAGATAACCTAATGTTTGAAATCTGAGTTTTATACTAAGCCATTGAACCAACTCCAGTTTGAACAAATCTAGCAGCCACATTAAAAACTTCTTGAAACATCTTGCAACCATGGACTCTTGAGTCCCCTTAAAACATCCATTTGTCTTAATTAAGAGCGTTCATTAGATGTCAGTCAGTGTCTTCATCCCTATCTTTGCTATGGCCTGGGCCTTCGATTCTAGAACGGTTACCTGTCCTACTTTTCAAAACCCAAAGCCCTCATAACTATGTTTGCTTATTTTCTCACCTAAATATATTATTTAATTTCTGTCCCTTCATAAAATTAATTGGGAGTACCTTCAAACAGAGAATACACGACTACAAAGATGTTAGCATCGCTGCACACGCCTCAAGGAAGGTCGAGTACAACGCAATGCCTTCGCTTACGTTAACTCCAAACGATTCAGCTGTTAATAAAAGGCCAGCATCTTTCACACATTTACTATGGTTTTTAATCTTAATACCTTGCTTTATAAAAAAGGAAACACGAAATTATAACATCTTCTATTCGACTTTTCCTTCCTAAATTTCTCGAACCAAATCCAATATGGCTAACGATTTCAGTAAACGTTTGCAGGAGGAAGAGGTCAGAAACAAAGTATTGACATCAATACACGTGACACAGCAGATGTCAATCAAAATTCAAATATGGTGTGGTTATGACCTTAACGGGATATAAACAATCCAAATGTGGATTGAAGAGGAATCATGATTCGAAGTGATTTCATCCCACAATGCTTTGTGAGTATACAAATTAGCTTGTTCACATATTACCAGTAACATTTCAAAATTTTAGAATAGAAAAACGAACTAGCCAACAATACCCTACACCACCAAAAACGAGCAGTTATAAAAGATGGATGAGAGGATAATTTGGGTTGATCTTGAAATGACAGGACTAAATGTTGAAAGTGACCAAATCATCGAAATTGCTTGCCTTATTACTGATGGTGAATTGAATATTGTAGCAAAAGGGCCTGATATCATAATAAACCAGCCAAAAAATGTTATGGACAACATGGGGGAATGGTGTAGAGAACACCATGGAAAATCAGGGCTCACTACCAAAGTTCTGGAATCCAAAGTTTCATTGCCAGAAGCAGGAAGGATTGTACTGGAATTTGTTTCAAAACATACTAAGAAAGGAATGTGTCCACTCGCGGGAAATACAGTTCATGTTGATAAGAAATTTTTGGAAAAGTCAATGCCAAATTTTATAGAGCATCTGCATTACAGGATCATTGATGTAAGCACTGTCAAAGAACTTTGTCGTCGGTGGTACCCAATGGAGTATAATAATTGCCCCACAAAAAAGGGACTTCATCGAGCTCTTGATGACATAGAAGAAAGCATAGAAGAACTCAAATTTTATAGAAAAAATATTTTCAAAATAAGAGAATGATATCTCTACAATACTTGTTCCTTGTTCTAAATTTGTCCTACCAGAATTTTTTTGCAGACAGCAAGTGATATTATCATTTTCTTAATAAGAAAATAAAACATTTTAACAGTAATATCATTTTAATTAATTATCAGTTTTCAACAAAAATAATGTGGCACAAAATTACAAAAATTACAGTGTCACAAAAATGCAAAACCAAATTTGAATATGAAATTCTTGAAGAAAATTAGTTCTCAAAATCGTCAGGCTCTGTGACATGTGTTCGGCTGCTGTTTAGACCAGCTAAGGGCAGAGGGATATTTGAAAATTTTGTTGACTCAAGAATATGCCTTTGAACAGCACACATTCCCTCTGTGTCAACAACCTGAACATCTTTGATCCAATCTGGTGGTGTCCAAATTTTCCAATCCTCTGTGGTATTTGGATAAACCTCAATTGGTATAATGACAGAAATATCATTATCAAGAGGGACATCGAGTTCAACCTCCAGCTGATATCTGCATTTCACAACTGAACCCATTGAAGTGGCAACTGCTTCATTCTTATTCTGCTTCAGGGGAATTGGTGCATCAAATGATTTGCTTTTGTTATTACCCATTTCAAGTGGAACAACAATACGATCTTCTTCAAAAAAGGTTTCTGTACTTTCATGTGTTTTTCCTTCATCATCAGTTCTGCTTCCTTTAACCTTTATAGTTTTCATCAATTTAATTCTTGCTGTTGAAATTTTAACCTCAGTCTTGTTATCAACTTGGAACCTCACATGAATTGATTCACCAAGTGTGAATAGTTCTTTATCTAATGTTACACTTAGCAATATATCTCCTTTATCAAACCAGCAACATCCTTTAATTGTTTGACATGTACTTTTTGTAACTTTGGTGTTTGTTCGCTTCATGAAGCCTTCATTCCTTAATACTACAGTGTTGCTACACATAATATTGGACTTACTTCTCGACTTTGCATTCTGAAGCATAGCAGATAGTTCATAACTGATTTGTGCACTGTACGTTGTTCTTTTAATTTCGTCAATAGTTTCCTCTTTTTTAAAACTGTTAGGCAGTCCTTGTCTAAGCGAAAACTGGAAGGGAAAGGCATAGCATCCTAGCGGAATTACTCCATCTTTGTATTGCTTCAACTTGACTTGAAATTTTAAATGTGTGAAGTTTCCTGAGAATACAACTTCTCTAAATGATAAATCTGCAGCATTTGGTTCATTAGGTTCACAAAACCCAGTATCAGTTGAATTCTGTGACGTTGATCTAGTTCGTACCATTGTTTGTCCAAGATTTGCGACAATTTTTCTCCATCTGCATGATTCTTGGCCTACAAATGAGATGTTAATAGTATCAGCAACAACTGGTTCCAAAAGCCGCATATAAACTGCTCCATAAATTGTGCTGCCCCCTGCATATTCACCACTGTTTGTCCTTGCGATGATTTCGTTCATAACGCCAACAAATATTGCTCTCTCTTTCAATCTTCAGGTGCGGATGGGCCTAAGTAACAAAAATGCGTAACCACCAATCAAATTTCTGACGTTTCAACTAACCAGCAAAACTTTGCAAACTTCGACAAGAAATTAGTTTAACTCTCAAATGCATCTTTCAGTATTCACAAACACAAATGCTGGACAGCTCATTACTTGGATTTCCTTTTCTCAGAACTTGCGTCAACCATGTCAACCTCAAATTTCCGCTTTCTTACTTTGTGGGATCTTGCGTTCAGCCCGCAGAATCCCTCGAGACACAGCCATTTATATTACCTTTGCAAATGAATCCAAATATTTTCGTATGAAAAAATATTCATTGATGTCGTTTAAATAGTCCAAAAAATCATTGCAGAAAATTCATCAATGTGTTACAAGAAAAGTAAAAAAAGAAGATAGCTGGCTGAGAATCTTCTCTGTAGAAGGCAGACAGTATCTGGTAGATGCCTGAAGTCTGAAGGAATGCTTTTCCAGGAATGTATTCAAATTTGAAAATATGGACAAAAAACTAGAACAGCGCGGGGGGGGGGGGGGGGGGCTGGGAAGGGGTTATAGCCCCCAATTTTTTCAAGAGAAGGACAAATTTTTTCAAAGATATGAAATGCCTTGTCTTTGATCAATAGTGCCAATGCGCCTGTTGCTAAAGACAACAGACATTTGATTTTGGAAAATTCGTAAAAATTACAACAGCAAAAACAGGAAGCAATTATCATGTTTTCCAAAAACATTATTCTTTTCAAAATTTCTTCAAATATTTCCAGTGGTCTGCTTCCTTAAACTTGTTCTCAAAATATTTAAACATAGGTTGCACATGATGATTTTGCTTCAAAAATAGCCATTTACTTGCTTTAAAAGAAGTATGATTTTGAAATTTTTCCAGGTACCCAAGACCCCCAATTCTATTTCCCTTCTTACGATTTTAGTCCCATCACTTTAGCCCCCTCAGCTTTTGCAAAAGTGGCAAAAGCACAAACAAAATAAAAATATTTATCAATCATATATAATACCTTCAATATAATAAAAACATACAATATACATGCAATAAAACACTTTATACAGGTATTACTCATCATCCGAATCTATAACAATTATAACATTATTTGATCTGTTACTAATTAGTTTATTTTTACAAATGTCTTTATCTTCATGAAAATTAGTATTTGTCTCTGTATCAGGATTGCATCTCCCAAAATCTTTCATTGCTGATGGTGATTCATTTTTGGCTACAGGCGAGTGTTCTTTCCTTTTACTTAGTTTTGCATAATCCCCATTTACATGTTCAACATTTTGAGCTCTTTTTCCGTTGATGTCTTTTGTTGCTTGCATCTTGATTGCAGATGTGTAATCATGGGTTGATTCTAAATCTTTTGGTTTGCAAGAATTTCCATCCCATTCCAAAGGTTCAATGCCAATCCGTTCTGATGCTTTATCATTATCATCAGTATTTGATGTAATGTTTGAAATTTTTTTCTCTTCAGCAATCTTTTCAATTTCTGATTGCAACAGTGTATCTTCTTCTGATGCACTTGGTTCTAATTTTACAAATCTTTCTGTTGGGCAAAGTTTTATTTTCTTTGGTGATATCTTTTTCTGTGTTTCCAATATTGTTTTCTCTATTTCTTCATCATCACTTGATATCACATTTTTATCACAACCTGCATAATGCATGCGTGTAAAGTGTTTAAACAGTTCCTCTGTATTTGATTTGGATATTTTCTTATTTCTTTTGAGCTTTTTCTTGAGAGTAACATCATTTAAAGCAGGATCTTCCATATTTTTTGCCATATCTGTAAGAAAAGACCCAGAATCTCTTGCAAATTCTTTTTTTCTTTTCCTTTGCAGTTTGTCTCCAATTTCGCTGAAGACTTCTCTTGATATATCAACTTCTTCTTGGCTTTTCAGACCAAGCTGGTATTTTTTGTTTGCATTGCTTACAACACTTTTGATGTCAAAGAAATCCGGAAACCTCTTTTTACACTTGACATACCTCTCTGCTTCCCTGTTGATTTCAGGATATGGGCAGCCTTCAATTCTTATTCTTGAATATCTATCACAAACCTCAATATTTTTAGATCCTTGCAAATGGCAAAGTTTTTTGAAAAGTTTTGAGTACTTTTCTTTCAACTTACTCTCTTTTACGTAGGAGCTATCTGCACTGTCCATTTCTTCTAGCGTTAATTCTGCTTCCATTAGTCTCTTAATTTCCTCATCATAAAACTTAAGTCTCTGTTTGATTGACTTGATGAGCAACTGTCTTTTATGTTCCTTTTTTTCTTCACCTAAGTTTTCAATTGTCTTTTTTCTAGCACTACAAGTTGGCATTGGAGCTGAAGGGGCCGGAGTTATTGATGAAGGATGAGGGGAGTTACTCTTGTGCTGTATTACTGAAATAATAACTACATCATCATCATCAACATCATCATTATCACCATTTTTATAATTGTCATTGTTATCTTCCAAAGAATCAATTTTGTAAGCACAATGCTCATCTGTAGATTTTCCTATATCATTGCTATCATTAAAATTTGACGTTGTAACAAAGTTTTCAGTGCTTCTTGCATCTTTTTGCAAAGAATCTTCTTTCTTGTGCAATATTTTGTCTTCTTTTCTATTTTCTGTGACATATTCCTTTTTTTGGGCTACTTTATTTTCACTGTTTGTGTCACTTTCTTTACTAGCAACAGGCTTATCTGTGTCGAATTCATTTTTGGTCAAGGATTTTGTCAGGTCATCAACATTGTCCGAATTATTTGACTGTAACCCATCCTCAAATTTCTTCTGTGTTTGCTTGTTTATAAATTCTATTATTTTGGTTTTTGCATGTTCTATATCGGTGTTGAATTTACTTGAGTGTTCTTTGATATTTGGTGAAGCTGGAGTAACGGGTACACTAACATAATCATGGCCTAGATGTTGAATTGTCTCATTACGTAAACATTGATCAACATCAGTTACCATCTGAAGAGCATTCTCCCTTTTTATTTTTGCCAACGCTCCACGCATAAACGAAACAAAATCGGTACCACCAAGGAAATGGGAACTCGCATTTTGAAAAATACTTCTCATACATCGCACGTCTTTATCTTGAACACCGAATAATGAGCATTTGAGTAAGAACTGCTCAAACAGTTTTACAGCAACGGTACTGCCTAGGCCCACTAATTGTTCATCTTCATTCGAGCTTTCTTCGTCACTTGATATCTCGATGCAGTTAACTGATGTTGAAACACACGTTTCCATAACTTGGTTGTAAACAGTAGATGCAAATATCAAAATATCTTAACGTAAAAAGATTATTGTTCACAGCTTTTCCGCCATTATTCGTCTATTTGAAAATCGTGGTTGCTGTTCCATGATAACCAGAGTGACGTCACAAGGGCAGTTATTCTGTATATGGGCATGATACTTCTAAATTTAGAAGAATATTCGCGTTCCAACGTGTCAAAGGACAAATATTGCCTTTTATGGTCATCATTTTGGTCATATATGGTAAAATGGCTATTCAACCACATAAGCTAATTTGCATGTGAATGACAGATTATGCAAATTAATGGGAAGTGATGTCATAAAGATGAAAGGCTGCAGCACAAGTAGTCATCAACAACATCATGACGTAAATTGTCTCTCTGTCTGAGAGACATTGTAAGATACAACTTGCGAACTCTCATTCCTATTTAATTCATTTTTCTTCTCAAAAAGTTAAACTCCTCACACCAAACCTACAATATCATTCAATTCAAACATTTAACTGATCTTCACCAATGCAGAGAATAAATGTACCAAAAATTTGGAACTTACAAAGGAAACCAATATATAGAGCAAATATATAGACAGGTTAAAGAACAAACACAAATAAAAACTAAGCTAGTAGACTTGCAAAGAAACCCATAAGGCAAAACAAGCAAGAAAGCAAGGTAAACCAGCTGGCATGCAAGAAAACAGCAAGTTCCAATAATAAACAAACAAGCAAGTTCAATTTATGATCGTATACTAGTCTAGGAATGAAACTTTGTAACTGCTACAAACCTTGGTTGTTTACTTTAGGCATATAAATTGTATCAAAATTTTCCTTCACTGATAATGGATAATTTCTGCTTGGTATAGCCTAAAACAACTTTTTATTACAATAACTTCACAAAAGTTAATTTGGTAATAGGGTCTGGAGAAGAATTGGAAATTGAAGACAAAACATAAGGCAATAATACATCATAATATAATGAACTATTAGCACAGAAACTTTAGATAGCAGAAAATTTTGATGTACCTTTAATTAAAACGATATTAAACAAGCTTCATTGTTTTCAAATTATATTAGATAATATTTTTATCTGAATTTGAGGAATCTATGAAAAACTCAATCATTCTGTTGGCCTTAGTGTCCTCCTATCTAAAACCACATTGCTCCCGATATTCAAAAAATAAAGTCAATATTCTGTAAAGCTTCTATGAAGGTTAAATTTGGCAAAATAACTTACTTCTTCTAAAGCAAAATGATTCGAGTGGCACATAAAAATTCGATTTTAGTGCATAATGTAATGTTTCTACCTTCACAAGTTAAATAAATTCCTTTCATTCGTTTCTACACAAGTTTAGCTATAACAAGGTTACATAAACTATTGAATAAAAACGATGCTATTGAAGCTTATGCTGGTTATTGAGTGAAAGAAACCAAGCAAATTACAAAAGAAAATACAAAAATATATGAAAACCACGTTTTTCAACATTCATTTAGTCCATACCAACCAAGTAAAAAAGAAAAGAATAGAAATGATATGGTCAAAAGCGCATTTTGCAGTTCATGATTTTCTTATAGGCATCAATGTTTAAGGGCTCATACTTCTGTGAACTTGAATCATAATAATACATAGCATCTCCGCTTGCCTCACTTGGATTGAAACCTTCTTTTCGCAACTGAACTTTCTTGTATTTAAAAGTGCCAGTGGTTGAAATCTGTGGAGAAAAATGTCTGAAGTTAAAGGGGCTTTAAGAAATGCTGTACAAATATCCGTAGAGAATGAACTTAGGCTTCTTTCAATTGATTATTTGTTGTCAAATGTCATCTTTATTTTTTCTCATTTGCTAGATGATTAGAGCTGGTTTCTCCTATTATAAAATATATAAATGCCATGATATAACTCTACAACTCTCCATATTTATGAAGAAAAACTCTGGTATAAAAGAGAAGCAGAGCTCTAATAATGTTCTTTTTACAAACGTAAATGGTAAGCAATGCCAACATGAACAAAACTGTTGGTCTGAATTATGCCATAAATGAAGAAACCAAAAGTGGAAATCGATTGTTTTACCTCGCGCTGTTTTCGAATGAAAACTGGTCTTGCATAAGAAGGCAATGACTTCTTCAAACTTTCTAACAAACTTTCCAAATCAACATGATTATCTGGATCTGATATAGCAGCCATTCCAGCTTTACCCTCTGTACCAGGAATATTCACACCATAAACAACAACATCTCTCATGTGCAAAATTTTGCTGATGATTGATTCAACTTCAGCTGTTGATACATTCTCACCTTTCCATCTGAATGTATCACCTACAATTCAAAATGTATCGTTAATATCTACCAACAAAAGTAATGTACCAAATTTCAAAATAGTAGAATTTGCATATCCATTGGCATCAGTTTTGGTGCCAAGAAGAATAAAAATTTGATGAAATTTCCGTTGACCTTGGGCTCGGAGGTCATACAGATCAATGGAAAATTTAAGAAAATGATTGAATTTATGACATTAAAAAACAACAGTTTCAAATGAAAATAGAGGAAATAATTAAATAATGGGTGAGAAAATTAAAACCGATGAAAAGTGTATAAAAGTAAACTGGTACTCATCCAATGATTATCATTAAATAGTGCACATTTGATGCTTTATGAAAGTATTCTATACATTATATCTTTTTAACGTGTTTGATATACCAACCTGTACGATCATGGAAATAAAAATAACCATATTCATCTTGGTACAAGATGTCACCAGAAAGGAAAGCAGAATCACCATGCTTTATGATGTTATGGGCAACTTTTTTGCTTGTTGCTTGCGAGTTTATATACCCATCAAACTTACGCAAAGGATCACCTGAAAAAGCCGGGGAAAAAATCAGAAATGTTTCATCAAATAATTTGCAGCTAGCAAAAATCACACATGACATGAAATGAGAAGAGAGTATTATCTGAACTTGGATGAAGAAGGAACTTGATAAAGCTTACAGCTCGAAGAGAATGAACTGAACTGAACTGAACTGAACTGAACTGAACTGAAATGAACTGAAATGAACTGAACAGAAATGAAATGAACTGAACAGAACTGAACTGAAATGAGCTGAAAATAAAACTGTTTATCCAAAACACTCCATGCTTTTTTTGCTTGCTTATCAATGATGCTACTCAGATTATTGAGCCAACGACCGACGCAAAACAACAAAGAAAGAACTACATGAATGTCTAAACTATAAATTTTAATTGTTATATCTAATTTCACCTAAACTAATCACATTTCATGTAATTGACTATGATGTAATCTTTCAATGAGCATAAGTTAGATACATATCAAGATCATGGAGCATATAACTTTTATGTAAATACGAAAAATTAAATAACAACAAAGTTTTCAGGTAATAACTTACTTGTGCTAATTTTTCCAACCATTTCTCCTGGTTCATTGTATTTACAAGGGATTGCCAGTCCATTTGCATCTCTCAGCAACTCACCAGTTACCTCGTCAATTTTAAAGAGCTGCACTGGAAAGACAGATGGTGCTAGCACAGAAGTAAATCCAACAGAACCTTTTTTATTATCAATATTGAGAACATTTGCATTTCCCTCAGTTGATCCATAGAATTCACCTATTTGCGTGATATTAAAACGCTTTTGAAATTCTTCCCATATTTGTGGCCTTAGACCGTTTCCAAGTGCTATTCTCAGTTTGTGTTCTTTGTCTGAAGGTTTTATTGGTTGAGCCATTAAATAACGACAAGTTTCCCCAATATAATGGGTCATCTGAAACAAAAGAGAAAACAGTCCAAAAAAAACTGATGGGGAAGAAAGGTTAAAGTATGAAAACAATTGAAAAAGTAAGCCTGATGGTTGTTTAAACAAAAAATTAACTTGTCCCGGAATACATCATATTCGGAAATGATTTATCAAGATTTTTTTGCTTCAACACTAATTTTTTTCTACTTTATAAAAATTTAAACAGGACAAGCGAGACTGCAACATATAAAAATATTTACATTTGAGAGTCATCAAATTTAAATTCAAAATAATCTTTAACATATATCTCCCCATTCACCAAAAGTTCAATGCCTTTCATATATTTTGTTTTCTTAATAGCCTTTAGTTATTCTAACTTTTCTCTCATCATCACAGTCTATATAAAAGTTCCGTACTCATCTCTATTACAGCCTCTACCAAAAGATTTCTTTATTACCATAAATCAAACAGGACTATCTTGATTACCCTTTTTTAGTTATGCAACCCTACCGTGGCTCCATATTTGTTGCAGTCCTCAAAAAATTTGCTTGCTGAGAACTTTTTTCTGATCGCAGCTGTAGTCCCACAAAGCAGAGTCATTCCTATGCCAACAGCACCTCCATTTGAATGATAAAGTGGTAATGAAATGTAATTAACATCATTATGGGTGATGCCAAAACACTGACCCATTCCATAACCCATGTAAAATAACCTTCAAAAAATCATACAAAATTTTGGGACCTTAGTTGGGAAACGAAGTCTTACGATAAATTGAAGAGCAAGGAGGATGACAAAAATATATAATTTTTTCTAACAGTGTCTCGAATTAGTTCAAAAAACATACCAAAAGCTAGAAAAATTTAGTTACAAATTAAATTTATAAAATTTTAAGCATCAAGCTTGTCACTTTTAAAATACAATGAACCTGATTTTGATCAACCAACCAATAAACTTCTAAGCTACACAACAATTCACTTGAAAATGGGTGTAAGTATGAAATGTTATGTATTATATCTTCTTTCACCAATGAACAATTAATATAAGTAGATTTGCTCAATTGCACAGGTGTTTTTGCCCCTTATTTGTAATATTCCTGTTTTTACTAAGGATTTAAATATTTATATCAGATTAACACATGATGCTATTGCAAAGTGGACGAAAAACTATATCACCGGTTAAACATAATTTATTAATAGATACCTTCCATGTTTGATAACTGCTGCTTTGGGAAGACCAGTAGTACCAGAAGTGTAAATGTAGAGCAATTTGTCTAAATGAAGTTAGCAAAACGTGATTAATAACGAGAATATATCTAATAAAAAGAACTCTCAAGTACGGCAAAGAATATAAACAACCAAATTATTTTCACAATAATAATTTATAAACATTGTTAAATATTGTGTTATTTAACAATTTTTGCCTTATTAATTCTATATCAATTCTTATTAATTTTGCCTTATTATTTCAATTCTTTATTAACATCGAACAAAAACTTTTCATGGGAATGTTATGCTTTAATGATTATCTTCACTATAATGAGTTGTTTACTAGTTTTCAGTCTGTCTTTGTTCTGCTTGAGTTATACATGAAGAAAATGACATACTTTTAATTCTGTCTTATGCTTTTGCAAGAACAAGAATATCTTTTCATGCTTTCTTAGATGAAGATATAAAAATCTAGTGGGAATCAATTCCTAAACTTACAAGAGTTGCTGTAAAAAATCATTATGGTATTGATTTCTACCACATTTTTTCATTGGTAGAAAAATACATGAGACACATTTGACTGGGAATGCTGGATTAGTAAATATGTGACTGGTGAAAGAACTTGGCAAAGATTGCAAAAATTTTGAAAATTATTCAGTTTGTGATAATACTACTTAGTTAGATGAATTTACCATAAAAGTCTCGATTCTTTGGCTCAGGGGGCTGCATAGTTGTACTTTGTTGTAGCAGTGTATTTAAATTCAAAGCATCTGAAAAATTGCCATCACTTCCATCACAATAAAACTTCAAGTCTTTGTCAAGAGAATCCTTCACCTCTAAAATAGCATCTGAAAAATAGAGCATTTCAAAATTAGAAAAAAACACATACATCTGTATTCTAGAAATAAAGTAACCAACTGAATGAGTGACTGATTCATTGTATGATTGATCATTGCTTGATTGAGAATCAAATGATGGATTATTGATTGATTGATTGATTGATTGATTGATTCATTGATTGATTGATTGATCAAGTGATTGATTGATTGATTGATTGATTGATTGATTGATTGGTTGGTTGATCGATAGAGTGATTGGTAAAGTGATAGATTTCCAGATTATAAGCCAAATCAAAAGCCCTCTTAGCACCCTAACCAACTATTTAATTGATTTGGCATTTGGAACAATGGTATAAATTATAGAACTTCCATCTTAGTATTTTTTCAAAAAGCATAAATGCAAAAGATGGCAGTATGCAACATACCAGACAATGATGGTGAGTAAATAACACTTTTGGCCTTGGCAATATTGATACAATGTGCTAATGAGTCTCCTCTTAAATTGAAATTGATCAATGCTGAAACTACTCCAATCTTTGACAGTCCAAGCCAATAGCAAACATATTCTGGGTTTGATTCCATAAAAATAGCTACCACATCATCTTTTTGATAATTGGCAGCGTAAAATACATTGCCAATTTGATTTGCCAAGCAGTCTACCTCCATAAAGGTCATTGATTTTCCTGTGTCAACATTGATTAGCCCAATTTTATTTGGAAATCTGTCAACGACTGTGGTCTTGAAGAGATGACCAATTGATTCCTTATTTCGAGTGTGTTTCTTCATTTTTCGGCCAACATGTACAAGTTTTACTAGACCTCTGTTGAAGAAACAAACATCTTTTGGTAGTAAACTTGCAGTTTTTTAGAAGGGCTGAGAAATAGGAGAGTTGAAGCATCATGCACTTTTCCAAAGGGGAGAGAACCAGGGGCCATTGCTACCCCTCATTGTGGTACCCCTGCATCAATAACTATCCATGAGAATGGTTAATTCTTTGGAGGCATAACACCCAAAAGCATTTAAGACTTCTATTAAGAGTTTTAAGTTTCTATCAATCCTCTTAACCCTCCCCCTGAGGTCTGGCAAATTGGATTTGGTTCTGACTGTACAGCTGCATCATTGCTGTAAGTGAAAGGATCTTTTAAACTTGATACTTTTATCAGACTGATCTAGATAATCTGTGAAAGATGAGTTGTGTGTCTGGAGGAAAGGAGGACAAAGTTCACAACAGAGCAATGTTGGAAAGTTAATAAGTTAATAAACTTTAATTTCCTGTAACCTCAAGTGGGAAACAAAATCTGCTCGTCTTTTCTAATAAATGTTAATTTTAAATATATGAATTCTATCAAAGTTATTCAGTGCAAAATATGTGCCTCAAACAGGAACTAATCTTCCTGCCACAAATAGGAACTCATTGTTACATCTAAACACAAGGCAGACTATGAAATGCACATAGAACTTATAAAATGCTGTAAGAATTCCCATGGCTTACAATTACACGAAATGGTCATAAAAATCTGTCCACCCAAAATCTTCATTTCTGTTTGCGAAAAGTTTACAATAACAAGGCATTTTCAAATGTGTTACAAGCTTATAAATTTTACTAACCTTAAATCCCTTGGAAGGGTTTGAAGAACAATTAGTACAAATCTCCATCCTCCATTTCCAAGGTAATATGATGTGCCAAAAATAATGGCGACCAGAGGAAAGTAAAACCATGGTAACTGCAACCATCCTGTGATAAAAGAGGAAATGCCTAAGAAGGCGAACACTTTGCTGTATTGCAACATGTTTCTGCGAATGTGCCTAGCGACTTTAATGAATGGTGAACGCCTGATCATGTGCTGTTTAAATTGAACTTTGGCATCAGTTATTATCGGTTCTCTTTGTCTTTGTAATCTTGATTTATAATCCCACTGTCTCACTGGCAAAGGGCATCATTCGCCAACACGTCGCTTGAGGGACCTTTGTACTTGCTGTTGTTGATGTTGTTTGCATGGTAAGAGTCTTAGGTTACTTGGTTATTTGAGGTGCGGTCAGTGGGTGCGGTGTGTTTAGATGAGGCATGCCTCGGGTTTTATAGGGTGATTCCAAATTTTTCATTAAGTGCGCCATTTTGTGCCTTGCCGAGATGCAAAAAGTAGGAAAGGCCAAGAAGGAGGTAACTTGCTTACAAGAAAAATCCTCATGCAAATAAAAGCCTCGGAAAAGGCAGCTGGCTTAAAGGGGAGAGGATTAACCAGCCCTCGACTTCACTGATGAAATTATATCTCTGGGTAATTGAAGCATATGTCTGAATAGCCTGCTCGCAGACTCAACTTTAGTAAGGTTTACGGGAAGACTATCAGCCGATAATCTTAGTGTCTCTCTCTTCAGCACAGCAACTGTTCATCTCGTGAGCATTCTTAGCGACTCAAGACAGGGCTTATATTTACACACAAATGGCCAACGTAAATCAACCTAAAAGCCTGGCTCCGTCTCCTTACCTCAAAATGTTGATTTGATTCGAGAAATGTCACTCACATTGTTCCACAAGGCTCCCATTTGGGCCCTATTTCTCTGAATTGGTTCTGTGCTATAATAGCTACTCAGCATTTCAAAATCTCATGCTTCTACAAAATGCTTAGGGTTTTACCTATTCTGTCATTTCATTACATAAAATATCTTCTCTGCAGATAATTTTGTGGTTATGATAAAAAACAATTTTGCTTGATAACCCGCAGCGGCTTGTCACCATGTGGTAGCGCGCCATTTTGAATTTTTTATGTTTATATTCCTTTGTTACTACAAAATGGCGGACGTAACCGATCGTTGTCTCAATGTTTCGCTTCTTATCGATATGCTTTCTTCTTGACGCTTGGATCTGCCTGCCAATTATTTGTATTTGTTTCTGTTTTTACTTCGGGAAGCATGATTTGCGCACATATTGTCAATAAAGGAGCAGATTGGCATGCTCATGTTGTATGCAAATAACGGGAGTATGCATTGCAATGGGCCTAAACTATCAGCAGAAGCAAACTGACATGGTGATTTAACTGGCAGGGCGTCTTCGTTCACGTCAATAAAAGTAAACTACTTGGATAAAGAAATCGTATTTATTGTTCTATAATCACAAAAATATGAATCACGCTAAAATTCGAGTTAGAGAGGAAGAGCTTTTGAAACTTGTTTTGGATTTTCTGACTTCCAGAAACCTTAACGTTTCCATGCGCACATTGGAAAAGGAAAGTGGTGTAGTGAATAGCCCCTATACAGAAGACATCTTGTTTCTAAGAGAACTGATTCTAGATGGAGATTGGGATGAAGTACTTTTATTTGCTCAGCCTTTTGAGGGATTGGTTGAGTTTGATTCTAAGCAGTTTAAATACTTGATTTTGAAACAAAAATTCCTAGAATTGTTGTCTTTAAAATCCCATGTTGTAGGCAAAAAAGCTGCAAATTCAATTGAGGATGTTATGAAGACCTTAAACCTCCTCGAAGAGAACTGCCCGTCAAAGGAAGAGTACAGTAACTTATGCTGGTTGCTCACAGTTCCAAATCTCAGTGAAAGAAACGAATTTAAAGACTGGACACTAGATAATTCAAGATTGAAATGTTTCACAGCAGTTCTTGATGTGATATGCAAAGTTCCAACATTGCATAAGAAATCAAGACAGTGTAAAAGTATTGCAAGCAAAGATAGACTTTTGCAACTTGTAGTCAAAGGTCTATTTTACGAAACTTGCATAGAACACTGTCAAAGCAAGGCAACAGGAACAAAGGCAGCTGATATGAGTACCTTTTCTGTTAGAACAAATATTCTTCAAGGGATTGCAGATGATTACTCTGCTAATCTTTTATCCTGGGTCAGGAGTCTTGGTGATGAAGTGTTCAATCAACCATTTGAACAAGTATCCGTTGAAATTGTGCTAGAAAAATTGGCAAAGTTTGATAAGAATTTACGACACAGTGTTGATATCCCAAAGAAAGGAAAGAAAGAAAAAGACAATGATAATATCATATTTAGAAGTCTAAGTAGCCTTGATCCAGCAATAATCAACAAAAGGAGACCTACAATTAACACTAATAAAGAGTCCTCTTTAGTAAAAGACAAATCTGCTTTAGATGATTTAGACTTTATTCCAGCCAATGAAATAATCGATAATGGCTTAGCAAATGATAATGCTAAATGTTTACCCAAAAAAGACACAGCACAGGTTAGGAAGGAAAAACAAGATGAAGAGCAAAAAGAGAAGCATTATGTTAAGAAAGAAAGTTTTGAAGACAAAGATAAATATCATCATGAAAGAGCCTCAAACTCAAATGTTTATGATAATCTACTTCAAAATGTTGATTTAAAAGATGGCAAAAGACAAGATTCAAAGAATGTTGATGCAGCAGACCCTGACTCTTTTGAGCCAAAAGTTAATTTGTCTTTTGAGGATAAAATTCCAACAGTTTCAAATACTGACTCAGTACCTGTTAAATCACCATCCCCTAAGCAATCAATGAATGAAGATTTGTATGAAATTGAAGAAAAAAAGAGACGAGAATCAGTTATGAAAAAGCTTGAAGAATATGAAAACCGTAAAAAAATGATGCAACTACAATTAGAGCAGATAAGTCAAGGCCTTGGGAAATCAGATACTGAATCAAAATGTGAGGCATCATTAATTTGTTTGCTTGTTTGTTAAACAAGATAAGTTGTAATTTAGATATGGCACCAACTCAATTTCATTATTGTTAAAAACCAAGTTAAGGGAATCAATATTGTGAAATGAATCATACTTATTTCAAATTAACAATTAGAATTGATAATTTAAATTTTTAAAGTGTCTAAAAATACAATCATTTTAAATGCATGCTCCTGTGTAATAAGATACAATACATAAAGTCAGTTAAACATACCTAATATCTTTCAACATCACCTCGTTGTTGTACTTAAGTTTTTTAAGACCTTGCATTCAGTTAATCAAGTTGATTCAATTTGGATTGAATGTTGATCAAATTTTCCTCTACCCCAATAGCAAAAGATACTAATGGAATTGAAGCAAATCAAGTGAATGATGTCTCCTCGCATAGACAGTATGTTACTGCAAAAGATCTTGTCACAGATTATGATACATCAGATAAACATCAACACACAGTGCCTGCTTTGAAAGTAGATTTACAAGATAAAGCTGAACTGAAAGATAAAGCAAATGATGCTGACTACAAGCCAATGCTTAAAGAAGCAATGCTTAAAGAAGGAGAGAAAAAACAGATCGATATTAAAACACCAGAGCATGGCAGTGCCAAGGCAGAAGATGATGTTTCTTCTAAAATCAAGGCAAAAGCTTCAACAACTCCAAAGAATAGTGGATTTTTTGTAAATCTGTCTGATGGATCAGGAAAAATAAGCACAAGGTAAACTACATTGATATGAATAAAATTATATGATGCAATATGATATAATGTAATATAATGTTATATGATATAATATAATATAATATAATATAATATAATATAATATAATATAATATAATATAATATAATATAATATAATATAATATAATATAATATAATATAATATAATATAATATAATATAATATAATATAATATAATATAATATAATATAATATAATATAATATAATATAATATAATATAATATAATATAATATAATATAATATAATATAATGTAATATAATATAATATAATATAATATAATATAATGTAATATAATATAATATAATATAATATAATATAATATAATATGATATAAGATAACATGATATAATATAATATACTATGTTCATCTCACAGCACACCAAAAGCAAAGAAACAATCCGTAACTGAAACACCACCCCCAGAAGCATCACCAGTTAAACCCGTAGACTGGGGTAAAACTACGCCCAAAACCACATCTAAAAAAGCATTACAGAAACAAATAATAAGCAATAATTTTGGCAAAGAAAAAATATCAAATAAACTTGGAAAAAAGGAAGAGAAGATTGAAATGAAAAAAGACGAGCAAGATGAAAGAATCAGTGACCAAAAGGTAGGTTTAGTTTTCGTCGTGATTCACAATGCATACTATTATCATTATATCTACAAAAACTCCTTTTAAACATCTTGCGATGTTTTATTTTAAGAAGTGTCGAAAAATCTACCAAAATAACGTGTGCTAAAAAAGAACTTGATGTAAGTTTTCAAAAGGGGTGAAATCCAAAGGCATTGATTGCGTTTTTCATTTGGTATGCATTTATTATGGTATGCCGTTTCATTTGGTATGCATTCAAGGCATGCATTCGTGAGATTTGTTTCCTTGGACTTAGAGCTCAACAATTTGCTCGCTTTTTTCCGGATGATTTTCATCATTTTTCATCGTGATTAATGTATAGTAAATATAAAAACCGGAAGCTTGAATTCAGAAAACATGATCTTAGTAAATGGCATTATAATCTCGCAAATGCAAATTATCCACATCGTTCCCAACCATGGCACCTTGATATTTCCCCAAGCTATTGATGAATTTATGTGATAAATATTGAATTTATATCATTAATGGAAACTGCAGTTAGTTAAGTTAGCTACACTTCATCTATTTATTGTAACACAGATGTCCACTTGTGGTAGTAGTTTACTTTCATTTGCCTGTTAATTGTTTCGTTGATCATAACTTCCATCATTTTAATGTCCTCTTTCAAATTTCTCAAACCCACACTCATTCGTTTTAATCTAAAAACATCTTTTACATCAAATACCTTTCTTGCAATGTTTTTGTTTAGTGCGGTTAACATTATTGCACTTATTATCATGTTTATAGGTTCTGTTTTTGCATTTGCCTACTCACAAACACACGACCTTGCCACCTTACTCACGCTCACTTTTGTTTGTGATCAAATCAAGGCTTCTCGTCAAAATGTTTGCTTCAGTTTTCAAGCAGAACTTTTTAAGCCGCGTTCTTTATGAAAATAAAATAAAATAAAATCAAATCTTTCTTTGAAAAGTTTCACAATTAAACCTTTGCTGCATGAGTAGCAAATGATGGGGTTACTCGAAGTTATTATTTTTTCCTTTGACTTCTTAATAAATTCAAATCTTTCTTCCTTATGACCTTCTTAACAATTACTTATAGCATTTGGCTTCATTTTTTTCATTTGATGTTGACTCTATTTCCAACATTTTGCAATTGGATTTTATAATGTAAGCGCCCGTTTCTTAAAAGTTTCTTGCAGACTTGTCAGCTTAGATGCATTTTACGTTTTTTTAATCCTCACATTAGATTCATCCATCACTTTAGTAGTTTTTTGCAGCTCTGGAATGTTAGCCTAAAAATCCGAGAGGTTAACCTGAAATGCTTTCCTATGAACAGACACTTTTCCAAAGAGAATTAAAACTAAAGTCCGATGCGAGCAATAATCTGTAATTCTCTGTATAGAAAGCCGTACTAAATTTGATAGAGATCTTTTAGATTAAGCCATTATTTAAATATTATGAAACAAGCAGATTTCGATCTTTTATTGGAAAATTTTGCAACCTTTATCTAGTGCATGCAGCATTGCCTTCTTAAAAATTTGAGATTATATTTTTAATAAAACTTGTGACTTTTTATCTAGTAGGTTACGAGAATTTGTCTTGTTTTTGTTAGAGATTTCTGTAGAAATGAATGTTTAAACTACGAAAATTCTCCGTTTTGAGCAATATTTTGGATGGTATAAAATGCACGCATGCATAACCTCGTTATATTTGTTCTTGCTTTTATTGTTCGTATTTTATTGCCACATTGCTCGTATCTCATGCTTATTGGGTGCCTAGGCTGTTTACAAAACCCAGTGAGCAGAGTAACAACACTTTTCAAGTTGCCTTTCGTTTATGGAATTTACGCGCCCGTGGTTAGTGGCCACATTGAACCTTGTCAATTGGTTGAATTGCAAGTTACCAGTGCGTGACCGGTTCGATTCGGCTTGTGAGGCCAATCTCAGTTGCCTTTGTTTTAGCAAATGAGCCCAGTTCGACAGGTACTTAAATCTGCTGTAAACATTACCTCATGCTCCGTGCTCAAAGCATACTCGTGCACCCGAACACCTTTATTCACATTGCAGCAACTGCAGAAAACACGCAGCAGTCAAGGCCCTTCACCTACATCTTCTACATTTTGTTCCTTCTCAATGTTTCTGTCGTTTGCAACTCATTAAGAGACGATTGATGCTGCACCAGTAACCGGCTTGCTGGTTTTAAGCCATCTCCATATGCTCCAAAGAGTTAAAAATCACCAGGTTTGACTGCATATAATTGTTTACAGCTTTGCTTAGGGCTTTGCTTCAACAACACTTGCCACTGCTTCTACATATAAGCAAAGTCATGACTCTAACCACTAACATGGGTTGTAAAATTAGCCGCATAATCACAAATATTGCCGTTAATGTAGTTGAATATTTTTCTTCCGTTTTGATTGCATTTGTTGTTGTTATAACCTTTTCTGTTTCAGCACTGTTTCAATTCTTTTTCAAAAGGTTTCTTTTCTAAGAAATTTTGGTTCTTAAATCATTTGCATTTCTACGTGGAGCAAACTTGCGCGAGCAACCAAGCCAGAAAAAATTTCTTTTATCGATGTATTTTTAATCAACCATTTACAGTTAAGGGTTTTTTTGTAAGGAAAATATCAAATATATTTTTTGTTTGGATGTTTTTTACGACTTCGATCTTCATATAAATGTATGTTTTGTGAAGTTAGAGGTATTCCCTTAAGATTCAAGTGAACTTGCATTTGCCATTTTAGGTTTAGGCATAAGAAAAAATTTAATTTAGTAAATTGGCATCACGATCTTTTTAACATAGCATTTGTCTCTCCAAGAGGTAACAAAAAAATATAGTCAAAATAACTTGTTCTGTCTTAATTTCATGTTTCGCTACAGTTGAAAAAAACCGCCAAGCTGCAGTACTGTTTTTTCAACTTTGTAAGAATCGTTGAAAATTCTCAGGGATTGCTGCGAATTTGTTTTCGGAAGTGTGAACTTATGCCAAATAATTATTTAGCGTTACCCGGATTGTTCAGCTATATTTCTTCAAACATTGTTTTGAATTTTGATTTATTTTGAAAGGGAAAAGAAAATGCTTCTAAAGATGTTGGATATTCGAGAAAAGGCCCTGTAATCAATGGGGTGAGAAGGACCCTGGTATCACCAAACCAACACCTTATTCAACCCAGCCGTGATTCTGGAGCCAATAAACCTGAAAATGCAAAGCCATTCAAATTAAATGCAGAGGGTAAGGTTTATAAAAGACAGTTTATTTATCAGAAAAAGCAAGATTTTATTTGTTAACATTTTAAGTGAAGATGATACTGGCCAGATAAGAATTGCTCGCAGTGATGGCAGAAATTGTCAATAATATACTTTCACTCTTTCCTGATTTTAATAAAACAAGGAGAATCAGACATTATTTCATCAGTTGTTGATCTCAGTTTTGGAAGAATGTTAAAAACCATTGTTACCCGGCATTCATGGTCTTTAAATTACCCACAGTCCCTTTCTTCAAATTACTATCAGACAATCTGAAACTTCAACATGACCGAACAATCTTTTTGCTGCTGGCAGCAGATTATCGAAATGTAAAATATTGACATGTGTTTTTACTACTGACTACCAGAGTGAAGTTTGCATTGAAGAATGCCTTTATACTACTATATTACTTACATTGATTTTGTCTTATTCATTGTTATCAGCATGCATGGTTTCGTTATCATTAGAAATTAATTCCAACGGCCAATAGAATGGTTTCATGTCTAGAATGTCATTGTGAGCCCGCAAAGGCTGTTTGCTTAGCAATTCAATTTCAGTTTCATGCAATTTTTAGAAGATGCGAACAAGCAGCCACTGGAACCAATGAATGCAGAAGTAAAGCCTTTATCGAAAAACGTTGAAAATGTGCAAAATATCAAAGGGCCTGGGCCCAAAATCAAATTGCGTGATGGAAGCAAAGTAGCAGTTACAGAATTGTTGAAAAGTAGAGAAGGTAAATGGTTTAATGTTTGTATTTCGTTGTATAAATAATACTCTGAAATTGAACTTTAAAATGCAAACTTGAGACTTTTCCAATGCAGAACAATTTTTTGTGTTTCAATCAACAGAAATAAAAAATGCAATGGCTAGCAAGCAAAGATACGAATCACCTGAACCAGAAGAAAAAGTTGTTGTTCAAAATAACATTAAAGATGTGGAATTAAAAGAATCAGAAAGTAAATTAAATTTTATGCCAGTTTGTTTGTTGGAAGATTCCCAAGCCATTCGAGCAGTTTGTTTTCATCCTGATGGTAAATTATTTGCAGTCGGTTCAAATTCAAAGATTCTTCGAGTCTGCACAGTTAAAAATTATAAACCTGTTTCTTCACACGAAGGGTAAGTTCATCAACTTTGATTCTATCTTTAGCTATTTTTGTTGTTTTGGTGCAGGAAAAATGAATAAGCTGCTGTTAAAATGTTCATTTAAGATAGTTACTTTATTTTGATATCGTTCTTATTATTATCCTAATATAAGGATTTGAATTGATTTATAAGGTGTTTAATGGATGGTTTTTTTTGTATTTTTAGAGAGGCCATCCCACCACCATCGATTGTATTCAAAAGGAACAAATACCACAAGGGATCAATTTACTGCATGACGTGGAATCCTCTTGGGGATATCATCGCTACTGGATCAAATGATAAAAGCATAAAACTTTTGCATTTTGATCCTGATAATTTTGTGCAAGAAGGCGCGGAAACTGAACTTAATATTCATAATGGAACTGTTAGAGAATTATCATTTGTTCCTGATAAGCCGGCCATTCTGATTTCAGGAGGAGCTGGTAAGAACTTCACCCATTGCCTTTAGAACTATTTAAAATCATTCGAGCCATGATGATGATGACCTTAGCCACTGATGATAATGATGACCATCTTCGCCAAACAGCATTTCTAACGTTCGTGTGTATTTTCTATTTAGGTGATGGTGGTGTTCAAGTAACTGACTGCTCCACATGTCAGACGATAGGGACCCTGCGAGGCCACACGGGGAATGTAATGGCAGTCTACGCAGGTGAAGGCGATATAGTTGCAACGGGATCAACGGATAACACATTGCGATTGTGGGATCTTCGTTCTCATAGGTGTATTGATGTTGTTCTTGTTGGAGATAGTAGTCCAGCATCAGTTGCATTGAGCCACAATGGATCGTATTTAGCTTCAGGTATTTATTTATTATTTATTTTCGTATTTATTTACTTTACTACCTTGAATAATATTTAGTTGGATGTTAATTTGATAATGATGTTCATGCAATTTGAATATTTACTCAACTGTTTACTTGCGTCTTTTTCAATTTCTTTTTATTTGTATAATTAACTTCCATGTTACACTATTATCTTCTCATTTTGAATTCATTTTTAATAAGTGCCTACGTACATAAATACTGTTGCCCATTTGCATGATTTTATTTATTATTTCGTTTATTCTGATTCAAATTTAGGCCAGGAAGATGGCTGTATTTTATTATACGATATTTCCGCGGGACGGACTTTACAGTCATTCAGACTACACCAAGAAGACTGCAGGAGTGTAAGGTTTTCACCTGATTCAAAATACTTACTTACTGGTTCATATGATAGTGATGTTTCCTTGCTACATACAGAAGGTGACTTAGAATTAATTGTGCCTCAACATTATAAAGTAGCTGGTCATAAAGACAAGGTTATACAATGCCGATGGCATCCAAATAGATACACATTCTTAAGCTCAAGTGCTGATAGGACAGCTGTTGTTTGGAGTTCCGATGTTGATAGAAACCTTCTATTCTCTTGATAACAGTCGCTGTTATCTACAAAATGACTTTTCAGTTACCTAGGCAACGCTGACATGCACGAAGAACTATGGAGACGATTAGCATTTATTGACCTGTTTCTACGTTACCTTTGACCTTTTGAACTGTACTTATGACCTTTTACCTTTGGGTCTTTCGACGTCACACATTTTGACTCTGGACTTTACGAACCTTGACATGTTGATACTGAACTAAGACAATTTTTGTATAATTTAAGGTAAACCAATTTTTAAAATACAATAATTCAATTGATCCATGCAGAACGCAACAAAGCTGATTGATTCCATTTTTGTCATGATTGTTGTTCAAATCGCTTGGGGAAAATATCATTTAAATGAAAACAAGGGCTTTTGTCTAATTAGTACTTTAAGGTAGCTGAAATTTTGTGATAAATTAAGAAAGATGATAGCCAACAGGTTGACAACGATTTATGTGATTAATACCATAAAATCTGAACCTGAACCTGGTTATTAGAAGTGATTTGAAACATTTCTAAATTTGTTGCCGGAGAAGAATACTGTCATTTTTCAGTTCTTTGATATGATAACTGCAAATCTATCCCATATAAGTGCTTGTATTCACCGCCAGTTGATTCAAGTAGCAACGCAATGCTGAGTTACTGAGTCTTTGGGAAGGGATCTCATTTTTATTGCCTAGAGTAGAATAAACGAAGGAGCTGAAATCATAGAGTTACCAAAAAAACTAGCTTTGAAGAGTGGCTGACATTGGAAAGTTTTAGGGTTGACATTTTTCCGATAAAATTCGGCTCAGATTATTCCATGTAGGTCAAATGCAAACCAGATACTTAACGAAACAAATAAACATATCATAAGTGAAAGATGAGAAGCGAGGAATAATGAAATATGACGAAAAATGATTGAACATTTAACGGTATATCTGACAAATATGACTAACCGAATGACAAATGACTTGCAAGCTCACTTGTCAAGAAATGTTCTGACTGATAAACTGACCATTTCAATCTATCCCTGACTGCGTAATTGACTGAAAAATTGACCAACATGTTCTTTTATTAAACGACCAATTGAATAACCAATTCTGTTCTCGACTGATCGCTTAACTGTCAAACAGACATTTTCACTCTATCACTGAGTGACCATTTGACTGACCAACTGACCAACGCACTCTGATATTAACTGTTCAATGACTGAAAAAATTACTCTATCACTGACTGAACAATTGACTGACCAACTGACCAACACACTCTGATATTGACTGACCAACTGACTGAAAAAATAACTCTATCACTGACTGAACAATTGACTCTATCACTGACTAACCCATTGACTGACCAACACATCTTGATACTTACTGACCAGTTGACTGACCGACTGATTCTTTCACCGACTGAGCAATTGACTGACTGACTGTTTCTATCACTGACTCACCCATTGACTGACAAACTGACCAACACCCTCTGATATTGACTAACCAATTGACTGAAAAATTGACTCTATCACTGACTGACCAATTAATTGACCAACTGACCAACACACTCTGATAGTGACTGACCAATTGACTGAAAATTGACTCTATCACCGACTGACCAATTGACTGAAAATTGACTCTATCACTGACTGACCAATTAATTGACCAACTGACCAACACACTCTGATAGTGACTGACCAATTGACTGAAAATTGACTGACCAACTGACAAACACACCCTGATGTTGACTGACCAATTGACTGACAAATTGACTTTATTACTGACTCACCCATTGACTGACCAACTGACCAACAAACTCTGATGTTGACTGACCAATTGACTGAACAATTGACTGACCAAATGACCAACACACTGTGATATTGACTGACCAATTGACTGACCAACTGACTAACACACTCTGATATTGACTGACCAATTGACTGACAAATTGACTCTATCACTGACTGACCAATTGACTGACCAACACACTCTGATATTGGATGTCCAATTGACTGAAAAATTGACTCTTTCACTGACTTAACAATTGACTGACCAAATGACCAACACACTCTGATATTGACTGACCAATTGACTGACAAATTGACTTTATCACTGACTAACCAATTGACTGACCAACTGACCAACACACTCTGATATTGACTGACCAATTGACTGACCAACTGACTGACCAACTGACCAACTTATACTTTCCTGACTGTTGAGGAATGAATTCCACAAATGACGTGCTAGAATAGCTTTCACCAACTGACTGACTTTTTTGCAATTGTGCAATTATTGATCACCAGTCTGGGAAAGGCTCTCTAGATGACAGACCGAATTAATGACCAACGACTCACCGAGGCGCAGACCAATTCACTGAAAAACAAGAGGACACTCGATCCTGGTGCTAATGAGCGAAGAGGAAAGAATGAAACTAATTGACCACAGTATTGACTAATCTATTGACTAGACTGAGAAATGTACAAACTGACTGATTGACTCTGACTGTCTGTGACAAACGTCAGACCGGCTTGGCATTCGATGGACCTAATAGCTAGTTGATTGAGGAAATAGGAGTCATCAACTAACTGACCAAACTACAAAACAATTAATTGACCCTGATACTGAAAAAATGACTCGCCAATTATATGAAAATTGTTCTAAAAGAAAAACAAATCAATGGGCAAGCTTAGAGACGGAGGCAAACGAACAAACTCAGAGATGGCTGATGAATTAGACATACCAAGCTACACATTACTGACTGACTGACTAACTGACTGACTGACTGACGGACTGACTGACTCACCGAAATACTCTGACACAACAACGACTATGCACACCATCTTAGGCACCATTGACCGACCATTACACTGACCAAACACGAATCAACTTCTATAAATACCAACTTACGCGATACTGACTGACCACTCTTAGAGTCTCTGGCATATTAAGTGTTATACACCCCATTATACACTTCATTGAATGTCAAAATGACCAATAATCCGACCAAAAAGTTTGACATACCAACTATTCTACTTATCAATTTACATACCACTGAAAGTCTACAGCTATTGACCAATATCCGACTACTTTTACTTACCAATTTACATACTACTGAGTGACCACAGTAAATGACCAATTATCTGACCAGAAAGTTTGACCTACCAACTATTTTTCTTACCAATTTACATACCACTCAAAGACTACAGTTAGTGACCAATATTCTGATTAAAAACTGTGACAAACCGACTACTTTTACTTACCAATTTACATGCTACTGAGTGACCACAGTAAATGACCAATTATCTGACCAGAAAGTTTGACCTACCAACTATTTTTCTTACCAATTAACATACCACTGAAAGACTACAGTTAGTGACCAATATTCTGATTAAAAACTGTGACAAACCGACTACTTTTACTTACCAATTTACATGCTACTGAGTGACCACAGTAAATGACCAATTATCTGACCAGAAAGTTTGACCTACCAACTATTTTTCTTACCAATTAACATACCACTGAAAGACTACAGTTAGTGACCAATATTCTGATTAAAAACTGTGACAAACCGACTACTTTTACTTACCAATTTACATGCTACTGAGTGACCACAGTAAATGACCAATTATCTGACCAGAAAGTTTGACCTACCAACTATTTTTCTTACCAATTAACATACCACTGAAAGACTACAGTTAGTGACCAATATTCTGATTAAAAACTGTGACAAACCGACTACTTTTACTTACCAATTTACATACTACTGAGTGACCACAGTAAATGACCAATTACCTGACCAGAACGTTTGACCTACCAACTATTTTTCTTACCAATTTACATACCACTGAAAGACTACAGTTAGTGATCAATATTCTGATTAAAAACTGTGACAAACCGACTACTTTTACTTACCAATTTACATACTACTGAGTGACCACAGTAAATGCCCAATTATCTGACCAGAACGTTTGACCTACCAACTATTTTTCTTACCAATTTACATACCACTAAAAGACTACAGTTAGTGACCAATATTCTGATTAAAAACTGTGACAAACCGACTACTTTTACTTACCAATTTACATACTACTGAGTGACCACAGTAAATGACCAATTATCTGACCAGAACGTTTGACCTACCAACTATTTTTCTTACCAATTTACATACCACTGAAAAATTACAGGTAGTGACCAATATTCTGATTAAATACCGTGACAAACCAACTACTTTTACTTACCAGTTTACATACTACTGAGTGACCACAGTAAATGACCAATTATCTGACAAAAAAGTTTGACATATCAACTATTTTTCTTACCAATTTACATACCACTGAAAAATTACAGGTAGTGACCAATATTCTGATTAAACGCGGTGACAAACCGACTACTTTTACTTACCAATTTACATACTACTGAGTGACCACAGTAAATGACCAATTATCTGACCAGAACGTTTGACCTACCAACTTTTTTTCTTAGCAATTTACATACCACTAAAAGACTACAGTTAGTGACCAATATTCTGATTAAAAACTGTGACAAACCGACTACTTTTACTTACCAATTTACATACTACTGAGTGACCACAGTAAATGACCAATTATCTGACCAGAACGTTTGACCTACCAATTATTTTTCTTACCAATTTACATACCACTGAAAAATTACAGGTAGTGACCAATATTCTGATTAAAGACTGTGACAAACCAACTACTTTTACTTACCAGTTTACATACCACTGACTGACCACAGTAAATGACCAATAATCTGACAAAAAAGTTTGACATATCAACTATTTTTCTTACCAATTTACATACCACTGAAAAATTACAGGTAGTGACCAATATTCTGATTAAACGCGGTGACAAACCAACTACAATACTTACCAATTTACATACCAATGACAGACCACAGTAACTGACCAAATCCCGCACAAAAAACAGTGACAAACCAACCACTGTTCTTACCAACTTACGCACTACTGACTGACCACTGTGAATGACCAATACTTTTAGCAAACACTGTGACAAACCAACTACAATACTTACCAATTTACATACCAATGACGGAGCACAGTAACTGACCAAAATCCGGACCAAAAACAGTGACAAACCAAAGACTGTTCTAACCAACTTACGCACTACTGACTGACCACAGTGAATGACGAATACTTTTACCAAACTCTGTGACAAACCAACTAAAATACCTACCAATTTACATACCAATGACGGAGCACAGTAACTGACCATAAACCGGACCAAAACAGTGACAAACCAACCACTGTTCTTACCAGCTTACGCACTACTGACTGACCACAGTGAATGACGAATACTTTTACCAAACTCTGTGACAAACCAACTAAAATACCTACCAATTTACATACCAATGACGGAGCACAGTAACTGACCATAAACCGGACCAAAACAGTGACAAACCAACCACTGTTCTTACCAGCTTACGCACTACTGACTGACCACAGTGAATGACGAATACTTTTACCAAACTCTGTGACAAACCAACTAAAATACCTACCAATTTACATACCAATGACGGAGCACAGTAACTGACCATAAACCGGACCAAAACAGTGACAAACCAACCACTGTTCTTACCAGCTTACGCACTACTGACTGACCACAGTGAATGACGAATACTTTTACCAAACTCTGTGACAAACCAACTAAAATACCTACCAATTTACATACCAATGACGGAGCACAGTAACTGACCATAAACCGGACCAAAACAGTGACAAACCAACCACTGTTCTTACCAGCTTACGCACTACTGACTGACCACAGTGAATGACGAATACTTTTACCAAACTCTGTGACAAACCAACTAAAATACCTACCAATTTACATACCAATGACGGAGCACAGTAACTGACCATAAACCGGACCAAAACAGTGACAAACCAACCACTGTTCTTACCAGCTTACGCACTACTGACTGACCACAGTGAATGACGAATACTTTTACCAAACTCTGTGACAAACCAACTAAAATACCTACCAATTTACATACCAATGACGGAGCACAGTAACTGACCATAACCCGGACCAAAACAGTGACAAACCAACCACTGTTCTAACCAACTTACGCACTACTGACTGACCACAGTGAATGACAAATGCTTTTACCAAACACTGTGACAAACCAACTTCTCAGTAACATACCACTGACTGATCACAGTTAATGACAAAACACATCAGTGAAAAAACTCTTAACACATCAACTGCTATGTACACCACACCAACTTACACACCATTGACTGGCAAAAACAGTGACCAGGATACTTAAAAACGTAGTGACAAATGAACTGTTTTATTTACGCAAACTTACATACTACTGACTTACAACAGTGCATGACCAGTAGGTTGCTCAAACGATTTAACAACCCAACAGTTCTGCAAAAAATGCAGCAAACTAACAACTAACCTTGGTTTATTATCAATCGACCCTGTGACGTATAACGTATCTTACGGTCTACAGAACAAGTGAGCTTAGATCAACACGACGAATTACGTACAATCCAACTATATAATAAACGTGACAATTTGCTGCTACGCAGTGACTACTGGACTCGACAGCACCATGACGTATGACAAAATGACGTAAAAAGTGAGTAAACTCATTAAGTTTTAGTCTGGTTTGCTGAAATAGTTTGTTTCATGAAATTGTATTCTCCATCCAAAATAACTGATAAATGTTTATCAAGAATTGCTTTCTTTGTTTTCTTATGTTGACAAAAGATTTTTTTTTTACAAAGACGTTTGACTGCTGGCTGTAGAAAGAGGGTCGCAAAGGGTTATGGGATTTCCGAAATATTATTACCAGGTTATTTTTTACAAGGAGGTGAATTACGTAATCTGAAACTGCGTGCGTAAGTGACCGATATCATAGGGATGGATATGGGTGCCATTTGAACGACAATTGACAATTTTCTAAAACATTGTTGTGATCTACCTCAAAGTTTAGTATGTGGTGGCCAAAATGGTTTATTTTGCTTCCCTTAGTAACCCTCATTGTAACATTCTTTGTAACCCTCATTGCAACCCTCTTTGTAACCCTATTTGTAACAGCTGAAGACGATTTACTTTAGTTTGGTTTTATGCTATTCACTTCCATTTTGACGAAAGTCTGTTATTACTGTTTTATGAATTTGAGTGCAGTCTGTGTTGATTGTGTGTGCCAATCAACAAATGGTTATTATTTACATTTGCCTGATGTTGTATAAACGAAACTGAATGATGTCGATGTATAACTAATTGTTTAAGTTATCAACATGAAGTAACTATTAACGTTAAACGGTGGATGACATTAAGAACACCAAACTACCGTTGGATCAAGACATTTTGTAATTAGTAAATATATTTAATTGTTATTGTTTTCGAGTTATTTTCGAATATTTTTGTAGTTGCAACTATGAGATATAACTATTAAATATATCTATTCACGCTAAAGTTGATTTTCTTTTTTTCCCTCTTCTGTCATTCCTGCATTCATTGTCAATTGTATTCGAAAATAATTGGCTCTTTAAAACAAATTAGAAAGATGAAATTTAGAAAATTGCTGGAACATTGGTGTTCTTGAGTTACCAGAATTTCTTTTAGCTTTATTCTAAATGGTTTTGTAAAACCCTCACAATTGGAAACATTCCCTGCGCACAAACTCGAGCCTTCCCGTCTTTCAGTGCATAGAAAAGACATTTCATTATCGTTATCCCTATGTTTCGTTACAATTGAAAATCTTTTGTAGATTTTTCCTATCCAATTTTATTTTTGAATGTTTTTAAGCTGCGGCTAGCGGCACGTATTGACAGTATCTTCTTTCAGGCTTATCCTGAGTTCTTTTTCATATATTAGCTATTTCATATATCTCTTTTGGTTTAATTGGTTACCCACAACTTTAGCATCATCTTAAATATTTGGAAATTCAATAATGGCCTACAGACGCCTCAATGTTATTAACCAATCTCTAATTACTACTGTGACGTAAGCAACAACCTCGATTCCATTTCGGCGCTAAAGGAGGGTAAGTAGGGAAGTGGGCAAGGCCTCATTTATGGGTAAGCCCCGCTCGAGGTTTCAGGGAAATTCAGGTTTCCAAGCCTCAAGTCTCATTCTTTGCATCAGTGATTTTGTTCAATTTTTGCTTTCTTGCCATAAATATCCATTTCATGGGACTCAAACTTTGCTGGGAGGAGCAATCCCATCGTCATCCGAGACTTGCTACATTTTATCAGTCCCATAACCTCTAGACACATTTCTACTTTATTAATTAAAGTCTAAAAGTTTTCAAGCAGACTTCTGCAACCCCCGTGACAAAGCGAAGTTTTAAATTATTGATGGTGATGAATCATTTTATTAAATATTTATGAAAAAATGCTGACATAATCTATGCTGTATATCAACAGTGACATGCTGAAATAAATTGTTAATTATTCAATATGAGTATGCAATATATTTAAAGCAAGCATTTATCATGTCATGACAATATTTAATACACTTAGTCAATATATTTAGCCAAAATTGAGAAATCTGAATCAAGTCAATTTAATTTCCAACTTCGCATCAAAACCCTCAGAACCGGGTTCCGTAGACTGAATATTTTTATTTTTATCTTTCTTTCTTATAAAAGTATTTTAGCCATAAACATTGTTTGGGGAAGAATTCCTGGTGTGGGGACATCTGCCAAATCTCTCATTTCAGTGCATTTCATTCATTTCGGGCAGGGGAGACTGTTTCTCTTTCTCAAAAAGTTTCTCTTTTAAATCAAGAAGCGATCAGCTTTTTGCAACAAAATGCTGTTTTTGTATTTGTTACTCCAATCCTTAGAAAGAGGGAGGAATTTAAGGTCTTAACATTCAAATGTCGTAACTGATGTTTAAGAAATAAATAGAATAAGTAATGAATTAAATTTTATATTATGGTTTAGGCATTATGGAAGTGATTTATTTACATGAAAAAACGGTTGATTTTCGCACAGCTTAAAGATAACTTTATAAATATTGTTTAGAAACGCCATTTTGCGGTGACCAAGATCCCAGAAATAACAAAACACCTATTCAATCATTCACAATGCACCTGTCTAATTTGTTTTACTCTCGCGGGGTAAATGCGTTTTTAACAATAGACACGCGGGACCCAGGCTTTATGGAGCATGTCATGGTATTCGAAATCATAACAGAGCGTTGAGAAATAGATGTTGCATCGAAGATGGAGGTGAACAGAAATAAAGCATTTACTGCCTTGCGTGTATCGCATGCAAAGAGCCTTCAAGATATAACAGAATTGAAAAGGTTAAGGGAATCTGTTGGGAAAAACATTCGAGAAGCTTGCTTGCTTGTTGATGGGCATGAACGAGATTTGACAGAACACTGCGAAAACCTCAAGAAGACACGAGAAAGTTTTTCACAGTTTGAAAGAAGATTGTCAAATGCAACGTTATCAAGTTTGGAAAACTCAAGAATACGAAGGAAATATTGGGATGAAAGTATAAATTCGTGTTCAAGTGGCGATGAAAATGGCACAGTTGTAAATAGAAGGAGATATAACAGGCCAACTTCTGTTATTGTGAAACCAAGATGTTCTCTATCTGATAATGATGACTGGAAATCACGGCGTTACTCTTATTGCAGTGATGCACAGAGTTTGTCATCTGCGTACAGTTATTCACCAAAAAGTCAAAGAAGTAACAAATTGAGGCAAATAGTTGTGCCGATTTACGAAGATAGTTTTGATAGCGGGGTCAGTTTACAAACAACTTCACCAAGAACAACAGCTTCAAGATCAGTTTCATCAGATGTCCATGGATATCGTAGTAAAAATAATGCAAAAAGTAATGGATTTCAGGATATCAAAAGTTATAGCAGTAGAGGTAAGATAAAAATTTACCACTATTTCTATATTATTCAATTGTTTATGATCACTCTTATTGATTATGGACACATAATCCGCCAGAACCCCCGTATTCCTTTCAAAATTGAATCACTGATTTCTCCCTCGGTAAATGACTCATTTCTAAATAACAGCGTGTTGTTTATTTGTCATCACGCAGCATATAACAAATTATCTGTCATCATACATATTTAACAAGCTTTTTTCAATTATTTTGTCATTCATTGAGATGAAGGTCATTTTTTTCTTCAAACCACAAAAACATACCTTTTTCTTTAACAAACAATAATTTTCAAACCAAATTCAATATAACAAAGGATTTATTCTTTATAAACAGAATTGTTACTTCAACCAAAACTAAATACTCTCAAAACAGCCGAATGAAAGTCCCATACCTTGCTCTCAACCTTTTTCTTAAACCCAAACCACTATAACTTCGCGAAAACACTACAAGAAACTCTTCTATCACATTTGAATTTGTTTTAATTGCCTTCAGGGTCTTTGTCAGAGCGGATGGACTCATTATGATCAAACACATGTTATAGTCGTAAGTGTCCCCAGGGGCCAAATTTTTCGTTGCCCATTGAGGGATTCAAAGGCCAATTTCAAAACATTCGAAAGCAAAGGGTTTGTCTTTTGAGAATTAAATGTAGCACCTCTTCAAATAGTGTTTGGTCGCCACTGTACACCCTATTTGCAATTACTTTTGTGCTTCACACGCATCAGAATATTTCTACGAGATGATCCGCAGATGAACTTTTAAATTCTAAATAGGCTATGCCTAATACCCCTTTAATTTCGTTTAAGCCCTGTTTCTCAGCCCGTTTGCACGATTCCGCCACTGATATCCATTTCATAAATCAGACTTCTTGAATGACAATGCCTCATTTGTAACCACAGCATGTCACCTTCCTTCCTAACAAATGCCACATTCTATCCATGCAAATGTAAATCAATGTCATCATGACGTCATGCTGCGCACTCGCCCTTTCCTGATTCTCATGGAATAATCTCTAAAGTGCAACCAATCTTTCATATCAGTTGGAACTTCTTGAAATGTCGCCAAGATTTGAAGTGCTTTAACAACAAATTGACTTCATGTGAAGGAAGGTATCCCAGCTGGGAGTAGTGGCAGGGCCTAAAATTGATCCGCTTCTCATTGATATTCAATTACTGTATCCTTGAAAATAATCATAGTTATTTCTATGCGGTAACCTAGAAATTGAGTTCATTTTTTAATTTTTCTTCTTAGGAAGTATGTATGATTCAGATGGCAGCAGCGCCGTTTCATATCCTCGAAGTCTGCCAAACGGTGAAACTCAACGCCAAAAACAACGAAAGCCGAATTCGCAACAATTTATTCTTTCGCAAACTTGGAGAAGTACACCCAACCTGCTTGAAGATGAAACCCCGAAAAGTGCGCGGCGAAGGAATGGATCTCTTTTGGATGCCAAAAGTTCCCGTTCTTTGTCAGTTTCAAAACGAGATTTACCTTCAAAAGCAAGTGAATGGAAAAGTCTTCCAGAACTTGGCGAAAAGTCACAGAATTCTGGAAATGGCGCGAAAAAAGGAAGGAAAAGAAAAGGGCTCGTACATATATTCCGACGAATCACAAAATCTGGCGAATATGTTTTGAAAAGTAATTCAGATGAGAAAAAGAAAAAAGTAAAATCAAAAAGGGGACTGATTAAAGATGAAGGTATTAGCTTCCCATCATCAGCATCTCCACTTGGAAAAACAATTGGAATGGTCGAAGAAGGAAAACAATCATTGCACAGAGTTGAAATAAAATTACCAAAAAATGGTCTTTATGGATTTTATGTTCAAAAGGGATTTAAAAAAATAAAAACAGGCGTGTTTATAGGATCTTTTGTAAACGCACAAATGAAGAAATTGTTTGCTGGAGTAATTAGAGAAGGTGATGAGGTTATTGAAATAAACTCATTTAAAGTTGATTCAATTAGTTTTGCAGATGTTTTAGATATCCTAAATGATGCCAAGGTTTTAAATTTACTTATATTTCCGTATGTGAAAAGAAAGAAGTAAATGAAAAAAGATTCCTTCATTTGTTATTTTGAAGTTGCGTCAGAGGCTCATAACTTTAAAAAACAATTGTATTTTTTGTTCTCCTTCCTTTTAAAATATAGTAATGGCAAACCGTGGCTTTTTGGACAACTTCTCGCTAAATCTCGACACAAATCATTTTACTTCATTTCATTTGAATAATCCATTTCTTACGCTGAAGTTAGTCAATCTTCGAGGGCAACAAAGTGCAATAAATGAAAACATGATGATTCGAGCAAACTAAAATATTTGCATAAAGCTAAAAAAGATGCCCAAACACCATCTAATTAACAAATTAATGAAATTCATCATCTAGAAATAGTTTAAAACATTGTCAATAAATTGATTACTTCTAAAGTATTTTAAGGCGAGGGAACATTGAACTGGAAAGAAAAAATAACATATGAAATGAAAATAAATGTATGAAATTGGCCCTTGAAAACAATCGTAGTTTAAATAGAAGTTTTAATTAATTCTAATGAAACTATAAACATATGTACAAAAAGTTGTAGAAATATATTCACAACATCCTCAACCAATGGTCACTGCTAAGCCAAAAAATTCATATTTCTGCTCACCTTTTGGTTGAGCGAATACAGCTCACTACAATGAATTGTATTTGCAAGATATATTTCCAAGTTATAATTTCAAAACAACTTATTTCGGATGGCTAATTTCTTGATTATAGAGTTCAAATGATTCAAATAGATTAAAGCGATTGAGAATTATTACAGTGATTAATCCAATTCTTTGCTGCGGGAGCATATTTCGATGAAATGAAAAAAAATTTATGAAATAAAGAAATAAACTAAGCAAAAAATCTATCATCAAAAACAATATCTAATCAATAAACAATTTGAAATGACGCTTCAATAAAATCTACGTGTTTTCTATGTTACATTTTCTAATATTATACATTTTCGGTATTGTTTCCTTCATCTTTATCATTAGTATTTTTTGGCATTTTTTGTTCAGCAGGCCCATTCACAGTTTTGTTTTGCGCTACTGTTCCGTTTCGACCAGCGTATTTATTTCGCACTTGCGTCAGTGCCGCAACAAGACGCCGATTAGCGGAGTCTAATGATTTTATTCGCTTCTCTTGAACTTCGATGATTCGCTGTTTCGCTTGGACCACTTCCTGCATATCATTTTGTTCTTTTCGTAGTTCACCTTCAACGTTCATTAGCCTTCCAATAATACTCTTCATTTGTTCATCTTTCTCTTTTTTCTGCTTTCTCAATCTTGTTTCTACTTCCGTGAGTTTCTTCTTGTACGAGGAGATGCTATGCTCGTAACTCGTCGAAACTTTTGTTAAATCTTCTTCTTTTCGGCGCAACTTAACTTGCGATTCTTGTAGTTGGCGTCGTAACTCAGTTATCTCATTTTCGTACTGAAATGATAAAAAAAATTGCTATTAAGATCATGGTTCCCCCGTTATTGCATCAATAAAATTACACTTAAAACGGCGCATGTATCAGTGCATTTGAAGTTAATAAGAATGATATCCTCTTTAGCAATAAAGCATCTTTTAAGGAAGAAACAAATGGTAAAAGATGTTGTATGCATTTAATGCATTAGATCTAGGATAAATCGCATTAAGAAATGAATCATCACATACCAACATGATTGGAAAGCAACGTAATACGCATAATGTCTCATTTAGTAAAAATGTCACCAATGCTTAACAATCAATGGTATTTCGATACGAATTCAACTGGGGTGGGGGTTGAGAAATCTAATATTCATCTTGAAAATATAAAATCAATTTAAGGGCCCTTGCAATTAAATAATGGTCATACAATTATTTAATTATCAAAGACTTTGCAGCCATACTTCTTAATACAAAAAAAAAAGGAGGGATGCCAACGGCAACAGAGGTATTAATGAAAACCATAAAGGAAAATTTGGAGGAAATTATAATTTTACACTGACGAACCAGGTTGGTCGTCTAAATATATATAAAATGTTCTCGATCAAATAAGTTGATACTAGAATATACTATTGTTATAGCTACTTATGGATGCATCATAAACAGGATTTGGATTTAGTTAAAAAACTGCATCCCGAATACAAACATTTGATCGAAGAAGATTACAACTATTATTAATAAAACAACGAAAAGTAAAGGCTTGGAAGAATCCACAAAACTCATCATCTTTGTTTGTTTGTCAATTGGGTTCATGAGTGTCATGGTATAAAATTAATTTTGTTTTTAATTTCCTCTCAATTGAGACATTATAAATCATAAAATTTGAGCTAGAAACTCTAAATACCCTATGTTATACTCTCAAGTTGTTAAGTTCACAATTGCGAATGTTAAATTGGCAAATTAATATAAACTTTAAAACAAATAGCTGCAAACATCCTTGCTATTGCATGAAAACATTGAAACTAGGAGGAAAAAGTTCTTCTTGCAAAAAAAAACTTTGAGCTTGGTAGCCTAAGCCCTCATAAAAATCCTACGATAGTTTTTAACACCAAAGGATAAAAAATTGAATTACCTCCTCGGGTGTTTTGACATTTCCTGATGTTTTAGCATTTCTCAATGATTCAGTTTCTGCTTTCGCGTTGATATTATTCCCAATTACTTCAGAGTCCATGTTTCCGCCCTCTTCGTGTTCACTTGTGTTTATTCTAAAAAAGCAGGCAGTGAAAAACCTTTAAATGGTTGACTAAAACAAAAGACGGGGGTAGCACTCGATGGTGAGACGACAACAATGTCTTACATAGAGCTGGATAATGCAAATATTGGAAGGGCTAATAAGCAAAGATCAGCTTAGGATTAGCCTTATGAATTAATCACTTCGTCATAAGAAATAAATGATTAAAAGACATCAGCAAGTTATGAATCAAAATCAGAAAAAGTAAGGCATGGCATAATATTACGTCATTTACCATAAGTTAGCTACCGTTTTAAGTATGCCTTTTTAGCTTACAATTTAAAATAAAACCTCATTAATGTTTTGAATTTTCCAATAAGGATCAAGATAAAACCATTTGCCAATGTTTGATACCCCCTGTTAAACATTGGCAAATATAAATTTGTTCATAATTTGCATAAATTTTTAACATAGAGTTTTCGTGTCAAGTAGGCAGAAAAGCTTTATGTATTGAAAACGATAACAGATAGCAACGGGGTTGAGAACAATACAACAGCTGTGCTCTTCTCAATCAAATGTTTGAATTTATTGCAAAAAATCCAAGCAAATGGACAACTTAACAGCAGGTATGAGATTTGAAATTCAATTTTTTTTGCCTTTTGATGTGTTTACTTTTGCAGCCAGGGAAACTGTGCCACACTATTTGATAACGGAATCTCGGGGTCAAATTAATAATTTACTAATTAGAGTTAGATTTATCATCATTATCATTATTAGCACTTTTATTATCATTAATATCATATTCATACGTACTGCTGTAATAAATAAAAACACAACTTGCTATTTGGAAAGAGGCAATGTTTTGGCTCTTTTAAATGCCAAGTCTAATTTCATTAACTCTTAGTTTGCTACATTTGCAAAATGTGTTGCTTTTCTTAAACGTAAAAAGTTGATCATTCAAAAATGATTTTGATTGACACATGTGGTTAGCTGTCAATTCATTGCAAGAGTTGTTCTTAAACTTAATAACGGTTTCTTATAAAGAATCAAACCAGATTTTGTAAATGTCATAAATAAGAGAAGAAGTACTCACTTAGGCCGATCATCATAAAAACTTCCATTTCGTGGCTGAATACGACGACGAGGCTTTGTACTTCCAGTTCGATGATAATGATGACTGCTGCTTTCCGGGTCTTCAGATGACGTGCAACTACAGGTCTCAAGTGAGCACAATGAGCCTCGTTCCTGATCTGAACAGATGGAGGAGTAGCCTGATAGTATAGAATCAGAATGAGGCTTACATTGATTTTCATTGTTTATACTGTCTTCCTCATTCATGTAATTCATGCTGATTGGTGCATTTTGCATTGGCGATTGTTCACCACGCATCATAATCTCATTTGAACGTTGTGTAGCATTCATATCCGAGGCATTTATTTCTTGAAGTGAAGAAGTGAAATTGCCAGATCGATTTAAAGAATCGCTGTCAGATGATTTGCTTGACCATGTATTGTAGCTGATTGGTATGGCCGGGTGATGTGTATCAGAAATTTGTATTGTTATTTGATTGTTCGCAGTGTTTGAATTATTACTAAATACAAGACCTGACTGTGGATAAGGAGGCTTAACCATCCCCCGTCTTGAATCTTCAAATTCGAAACCAATTTCTTGATCTGTGAAACCAAATCCAAATTTGAAATGCCTGTTTCCCAACGGCGTCATCGGTTCAGTAGCAGGAGAGAAATAAAGTGGTTGGTCAGGCTGATGAGATATATCATTCCATGTGACAGATTCATGTATTATGTCTGGAAGTCGTCTGATTGTCTTATCGCCGTCAATTGTCGCGTCCGACAGTGTACTTGAAGATGCCGACTTTCCATTAGTGGCTAAGCTGTGGCTGCGTATTTTCGATGAAATATCATCTGCGCTTAATCGAAGATTTTCAACATTCGATTTTGAGCCAACCAAATCTGGAGGATCAGATAAAGCTTTCAATCTTGACTCAGATTTAGCTAAGGACAAGTTTTTAGGCTTGCTTCCTGTATCAAATGATCGAGACGTAGGTAAGTTATTCATCCTCTCATCTTTAGAGCTTCGACCGTGAAATGATGAACTTCGTATAAAATTCGACTGATCAACAGACAATCCAGGATCCTGGGTTGTTTTTGCTGACCTGTTACTCGACCAAAAGCGTAATTTGTGTTCAGAAGCACGGCCTTTTGTTCTGTTTGATGTTAATGATTTTGGTTTTAATGGTGTATGTGTTATCAATGAACATCCAGAGACATAATCTTGTGCACTGCTTAACGCGGCATCTTGATACAAAGACATATTAATGTTTGGTTTTGCTTTGTTACCCATACCACGAAACTTTCTGTATTCAGAATCTTTAGGCATGCTGTAAGAACGAGTCATTGGGGAAAGTTTGTCTGTTTGCAAACCACTAAAACTTTGGCTTTTTGCATGCAAAGGCTGATTGGACAATTGGTTCAGTGAGTCCAAAATCTCAGAAAGAGGACCAAGCTTGGCTTGAGATTCCTTAAATAAAATGAATTGAGTTTAAAAGAATGGGACAATAAAAATGTTATCAATACAAAATCAAAATGTTAACTTATAATTACAATGGTAGAAACATCAAATATATCAAATAACTACAAAAATTTTAGCAATTGGAGTTAAAAAGGGGGTTGATCAACAACAAAAACTTAAGATATTTTTAACGAAATGTATCAGAAATATATTTAATCTTTTGGACTAAACATTGGAGAAAATGAGATAGATTAATATAATTACTTACTTCGCTTAATTTCGGTAATTGCTCTGCCAAAAGTTTTGCGATGACGGCTAATTCCCTTCCAATGTCAATATAACCATCAAAATTGCTTTGATTTGATTGTTCTGGTTTACTCTACAAAAAATAGATTGTAAATTAGATTGGGAAGACAAAGATAGGAAATCAAGTCCATTGCATCCATTCATAAATGAAGTAATCTAAGTGTGGTTTAACTATGTAATCTTTTCATTTGTCTTATGAATGGTTTACTTATATAAAAAATAAGTATCTTGGTGTAATCATTATGACTTTGTAGCAGTGAAATTTCAGAAAGACCAGGACGTGAACTGGACTGATGCAACAAAGAATTTGTAAAGAACAATCAATAAAAACAAATAAAAGTTGAAGGAGATAACTCACAGATATGAGATCCAAAAAATTTTTCATGTTTGGTAATTCTCTTTCAACAAATGCATTTAAACTTTCCATGTATTCCTCTTTACCACCAAATCTAGTGATGACAAAAAATCACGATAAAATATAAGAGAGTCTTGAATAAAACAAATTAATCTGACAGACAAAAAATAAAGCAAATTAGACAAGAAGCGAAACGAAGTACAGCAAAATATAAATGGGATATGAAATAAGTGAAATAGGTTGATGAAAATTGGAAACAATGGGAACGACAACAAGATGAATATTAATTGATAAATAATAAAAACCTTGTAAAATTTGCAAGATTTTGAAGCGTTTTGGCGATTAATGTCAAGCATCGACCAGTTCTTTCATCTGGATATTCTATAAAAAGAAAAAAATTGCACTATAAACATGTAAACGTAAAGCCATAAGCCGATCAAAATCACAAAAGGAAACTAAAAAAGGAATAAGTCAATAAATGAATAAATAAAGTATATATAGATATAAAACGTTATTATGTCGTGTGACAATCTAAAAGTAGAATAAATTGTTATTAGGTAAATATAAAAATATATACCGAGAAATTAGAAATGAGAAAAATAATGCCATGAAATATAGTACACTTGGTTTCCTACCTCTTGTTAGATGAAATAAACTGGGCGAAAGAATTGCCGGACACAAAAATCTAAGGAACACTGAGCCACTAGAAAAAAATTTGAGAAAAAATTAGAAATGTTTTTGTATAGGAATTTACTTTCAAATCTTATTGATAATAATGTTTAAAGGAAATGAAAAGAATAGTTACACATTTCATATAATAATCTTTACTCATTAAATATGACAAAATATGTAAATGAAATACCTGATGAGTTTAACACTGACATCTTTTTCAACTGATTCACAACGCTTTTTTATCAAATTAAATGTTTCTTGTAAATCACTGCAACAAGATGATTAAATCACTTTAAAAGATGAATGTTATTGCAAAAATGTTTTTACAAACATAACTAAATATTAACGATTTAATTCAACATGAGGTAAAAATGACTTTTTTTTCATTATACTTACGTCGGGAAGAGATAGAAGGAGCCAAGAACTAGTGCCCAAGCCTCTTCAACGAGCTTCAATAGGTTCTTCTGATTTTCCAGTAAATTTCCATTCGTCAGCTTCGTTGGATCGACCTTCAAATATAATTAGCGTTTAGAAAAAAACAACTGAAGGGTAAAGACATGATTCCCTTAATCATGACAGATATTTATAATTCTATTTCTAAGGTCAACAACGAGGAAACTTGCTAGAGTGTTGCACGTATAAAGAGAAGCGCATTCTAAAGATTAATATTCCACGGAGTGGTTTGTGGAATACAAAAGAGTTCTCCTGCTTATGTTTATAATTCACAAATGGAGGCCAATCGAATTTATAAACTGTGATGATAAACTGTGATCAAATTACCAAAAGATTTAAAATATTAATGAGCGAAACTGACTGCGCAATTAGCATAACGCAAATATAAACATAAGTTTACCTCAAATTCTTCCTCAAAATCATACAAGCCTTTCACGAATTGTGCAAATGTTTTTTGAAGATACTGGGAAAAGAAAGCATCAGTTCTTGTCAAACTGTTCTGAATCTTGTTGAAAATAGTAAAATCATGCTTTGAAATCTTTTAAAACCAAAATTTAACCACATCCAAATCCATATTTACATAAGAGAACCTCGAATGGAAGCAAAGGAGTGTGGGTATGAGAACAGATGTTCAGTTGTGGATGATGACTAAAACGAAAATGAAAAAGCATCTTACTTTGCTGCCGACCATTTTCATGTATGTGTCCATTGATTTTGTTGCCAGTGTATTACCTCTAAATGTCAGATTTTCATTTTCTATAAAAAACACATGAATAAAAATTCCTCACATAGTAATTAATGAATAAATAATAAACAAATAATGAAATAAATAAAAAGATCGAAGGAATATGAATTTAAATCAAAACCTATTAAAATCATATTTTGGTTTTGAGCTTCGAACAAATTGCAAAAAAATTACGAAAATGAAACCCATCATAACCGAGGAAACCTTTAAATTATGAAACTTGCT